>CM062814.1:704066165-704666165 GCA_031772625.1 Pinus tabuliformis | reverse complement strand
GAAGTAGGTATTCAAAGACTTGCAAGTGAACCTCTAGATTCAAAAATATTAGAACCCGGGGTTATATGTGTTTTTAGTTGAAAATAATCGTATGTGTTGTCATTTTTGTTTGTTTCTACAAAGCACGATATAACACTAGTTGATGTTTGTGAGAGGCACAAGAAGCATGAAATTTGTATATATATTCATTATGTTATTGTAAAAATTATTTAAGTCCTTTTAAAAAGAAAAAAATCAGCCTCATGGTTGCAGAGGGATTATTTCCTCCATTTAGGACTAGTTGCAACAGAAGAAAATGTAGAGGTGGGGTGTTAAGGACCCTTTCCTACTCGGGTTAGCTCTAGGTTATGAATTCAGGTGACTCTATGTCCCGGTGTAGTCCCATCACAAAGAAAAATAAGATATATAAACCTATGAAGGAACTGAAGACAAAGAAAAGTTACATATAAAATATTCAACCAAAGAGGGTTTGAAAACAAGAACCCCACAAATGTTATTGCAACTGAAAAATGAGTATTTACGAAACTTACCCCATTTTTCTAGTAATGAGGTGACAATAAAATGATAATAACGGGATTTAAATGAATGAATAAGAAAGAAAAGTAATAAGAGACTTTCTAATTTTTGCATGCTTAACCTTTACCATGCTACAAAATGGAGATAATACCAATAGTGTTTCTAAGTCAAATTTTAGCAAAAAAATAAATTCTACCCAAAATAATTCCATTTGTTATTTAAAAAAAACACAATACATTTGTAGTTGAAAGAATTATAATAGCTTCAAACATAGTACAATTTTCAAAACCCATGAACATATATAACATCAGTGAAATTATTCAGCAGCCTTGCAAAAAAACAAAGAGTACAAAATGTTTGTTAGTTCCCTATACTACTAGTGTAACCCCTTATTTTTATTAGTACAACCCCCTTATTATATTGTTGTGCCCATGTAGTCCCCATATTGTTATTATTGTGCCCCATAGAAGCCCATTATTGTTATTATTGCTCCCTTACATTATTATTGTTATGTCAGCTCTCACTATATTATGACCCCTTAGACTCCGATATATGAAAAGGAGGTCTTGTTATTTGTATCATCCAAGAATTGTTATTGTGTGTAATGTAAAGGAGGTTTCCCCCTCGAAGAGGCTTATTTCTAAGGCATTCATCTATCTTTTCTATATTTCTATGGGTTGGCTTCATAACATTTGGTATCAGAGCTTTAGATTCTATGGTTTCGCTGCTCCAAACAGGTCATCATGGTATTTTCACTATACCTTTTCTCTGTGACATTTCAAAAGCTAAAAAAAAAAACCCTTTCAGAAGAAATATTTTTGAACTGTGTGTCCAAATTTCAGATCTCGTCTCGCTATATTTTCGGAGATATGATATGCAGAATTTAGGGTTTTTGCAGGCACCAAAATTTCATCTAAAACAGGTCATCGTGGTATTTTTGCTATAACCTTTTCTCTACGAAGTTTCAAAAGCTAAAGAAAAAACCAATTTGAGAAGAAGTCGTTTTGAATCTCGGGTGTGAATTTCAAATCTTGCCTCGCTCTATTTTTGGATATATGATCTGAGGAAGTTATGGTTTTTGTAGACTCTCGAATTACATCGTAAATAGGTGACCTTGGGAAAATTGTCATAACTTTCTCTCTAAGCAAAAAAATGAAATTTCATAAGAAATTACAGAGAGAGGACAAATTGTAGTTTTCTATGCATAGTTTTTAGATTCAAAGGTCAAAACAATGACATGTGGCACGTCATACATGTTTGCTCTACTGAAACATTATATAATCAAGTGGTCTTAGGAGATTGGGCATAACTCTTTCTTGGCGAATCAAATTCTGATCAGACTTGCGGGTTATAAAGAGGATTAAGAGGGCTATTGCAAGAGACAATCTAAAAACTTTTAGATCTAAAAGTACAGAGTTACAATCATTTCATGATTGAGCTCCTGAAATCAAGAAAAGGCGATATGAGGAAGTTTGATGGAAAGGATCCGATAAATTGGATACTACATATGGAGCAATATTTTGATCTACATGGTGTACCACTGCTACAAAAGGTATGTATTGCATCTTGATATTTAGAACTGGATCAATTTTTATGGTACAAAGGTATTTGTTCTCATAAACAACTTGTTACATGGTCAATTTTCACAGAGGAAATGATAGCACATTATGAGGATACAAAGAGCAACACCTTCTTTAGAACAACACCACAACAATTGAAAGAAAAAAGAGAAAAAGGGCTTTGTTACAAAGTGGAAATAAAAATTATGGCAAGAAGGAAGTCTACCCCTCACAACTATAAAGATGGAAGTGTTGTTTCTCCTAGCCTTCCACAACCTACAAGGGTTACACCACAACAATTGGAAGAAAAATGAGAAACAGGGCTTTGTTACAATTGTGATAACAAATACATTAAAGGTCATAAGTGTGCTAAGAAGAAATTATTTTAAATTGATTGTGGATAGGAGGAAGAAAAGGATCAAGACACATCAAAAGAAGACTATATACATCGGGAACCAACCCTAGTGAAAGAAGAAATCAATCCAACCATATCTTGTAAAGCATTGGAAAGAATTATCACTCCTAAAACTCTCAAGATAGAAGGACATATCAAGAAGGAAAAGGTTCAAGAAATGAAAGATCACATCAAGAAAGAAGAAATGAATCCAACCATATCTTTAATGCATTGGACAGAATTACGACTCCTCAAACTATCAATATAGAAGGACATATCAAGAAGAAAAATGTTCAAGAATTGAAAGATCACATCGAGTCTCAAGAAATCAATTCGACCATATCTTGTAATGAATTGGAAGAAATTACCACTCCTCAAACTCTCAATATATAAGGACATATCAAGCAGAGAAAGGTAAGAGTGTTGATTGATTCGGGGAGTACCCATAATTTTATTGATTGTAAGATAGCCAAGGAATTGAATTGCTTCTTATTTCCAGCACGGAGTGTCAAGTGATGGTTGCAAGTGCAGGAACCATAAATTGCTCTAGAAAGTGCGATAATATCAAGCTATCCATGGGAGTATGTGTATTGAATAGCCTAATTCTTTCCATTCCAATGGGTGGTGCTGATGTTCTACTAGGAGTCCAACGACTACAATCTTTGGGTACGATAGCTTTTAATTTTCAAGAACATTTCTTGAATTTTTTTTGAGAAGGAAAGGAAGTTGAATTGAGGTGTATCGAAGGAAAACCTAGAAAGAAAATCAACCCTAACAATATGAAAAAGCTTCTAAATAAACAACAATGAGGTGTACTTGCATAATTATGTTCAGTAGATGATCCCACATCGAAATCATGTATTTCTCCAGATCTCCAAAATGTTTCGAACAATCATTCCAAGGTATTTGAGTCTCCCAAAGGCCTCCCACCTATTCGTGATCATGATAATGCTATTCATTTGATTCCACGAAGTGTTCCTCCAAACATCAGGCCTTACATATATCCATATGCCCAAAGGAGTGGGAAATCGTTCAAAAGTTACATAAGATCCCAATTCAAACAGTATTGGACGAAATTGAGAAAGAAGGAAAAATAATATTGGAACTTGAAGCAGTCACAAAACTGAGAAATCAAAAGCTACGAAATAGATCAATTTTAGAGTATCTCATCAAGTGGAAGAACTTACCCACTGAATATTTCACATGGGAGGACAAGAATTTATACAGAAGCATCAAGAATTACTCAAGCATTGAGGACAACACCCTTTGAAGGAGAGGGGCATATTAGGTCTCTATACTACTAGTGTAACCCCTTATTGTTATTATTACAACCCCCTTATTATATTGTTGTACCCATGTAGTCCCCATATTGTTATTATTGTGCCCCATAGAAGCCCACTATTGTTATTATTGTGCCCTTACATTATTATTGTTATGTCAGCTTTGATTATATTATGACCCCTTAGACTCCTATATATAGAAAGGATGTCTTATCATTTGTATCATCCAAGAATTGTTCATTTGTGTAATGTAAAGGAGGTTTCCCCCTCGAAGAGGCTTATTTCTAAGGCGTTCATCTATCTTTTCTATCTTTTTGTGAACTAGTTTCATAACAATGTTTCCTTAACATTTGTGTTTAGGGTTGGCAAAACTGTAAGTTAATTACATAACATTGAGGTTTTTGGAATTGCAATAAACCTAACAACTATCCAACCTCTATTAGAAAAATTAATTAAGCAAAAATCAACGCAAAGTTTTGTGAAAATCTAAATTCTTGGAGGAAACTTGGAACAGGCCGAAGAGGGAAAATTTCAGGGTGGGTCTCATTATAACACATGGGAGTAATGATTTTGGAAAAAAATAAATGGGCCAGAGCTCCCACTAAGAGGAGTGTACCATATTGGTTAGAGAGCACCTGTCAGAAGAACCAAGGAGGGTGTGTGAGTAAAGCGATAAAATAACCATATAAAAAGAATAAAAATTGAAATGAAAGGGTGTGAGAAAGCACCTAAAAGAGTGGGGAGATATTATATAATTAAAGAATTCACTTAGAGGAGACAGACATACTTGTGAAGAGCACACCTAGCCCCCTGTAGCTCCTCTATGAGCGCTACATAAAACCTATAGGAAACCATGGGATTTGAGTCTTTCAGAATGACGTTAAACACACCTTAATCAGAGAAATAATTCTCTCAGAGCAATTGCAACACTTGCCAAGAAACCCAAAAGCTAGGGAGTACTTTTCTCTACTTGTGAGGACACAAAAATGTCGACCTTGTTTTTCTGAACTACAGTTGAAATAAAAATGGTTTATCAAGAGAACTAACCGAAGAGGATTTGGGACTTAAGAAAATAAAGTTGATATCAACTCAAGCTCTGTGCGTAGGAATGTGAAATTGTAGAATCACAATGGGAAGCTCTATGCTACTATGTAGAAACCTCATTAAAGTGCCACCCCAACGAAAAACACCAGGAGGTGGAAGCCCTTCTTCCTCCGTGACAAAGAGGGGGAATAAAAGCTAGCTAGTATTCCCTTAAAATAATTTCCAAACTAAGGCTAGTGAATAGTGACTGTTGGAGTTAGCGGTTTCCAACTGTAAGGCTAAGACGACCTTGGGAGAATAATCATCGTATAGACTTCCATAATAAAGGTTGAGCATTTATTTCTTTTCTCTTTATTATTTTTTTTTCATCATATTATAGTGGATTAAAAAAATTACTCCAATATGCCTAATGTGCTTTCTTGGGCAAGTAAAATCTTGATTATTTTCCTATAGTTTTGTTATGCCCTAAGGTGATCGAGGGTTTGTAAATGACTAGGTTTTAGGTGGGTCTTTGGAACCCGAAAGCAGATGAGTAATGTTGCTCAGTCGATGCATATTACATTATGTACACCAAACTTAGGTTGACTCACAACAATTTATTTTTATCGTAGAAAAACAACAACAAGATCAAGTGTGGTGAACTCACCCTAAAAGGTATAATTAAAGTCACCATTATATGCCTGCATAACTTGAGGAAGGAACAGAAAAGGGTGATAGTTTAATTTTTTACCATTTAATGATAATCTAGATTCAAACGTATGTTTTTAGATTGTTCAGGATGGAAATCTCGGTTAGTCTAAATGTCTATTAGGATGTGTTAATTACCAATGAAATCAATGAAGAAAATATAATTACATAATTTTTTTATCATTAGAGGGAAAGTATAGCAAGTGGTATTAGAGTCGGAGTCGAATCAAAGTCCTTGGCCGATTATGATTTCCAGTATGACTCACAAAAAAAAACTTATGTGCTACACAAAAAGGAACATATCATGGCAGAAAATGCATGACGTAATCATGCTACATAAGAAGAGATATACATGCACTTGGGGAAGTAGGCTTAAATTCTAATGAGGGAATTAATGAACATGATGATAGAAATGCATAATAAGATAGTTAATCTTTATACTTATTAGGAAATATTACAAAAGACTAATGGAGAGCAGGAGAAGGTGATAACAAATCTCTTAAACTGACTTAATTTTAATACGCTAAAGGGGACAAGGGAAGGAGAAAACAGAGAATAAAGTGTCAAGAAGGGAAACATGGAAGAAGAGGTGGGAAGTAGGAAGCAAGTAGCTAAAGATAGAGAGCAAAACTCTTCCAAGGTTATGAATAAGGTAGAAAAGAAATCAAAGGTGGAAATTCATGGTGATTTTAACAAAATTCGGCCCCCAATCTATGATGGAGAAACTTAAGAAGCGATGGAGGCATGGTTGTTGAATTTTAATCATTACTTTCAGGTTTTCTATTATATACTAGAGATCAAGGCTAAACCAACCACATATCAGTTACAAGTAAAGGCCTCACTATGGTGGGAGGAAATTTGCATAGTGCATCGTCTGCAGGGAAAATAGGGAAATTGGGTGGAATTCTATAAGTTATTTGAACATAAATATCTAACTGAGTGTTATTTTGATGACCAAGCTAAGTAATTTCATGATTTGAAGTTGGTACAAATGATTATGGATAAGATAATTACTGATTTAGTCATTTACTATGGGATGTGCCTTATATTAAGGAATAAAAGGAAAAGGTTTAGTGTTTTAAAATTTGTCTCCCATCGTCTGTTATGAAACTAGCTCACAAAAAGATAGAAAAGAGAGATCAACACCTTAAAATTTAGCCTCTTCGAGGGGGCAACCTCCTTTACATTACACAAATGAACAATTCTTGGATGATTCAAATGAAAGGACATCCTTTCTATATATAGGAGTCTAAGGGGTCATAACATAATCAAAGCCGGCATAACAATAATAATGTAAGGGGACAATAATAACAATAGTGGGCTTCTATGTGGCACAATAGTAACAATATGGGCACTACATGGGTACATCAATAAAATAAGTGGGTTGTACTAATAACAATAAGGGGTTACACTAGTAGTATAGGGGCCTAACATGCCCCTCTCCTTCAAAAAGTGTTGTCCTCAATGCTTGAGTAGTTCTGGATTCTTCTATATAAAATTCTTGTCCTCCCATGTGGAATCTTCACCGGATAAGTTCTTCCACTTGATGAGATACTCTGAAATTGATCGATTTCGTAGTTGTCGGGTTCTTGTTTCTGTGACTACTCCAGGTTCCAACATTATTTTTCCTTCCTCTTCAATTTCTGGCAATATTGTTTGAATTGGGATGTTTTGCAACTTTGAATAAGTGGCCATACTTCTTCGTCCTTCTTCCCTTCATCCCTTTCTTCGTTTATCCAATCTCGTTGGATAATAGAAATAGCACAAGACAATGCTTCCACATCCTTGTACTTAAAGAGTCTTCCCATTCGGTAAGGTCACCAATTTTTAAGTGCATGTAGTATTGCCAACATTTCCTTCTCATAAATAGCTTTCTTGAGATGTAGCAGTAAAAATACCCAATCAACTACATCAAAACATTTTTCACTACGATGTTGATCTACTTGTTGTTTCGTTTGATTTTGCACCGAAGTGGTGTTGTCCTTTAAAAGTTGGAGAACTTGTCGTTGATGCTCAATGTGATCTTTCTCTGCTTGAACCTTTTTCTTCTTGATATGTCCTTCTATCTCTAGAGTTTGAGGAGTGGTAATTTCTTCCAATCCTTTACAAGATATGGTCGGATTCATTTCTTGATTCTCAATGTGATCTTTCACTTCTTGAACATTTTTCTTCTTGATATGTCCTTCTATCTTGATAGTTTGAGGACTGGTAATTTCGACCAATGAATTAAAAGATATGGTTGGATTCATTTCTTCTTTCTCGATGTGATCTTTCACTTCTTGCACCTTTTTCTTCTTGATATGTCCTTCTATCTTGAGAGTTTGAGGAGTGGTAATTCTTGCCAATGCTTTACAAGATATGGTCTGATTCATTTCTTCTTTCTCTCGGGTGGGGTCTTGGCGTATATCCTCTTCTTTTGACGTTTCTTGATCCTTTTCTTCCTCCTCTTCATATTCTATGTAAAATAATTTCTTCTCAGCACACTTATGACCTTTAGTGCATTTTCTATCACAATTGTAACAAAGCCCTTTTTCTCTTTTTTCTTCCAATTGTTGTGGTGTAACCCTTATAGGTTGTGGAAGGCTGGGAGAAGCAACACTTCCATATTTATAGTTGTGAGGGGTATGCTTCCAGGTTTCCATAATTTTACTTTCCACTATGTCACAAAGCCCTTTTACTCTTTCCAATTGTTGTGATGTTGCTCTAAAGAAGGTGTTGCTCTTTGTATCCTCATAATGTGCTATCATTTCCTTCGTGAAAATTGACCAAGTAACAAGTTGTTTACAAGAACAAAGCCCTTCATACCATAAAAATTGATCCAGTTCTAAATATGAAGATGCAATACATACATTTTGTAACAGTGGTACACCATGTAGATCAAAATATTGCTCCATCTGAAGTATCCAATTTACCGGATCCTTGCCATCAAACTTCCTCATCTTACTTTTTCTTAATTTTAGGAGCTCGATTTTGAAACGACTGTAACTCTATACTTTCACATCTTTAAGTTCTAAAATTGTGACCTGTAGTAGCCCTTTGTGTCCTCTTTCTAATGCCACCAGTTTGATCCAAATTGGATTCTCCAAGAAAGAGTTATGTACAATCTCCCAAGATGACCTGATTATAGACCTTTCCAGCAGAGCGAACTTTTATGAAGTGCCACATGTCACTGTTTCGACCTTTGACTCTGAAAAACATATACAAGAAGCTACAGTCCATCCTCTTTCTGTACCTTCTGACAAAATTTCAATCCAATGCTCAGAGAGAAAGTTATGAGGATTTTCCCTAGGTCACCTGTTTGGAATGTAATTTAGGAGTCTGCAAAAAGACCAACTTCCGCAGATCATATCTCCGCAAATATAGTGCAAAAAGCTCTAAAATTTGGATCCGAGGTGCAGTGCGATTTCATCACAAATGTTTTTTTTTTTTAGCTTTTGAAACGTTGCAGAAAAAAATTTATAGCGAAAATACCATGATGACCTATTTGGAGTAGCGAAACCCTAGAATCCAAAGCTCCGATACCAAATGTTATGAAACCAGCTTACAAAAAGATAGAAAAGAGAGATCAATGCCTTAGAATTCAGCCTCTTCGAGGGGGAAACCTCCTTTACATTACACAAATGAACAATTCTTTGATGATACAAATGAAAAGACCTCCTTTCTATATATAGAAGTCTAAGGGGTCATAACGTAATCAGAGCCGACATAACAATAATAATGTAGGGGCACAATAATAACAATAGTGGGCTTCTATGTGGCACAATAGTAACAATATGGGCACTACATGGGTACATCAATATAATAAGTGGGTTGTAATAATAACAATAAGGGGTTATACTAGTAGTATAGGAGCCTAACATTGTCCTTCAAGGAAGAAATAGAATATGACAATCTGAAAAGCATGTACAAGGCCATTCTAAGAGCGGGAGTTTTCTATGAGTAGGAGAAACAAAGGAATGAAAACTTAATGTTGTGGAATAACAATAATAAATATCATTTTCAATTGAATAATCACTACAACAAAACCCTCTGATTAGCATCCCTTTTTGCTTTCTTTTTTGCATCTATAGGCCATTTTTGGTGCTATTTGTGTCCATTTATCAAATATGGTGCAAAACTTGATGTGAATTTTTCACCGAGTTTTGCACCAAGTCTTACATCAAGTTTAACACCAGGTATTGTAATAGGTTTTGCCCTAGATTTTACACCAAGTTTTATGCCACGTTTTATGCCAAGTTTTTTGCCATCCTTTGCACCATGTTTTCCATCAAGTTTGGCACCGAATTTTGTTTCACCATCTTTTGCATCCTCTATTGCATCCACTTTTTGCGTCTAGACTTGCATCAACTTTTGCATCATCTCTTGCATCCTCTTTTGCATCATTTTTAAAATCATTTTTTGCATCCATTTTTGCATATTTTTTGCATCCCCTTTGTGCCAAGTTTTGCATCGAGGTTTGTGTCTAGTTTTTGCATCTAATTTTGCATCTAATTTTGTTGCATTGACTTTTACATTTTGTTTTGCATCCATATTTACATCCTCTTTTTCATTTGTTATTGTGTCCACTATTGCATCCATTTTTCTTGTGCCATAATTTGCACTTAGTTTGACACCTCCCTTTGCACCCTTTTTTGTTTCTAAATTTCCATCCACGATTGCATCCTCATATACATCTAGGTTTTCATAGACTTTTACATCTATTTTTAATCCCTTTTTATATCCACTTTTGTGTCAAGATTTGCATAAGATTTCGTGTCTAGTATTGCATCTACTTTTGCATAGAATTTTGTTGCATCAACTTCTGCATCATATTTTACATCCATTGTTGCACCCATGTTTACACCCACTTTTACATCCCTTTTTGCATCCTATTTTTCATCTTCATTCATCTATCATTAGATCCACTTTTGTTGTGACACAATTTGCGCCATGTTTTGTACTTATTGTTGTACAAACGTTTTCTTCCAATTTTGCATCCATCTTCGCATCCTCTTTTGCATAAAATATTGCATCTATTTTTTCATCCACTTTTGTGTGGGTTTTGCAACTCATTTTGTATCTTTCTTTGCATGTACTTCCATTGCATCCATATTTTTGCATCCAATTTTGTTTCTCACGTTGCACCCATGTTTGCATCCACTTTTACATCCCTTATACCATCTTGTCTTGCATCAAAGTTTGCATCTTTTTTTTCTCTCTATTATTACATCCACTTCCTCATCCACGTTTTTTGTGCTATGATTTGTTCCATATCTTATGCCTATCATTGCAACCCACATTTTCTTCCACTATTGCGTCCACATTTGCATCCTCTTTTGTGTCCAAGTTTGTATCAAATATTGTTTATGTTTTTTGCATCCCATTTCGAATCTACTTTTACATTCACTTTTGATTCGTCCAATTTTGCAGCTAATTTTGTGTTCACTATTTCACGCATGTTTGGCCCATGTTTACAACCCCTTTTTTCATCCAATTTTTCCTCCTTTTTGCATTCAAGTTTGTGTCTTTTTTTTTTACATCATTGTAGTATCCACATTTGTTTCACCACAATTCATGCTAAGTTTTATGCCTACTATTGTGCCCATGTTTTCTTCCACTTTTTCATCCATGTTTGAATCCTATTTTGTGTTCAAGTTTGCATCAACTATTGCATCTACTTTTTCATCCAATTTTGTGTCAATTTTTCTGTCTTGTTCTGCATCTACTTATGTTGTGTCCACTCTTTATCAAAATTTACATCTATTTTTAGCCCCATTTTTTTGTTCACTTTTGCATCCCTTTTCCAACACACATCATATTTTTTGCATTGATGATATTTCTTATGACATTGAAAATTATGAACAATTGATGACAATGTCAATAATTATAACAATGATGATAATGAAGATGATGACGATGACGATGACATGAATTGTGATTGTTATGATAATGAAAATGATGATAAAGACAATGGGAATTACAATGGCAATGATGATGATGATGCTAATGACCTTGGCCATTCTTACCAATTTTTAAATGTTGTCATGGTCAAAATCATAATAATTATCTTTTGCATCATTTTCCAAGTCATCATCATCTGATCATCATTATCATTATTTTCATATTGGTCATCATCAAGAACAATAATGACATGAATGATGATTATGATTTTCATGATGAAGATGACAACAATTATGATAAAAATCATAAATTAGTTATGATGATGGGGATGATAACAATTATAATGATGATGATAATTGTAGTAATGATGATGATAATCGATCATCTCTAAAAAATAAAGTTGTTATTTTTCTTGCATATAACACGTGTCCTAACAACCCTTTTCAAGCACTCGTAACATTTTTTAGGTTGATGATATTTCTTATGATGCCTATAATTATGAACAATTGATGACAATATCCATAATCATAATGATGATGATGATGATGACGATGATGAAGACATGAATGGTGATTATGACGATAATGAAATGATGACAATAATGATGACATTGATGGTCGTGATGATGACGATAATGAAGATGATGACCCTCCCTCTAAACTAGGGAGGTACTCATAATGAGACAAAAAAGTACTCTCAAGTTGAACTATTCATATAAGAAGGGATCTGGATTGATAAGAATCAATGATGATTTACATCATCATAGCCAACAATGTCAAAATAGTAAGGCCTTGACTAACAAGTTTATCTCTCCATTAGATCAGAGCACAATGTTGGGAGGCATAAATTTGGACACCACTGCCTCTCTAGGCACTTGCCCCACCAGGATGTTCACTAGGTATGTCCTCACATGATCATTTCCTAATCCAATATCATAATATTTTACACCAAGAAATGTCAATCCTCATGAGCATTCTTATCTTGGATTAATGTACTTGACTTATGGCGATTAGTCCTAGTCAAAGTCCAAATTCTCAAAGAATATTAGTCCTAGATGTTTATCCAATCCACCATTCTCCCTACTATTGCCTTTACTAAGCTTATGATTGTTAGTCCTGGCCATAGTACATGACACATGGATAATATGGTGTCTACCCTCACTGCCTCTCAACCAGAGAGGAGACATCCACAAGCATAAGATTTTCTCAAGAATACCCATCATTTTCATAGAGAATAACATCATTAATTTATTTTCATCACATGGCGCCTTTATGATTAAGCATTCATAGATTTGTGGCAAAATATTTTCCCTTTTGTCGTTTGTGATGAAATAAAATCAAAAAGTGAAAGCCAAAATCATTAAAGATACACTATATTGATTTATCTAAGTCTAAACTCTAAGGTTGAAGTGAAAATTCATGTAAATATTATATCTATGAGTTGTGCCAAACGTATGAAAACTTTATTCCCTAAGTCCTATATTTAAGAAAATGAAAAATGAAAGAAAAATAAGTGCCAATGAATGCTAACTCATGTGTTCCCTCCCTCTTTGGAAAATATATGAATATATACACTCATAGTCACACTTGATCACATGTTTGTGATGGTTAAATCATGAATTCCTCTTTTTTCCTTGCATTTTCACTTCATCATTTAAGCACGAAATTGAGGATCTAGGGAATGTTTGTTGCCTATGGCTTTCATGTCTACTCTTGGTTTACTTATGTCACAATACTTTCAATTTATGTGACGAAGTGAAATACACAAGTTTATGGAGTTATTAGAGCGGTGCATTAAGTTAGTCACCACACACACATGTATTACATCTCATTGATCCACATGTGTGGGTTGGAGACTCATTGCTTGACAACTTTAATGGAGACTACTTTATGGCTTTAATGGTATAGCTTACAAAATATCTTGTTAAACATTGTGATTCATCCTTTCCTTTCCTCGAGACACTTGATAATATTGAAGTCACTCCCAATAATCCATGGAGATGGGGAGTATAAATTACTTGTGCTAGAAATAGAATTGAGAAATAGAGGTTTTCCATTTGCGATATTAGAGTCATAGACATTGGATACATGGTAGTAGTCCTCGATGTCAATTAACTAAAATTGTATTGTCATAATGTGAAAAGAGGTAAACATATTGGTAACCTTGATGTCTTGATCATTTCAAATAATAACCATTCCACCCAAGTATCTCTAAGCATCAATCGCTATTACTTGGAAATTCCTCCCCCATTTTCTAATTATATGAGGTAGAACCTCACTTAATATTTTTTCTTCTTATATCAACATTATTGATGGGTGCTTTGCGTACCATTTTTCTTTTAGGAGTCTTTGTTTTCCTTTACTATTGAGGGCCCTCATGTTCCATGAGACTATTTTCATCGATAATTTACATAGAAAGGAAGTATAATGTGACTTAAAAAGAAACTTGTCTCAAGATTTAAGTGCTTGGACAATTCCACTTCATGACTCTTATATTTCCTTAACCTGGGACCGAATGGTGAGCTTGATGGCCTTAAGGGAAATTGACCAATGAAAATCTAAAAAAGAGGTGACTTTTGACTGTATAACATACAATTTAATATACTAAAAAAAATATCCATAACAATTTCATCAATCAATGAATCATTAAAAAAAATATCCAAAACAATTTCATTAAGCAATGAATCATTGCATTATAAAATACAATCTATAAACATTTTGGGAATGTTTTGCTAAAACATGCTCAAAAACCAACATATTTAATATTAATATTTAAAAATAATATGGACAATAACACATTTTGATAAATTAAATAACATATTATCAAGCATAAAAAATGTCATTAACAAAAAATTATAAAGCATGCAACTAATGGAAGTGACCACTCAAGGCCACCATAAGACAATTAATCTATTAAGACCAAGATTAATGGGGACAAAGATCTACAAAGGACAAAGGAAAACACATTTTAACTTTATTGTTTTATTAGCCGTTCAAGATGAACAATTCAAGATATCATGAAGAACATAATTAGTTTTATTGCATTAAGAAAACCCAAGCACATTCTATAACTTAGCAAGGAAGAGATGTATAACACCCATCTCAGTGACACGACACATGGCATTGAGTTACTTTTTTATATATAATTTAAACTCCTATCATAAAATCACAAATTTAGCATGAATGGAATGTTTAAAATCCATTTTTATAAAAAAAAAATATAAATTTTCTTATAGAAACAAAAAATACCAAAAACTAAATATATTTTTTTTAGAAAATAAAAAAAAATACTAAAACAAAATATATATTAAAAAAAAACTAAAACATATGCAAACTAGAATTTGAATTTGACACTCTTGTTCAATTTTGGAAACTCATATGGTGGAATGTGATCTCTTTATCCTCATATTTAGATTTTTCCTAAAAAGTAAAAGCATACAAAAGCAGGAAAGAGCCATAAATCATCGGGAAGATTGTTCCTAAGCACAAAAGCATCTAAAAAGTGGAAAAGGCCATTTTTATATGAGGAAACATTATTCACCCAATTTTTTTTTCCCAAATTGAACAAATGAGGAACTTGGGAAATCTTCATAGCCTTCACTTTCCTATATATTGGAGGCTTGGCCATTGAAAAAATGATGGGAATTCTTGTATTGTCACACTGCTGAGATCTATCTTGAGAGGGAGAGTTTTGGAGCTATGAGTTGGTAGAGGTGTTGTTGCAACTACATCTGATTGTTGTAACTTTCCTCCAACTCCTTTATTCATATAGATCGGTTGTTCTTCCTTCCATATGTTTCTATTCATTCTTTACTTCTTCTATTTAACTAATGGATGTATGGAATTTTGGTATGTATTTATTTATTCAATACTATTTATATGTTTCTGATAGTTTCAATTATCAAGATATTATGGCGTGAAGGTTGCTTTATTCTCTCTCTTATGTGTAGGACCAAGCTTTGGAGCTAGCTAGGAGGGCTTCCTAGCTATACTAAAATCTCCAAGAAGACCTGCATGTGAGGACTCACAAGAATTCATTCTCTTTTTCTTAATCTATACTCTACATCTTGATCTACTAAGAATCCTAAGCCTTAGAACAACCTTTCTCTTAATTGGTTTGTCCTAGGTTTCCGGGATAAATTGAGAGATTTTTGTTTTCATCTAATCGTGCATTAAATCCTACAGCAAAATGATATTTGGAAACTTTAATATATTTCACTATGTAAATGAACTTAGCAAAATGAACCCATAGAGGGGGTTATAAATGGAAATAAAAGTAAAACTCTAAACAAGAAGCCAAAAGTGGATTTAACCATGGACGTAAAATTGGGTATAGAATTGGATGTTAAACTAGCCATCAAAACAAGATGCAAACAATGACAAAAAAAGGGTTTTAAAGTAAAATTAAAAAATGGTGCAACACTAGACACAAAGAAGGGAACAAAATAGGGCATATGAAAGGATACCGAATTGGATGCAAAAAAGGATGCAAAAATGGACACCAAAATGAGGATTCAAAGAATGGTGTAAAATTAGGATGAAAAAAGGATGTAAGAAAAGACACAAAACAAGATGCAAAATGGGACTAAGAAAGGGTGAAACGAAGGATGTCAAAAATGATGCATAACTAGATGAAAATTCAAACTAAATTCTTGGTGCAAAATGAGATGCAAATGTGGACACAAAACGTGGTAGAAAAAATGATGCAAATTTGGACATAAAAAGTGGTGCAAAATTGGACACAAAAGAAGAAAAAATGTTGCAAAAATGGGCATAAAAATGGTTCAAATTTGGATGCAAATTGAGATGCAGCATTGGATGTAAAATGAGGTGCAACAAATCATTCAAAACTTAGTGCAAAAACAAATGCAAAAGTAGACGAAAAAATGGCTGAAAATTGAATGTAACAGTAGACGCAAAATGGGATGCAAAGGTGGATGCAACATATGGTTCAACATAGCATGCAAATTTAAATGCTCAAAAGGATGAAAAATTGGATGCAAGAAATGGTGTTAAAAATGATGCTAAATTGGATGCAACAAATGATGCAATATTAAATGCAAAATATGGTGCAAAATAGGATGCAAAAAAGGGAGATAAATAAAACACAAAAGCGGATGCAAAAAATGGTGCAAAAATGCATGCAAAATTTGGCACTAAATCATATTCAACATATGGTGAAAAATGGGATGGAAAAAATGGTGTAAAAAAGGGAAGAAAAATTGGCACAAAAATAGATGTAAAAATAAATACAAAATTAGAAGCAAAAAATGGCATAAGACCAGATGCACAAATTGGCACAATCTGGATGTAAAAAAAGGCAGTAAATCAGATGCCAAAGATGGTGTAAAAATCGATGCAAATTATGACACAAAAGTATAAGCAAAGAATGCCACAAAAGAGGAAGAAAAAAATGATGCAAAAATAGACGCAAAAAATGGCACAAAACTATAAGCAAAACCTGTTGTAAAACCAAACGAAAATCTTGGTGCAAAATATGATGCAAAAAGGGACGCTTTAAACATTGTACAATAGAGCCAAATTTAGAGCTAGGCTGCTCATCCCAATTGAGAAAAAAATGCACTAAAATCTGGTGCTAAATCTGGCGCAAATTGCCTGTTTTGTTGTAGTGAATAAAGGGATGGAGAATAGTCAAAGGTAGAACACTAAAGGAGGGTCAAGAAAAATTTCCCCAAAAATAATGAACAATCTCAAATTTCCCATCCCCAGACTCAAACAAGGTCAAAATAGATGGATTCAATGAAAGTACCAAATGGAAAGGACAAACCACCTTTTAAGTGTTGGGGATGTGGAGAGGCCCACCTATTGTGTAATTTCCCCGTAATCCCACATATGTAAAAAATATTTAGAATATTCAAAAAGCCTTTTAAGTGTTGGGGATGTGGAGAGCCCCACCTATTGTGTCATTTCCCAAATAATCCCAGATTTGTGCAAAAATCTTTAGAATATTCAAGAAGCCTCCACCACAAATGATGTAGCTTAGAATATTCCTTGTATCAGTGCAACACTGGAGGAGCGTCAAGGGGAACAAAATTCCACCATGATAAAGGTTGAAGGTAAAATCCATAACCAATTTGGTTCCGTATTAATTGATTCAGGTGCCAGATTAAGTTACATTAGCCATAGAATTGTAGAAAAGTGTAAGTTGGTGGATGAAAATCCTAAGACCCTGTGGCTGGTTCAATTAGCCATTAGGGAAAAAATGAGGGTCAGAAGCTTAATTAAATATTATTTTATAGAATTAAATGGGAAAGTAAATATAGTAAATTTAAATATACTACCTCTAGGTTCCTAAAATGTGTTCATTGGCATGGATTGGCTCGAAGGGCATGAATCCCTTGTGAATTATTTAAGGAAAATCATTACTTTCACTATAGATGATGGTTATATTAAGGTCAATTAGGGCATATTTATACCAGTCTCACTCCAATAAACATCAAATTTTAAATTAAAGTAAGTAGTCAAGAAGGGTTGTCATCTTTTTCCATTAAGATAGAAGACCAAAAAAGAAGTGGAAAAAAGAAACTGTAGGAAATAGAAGTCGTTAAGAAATTTGTAGACGTGTTTCAAGAGGAAATTTCAAGATTACCACCTAAAAGGAATCTAGACTTTACTACAAATTTGGTTCCCGGAGCTTCCCCTATATCGAAATCCCGTTATAAATGATTGTAGCATAGTTGACAAAGTTAAATATATAGGTATAGGAGTTTCTAGTGAAGGGGTAAATCAGAACCAATGTATCCCCGTGGGGTGCACTGGTCCTTTTTGTCAAGAAAAACCATGAAACTCTATGACTATGTGATGATTATAGACAATTAAATAAATTGATCCTCAAGAATAAGTATCCTTTTCCTAGAATCAACAATCTCTTTGGTGAACTGATAGGGGAAGATGTAATCTCTAAGATAGATTTGAGATTGGCGTATCACCATTTAAGGATGTGAGAAGAATATATACAGAAACATTCTCTTAGAACTTGCTATAGTCATTACAAGTTCATTGTCTTTCCTTTTGGTATAACAAATGCACCAGTTATGTTTATGTGTCTCATGAATTGTATCATTAATAAATTTCTTGACAATTTTTTTTTATTTTTATTGATGGCATTCTGATATATTGTAGTATGGTTGAGGAGCATAAACAACATTTGGAGATACTTCTCTGAACATTAAGAGAGAACTAGCTATATGCCAAATTTTATAAATGTGAATTACATCATAAAAAAATATAGGATTTAGGGCATATAATTTCTGAGGAAGGGATTTTAGTGGACCCAGAAAAAGTAAAAGTCATATTGGAGTGGATAGTTCAAAAGGATGTAGTAGATGTTATATCTTTCATGGGAAAAGCTGATGCAGGAACATTCAACCGAAGGAAAATCATTGTATTTTAGTAGGCATAGGGGGTCATGTGTTTTAGGGAAGTTGGTTTCCTAAGTGTTAAGTTAATGTAATATTTAGGCTTTTGAGTGAGTAGGATAGGAATTAATTAGATGTTGTGAGGATGTTTGTAAATGCTCTCGAATGAAGGAGAACATGAGTGGTTAATAATGACGAGAGAGTTAGAAGTCAATTATAACTCTTAAGGTAGTTTCATGATTTGAGGAACTAGAGAGGATTCTTAGGGCTTAACTGGAGATAGAAGTGGACTTAGAGGAAATTTAGGAGTCAATTTAGTAGATTAAGGATTTGAACCAGAATTAGTTCAATAGAACCTTTTTGGAATAAATGTAAGCCTATGGGAAGAGTGTAAGAGGGAGGCCACTCATATTGAAGACCAGGCCTGAGAGTCAAAGAGTCTTATTCTGTAATCATTGTTATATTTATAAATACAAAGGTTAATTTCAAACCTGTATAAGTGTGTTTTGACTGTCGAATTATAGTGAATTGGAATTCTGTAATAGTTGTGTGCAGGAAGAGTTTTGCAAAACACAGAGAGGAGAATGATTCAGAGGAATCATGGTGGGTCTTTGAATCCAGTTGAAGGATTAGAGTGAAGCTCTAGAGAGACTATGATGTGAGAATTCATAGAGGTCCAGCTCAGCAGTGTGTTGAGCAGCGAAAGCAGAAGGTCGAAACCCTGAAAGAAACGAAGTAAATTCAAAGTAAAGGGACAAACGAACAAGCAATTCGTTGATTGATGGGAACCATTGGATCTTGGAGATAAATGGATGAGGTTGTCAGATAATAAGAGGCCAAGATTAAACTGAGTACGCTTGAGTTAAAGAATGAACAGTGGAGATTAACTGATAGCGCTGGTGGAATAGGAATCTGGAGGAGTCGTCGCAACCATCGATGGTTGAAGATCTATGATCATCGGGCACAAACAAGTCTGAATGTTAGCCAAGAAGAAAAGTAGGTTTATAATTGGAAGTGGTATTGAAGGGTAATCACCCGATTCCACTCATCGATTGACACGTAGCACAAAAGCGGAGAGAGAAAATAGCTTTATTGGGCGGGTTTTCTCGGTGCTTGTGTCTCACCCGAAATCATCGTGGACCATTGGATCAGCTAAGTGTAGATCCTTGGTGGAGGATCGTCGCGGAAGTTGTTCAATCAGTGATCAGGGATAATGAAGGATGGCGGAGTATAGAGGAAGGCTTTGATGCGCGGACCGATGATCTATAGATGCAGGAGTAATCCTTTTGAAGTCTGACTTAAGCATTAAGTGCAATTTGAGGTGAGAGAAAGTAGAGCGCAGCATAAAGGATTGAAGCCACGAGACAAACCCGACAGAGTTATAGATGCGGCTCTAATAATTTAAGTTCTAGAAGGTTATGTTATCGCATATCGGGGATGCAAGGAGTGTGCAGTGTGACCGCGGAGAATCACGATAGCGATAAGCGATAAAGGGAAACCTCGGAAACTATGCAAGGGCTTTAAAAAGTGCAGAAAATGTATGTTTGCAATGGAATTCTATCATAAAGGGTTTATAATAGAATAAAGCACCTATATGAGGTTTCTATGTGAAAGTGCAATTATAAGCAGGTTTGAATATATATGCGCCTAATGTTTAATAAAAGGTTTAAACTAAAGTTTATGAGAGTGAATGATTTCCGATAGAAAGGAAAGGATGGATTAAGGGTTAGACTTAGTTAGTTTATAAATTATTCCACAGAAATTAAGAAAGGGGATGTTAACCATTGATGGTTGAAGATTTGAGTCCTTACAGAGTTAAAATTCTTGGGATAGATAGGACTTAAGCATTTGACATGCATAATGTGAGTGTAAGCGGGGGTAACCCTATGTCATTTGGTATCAGAGCAGAATTGTGATTGAAACAATTGGTGTTAAAACAGAACAAAGAAATTCTATGTGAAAGAATTGAGAACAAAGTTATGTTTTAAGATGTTTATGTAGGCAAGGAAGGATCAAATTCTAATCTGATAGAAAGTAGGTACATAGAGGTGATGTGTAGCAGAACTTGTAGATGCAAGAAACATAGGACAATCCATTCAAGGTACAAGGGGAATGGGGGAGAAATATCATGCAGAGATCTTGAAGGTGAGGTGATATTTTCTATTTTGATTTGATTGGAGAATGTGTGTTTGTACATTGATGCATAGATAACAACAAAAGAAGGTGAGAAGGTTGCAACATCTAGAGCAAGGAGTGCTTAAATTGGTTCCAGAGGAAAGAACCAGAGAAATGATAAGGGACTAAGCTCAGAGGAGAGAAGCTTAGTAAAGCATATGTAGCAAGTAGGAGAATTGTTATTGTAGAGGTAGTGTTGCAGCTCACAAAGGAAATTCCACAAAGGATGTGGGTAGAATTGCTAAGGGATGAAGAAGATGGTGAGACTTTCTAAGTGAAAGAAGAGGGGGTCAGAACCAAGTATTTCATTGTGATTGAAATACAATAGGACAATTATGTTCTTCAGAAGTGCAAAAGAGTTGAAGCCTATAAGGAGTAGAGAGAAGTGCTCAAAGGAGGCTCCAGAGATAGAGAACCAAGTGTTTGCCAAAAGAAAAAGTACAGAGGAAGCTTGGTGAGGTAAGTTGCAACAAGGAGGACTTGTTGTTGCAGAGGCTTTAATGCAGCTCATAGTATGTGAGTAAGGAGCTCATGAAGATAGAGAAGAAGAAGATGGCTACTGATAGTCATAGTAGAGGTTTTGAGGAAGACCACAATAGAAGAAAGATGAAGAAAGATGAAGCCAAGGAAAATGGCAAGAGGATGAGTCAAGAGAAAATTGACAAGGAAATTGCAGAGATGAAAGAACAACTTGATGTATTGATGACGATACTAGAGGAAGGTTAGAGACTAGGTTGGGTCTTGAGGAAGAAGTCAGTGAAGTGGCATAAGTTGCAGAGAAGGATATAATAGAGGCAAGTAAGGTGGCTGATGGAAAAACTGAAAGAAGCTGAGTTGGAAATGGAAATGGAAGTTTCTATTTGTGAAACAGAATAGGGTGAAGTTCTGATTGAAGATGAAGACTTGAAGATTGAAACGTCAAGTAAGGCCAAAGGGTCACATGGTTTTAAATCTAATAATTTGTGTGTGTTTGCAGGTGAAACATGTAAAGAAGGAAAATTTGTTGATATTGTCATAAAGGAGGAAGAAGACAAGCAGAATATAAATTCTATTCTGGAAGAAGATGAGATAGAGAGGTCTCATATACAGTTGGGGAAAGATATAAGCAACCAAGTGAAGGGCTTGAGGAGATTGAAGAGGAGACCATTGAAGAATTTCTAAGTCATAAGGAGAAGTTGGAACAACAAGGAGATATGATGGTTGAAACATCAAGTGGGACCACAGGGTCTTATGTTTTTAAAATTGATAGTTTTTGTGTGGATGTAGAACAAATGCAGGAGAATATTAATGCAGATGGTGAGACAAGGATAACTCTTGGAGAAGGTAAATAACAAGAGATTAAAGGAAAACTTGAAGAAGAAACTATTTTAGCTAAAAAAATAGTAAAGGACCATTAGTTTATCATGATGATAGGCACAGTGGAAATAGCCATGGAAGCTGTTAAGAAGGAAGAAACCTATGCAAAGGATTTAACCTTGGGAGAAAGGACATCTGATGCTTGGTCACTAACAAAGGAGGGTTTTCCAGAGGATGAAAAACCTTTTGAAGTTGTCAAAAGTATGGAAAAGTATCTTTCAGAAGATGAATGCCATGGAGTAAAGGATAAGGGAGAATATCTCTTGAATGAGGAAGGCAGTGACTTATTGTAGCAGAAAGAACTTAGTAATGAAATTGTTACCACACAGGGACGATTTCTTGTGGGAAAAAGAGATGAAGTTTAGTTTGAAGAACTGATATTTGAAACAACATTTGAAACTATTGAGCCTTGTAATTTTCAAACTGACAATTCGTTTATAAATGTAGGGATTATAAGTGATGATGAAGTAGTTGCAAAGTGTCATAGAGAAATGGCATTGCTGGAATGTTTGCTGGGAAACTCAGAGTATGACAGTGTGATTGCAGAGGAAGGAGTTCACTACAGTGGACAAGAGTAGGAAGACATCATTAGAGCAGATGATGTGGAGGAGACACTAGTTGAGAGTCTCATGAATTCTTTTGAGAATTCAAAGCAACGTACTAATGTGCTGACAGAGGAGAAAGGAACAGAGCAGTAAACTGAATTGTTGCGAAAGGAAGATAAGGCACAAAAGCCTTATGTTTTTTATTTTAACAAGTGTTTTGTGAGTGCAGGCTTAGTTGCAGATGCTGGAGGAAATTTGGTACGGATGAGAAGCCAAATAAAGATGAAAGAAGAAGATTCTGTGGAAGAATTGAATCCATGGAACAGAGATGCTCAATTGCTAGAGAGAATGATGCAAAGTCATGATTCAATGCAGACAAAAATAATCATGAAAGGGGTAAGGATGAAAGGGAGGCAGTAAGCGTAGGAGTCAAAGAAAAAGTTGGAGCAAGAGCAAGAGAAATGTCTAAAACGGTAGCAAGAGCAAAAGTAGAAGAAAAATTAAACCAGCAACTACAAAGTGGGAGTAACCTACAACAGTTTGAAGAGTTAGTGGACAACAGCAACAACCTGAAGCAAAGAGAAAGAGGAAGAAGTAAGAGGCAAAATATGGACTAGTCCAAGGATGAACTAGAGACAAAGATTGAAGAATTATCACAGATGATGATGAAATAGTCCATGTGGAGGAAATTGATAGTAGCAAGAAGGATGAACAATCAGAACTTGAACCTAATTGACAAGGAGAGGAAGATGAAACAGAATACAACAGACATACAACAACAACAAAGGTGCAAGGCATTTGGGTAGCTACAAACTAATGTTTGAGACCCTGGAGGTTTTCTATCAACTTATGAAGACACATGATCAGGAGATCATGAATATTTTCTACTTTGGGAGTCTAATGCAGGAGCATTCAACACAAGGAAAATCATTGTATTTTGGTAGACATAGGGGGTCATGTGTTTTAGGGAAGTTGGTTTCCTAAGTGTTAAGTTAATGTAATATTTAGGCTTTTGAGTGAGTAGGATAGGAATTAATTAGATGTTGTGAGGATGTTTGTAAATGCTCTATGAAGGAGAACATGAGTGGTTAATAATGATGAGAGAGTTAAAAGTCAATTATAACTCTTAAGGTAGTTTCATGATTCGAGGAACTAGAGAGGATTCTTAGGGATTAACTGGAGATAGAAGTGGACTTAGAGGACATTTAGGAGTCAGTTTAGTAGATTAAGGATCTGAACCAGAATTAGTTCAAAAGTACCTTTTTGGTATAAATGTAAGCCTATGGGTAGTGTAAGAGGGAGGCCACTGATATTGAAGACCAGGCTTGAGAGTCAGAGAGTCTCATTCTACAATCGTTGTTATATTTATAAATACATAGGTTAATTTCAAATCTGTATGTGTGTTTTTCGAATGTTGAATTATAGTGAATCAGAATTCTATAATAGTTGTTTGCAGGTAGAATTCGGTGAAACACAGAGAGGAGAATGATTCAGAGGAATCATAGTGGGTCTTTGAATCTAGTTGAGGGATCATAGTGAAGCTCTAGAGAGACTGCGATGTGAGAATTCACAGAGGTCAAGCTCAGGAGTGTGTTGAGCAGTGGAAGCAGAAGGTCGAAACCGTAAAGAAAAACCTGAAACCCCAAAACATTGAAAGAAACGAAGTAAAGTCAAAGTAAAGGAATGAATGAAGAAGCAAGTCATTGATGGATGGGAACCATTGGATCTCAGAGATCAAGGGATGAGGTTGTCAGATAATAAGAAGCCAAGATTAAATCGAGTACGATTGAGTTAAAGAATGAACGGTGGAGATTAACTGATAGCACTGGGGGAAGAGGAATCTGGAGGAGCCGTCGTAGTTGTCGATGGTTGAAGATCTACGATCATCGGGCATGAACAAGTCTGAACATTAACCAAGAAGAAAGGTGGGTTTATAAGTGGAAGTGGTATTTCGGGCGGAGCAAAAGTGGTAAGTGGTATTGAAGGGTAATCACTCGATTCCACTCATTGGTTGACATGTAGCACGAAAGCATAGAGAGAAAACAACTTTATTGGGTGGGTTCTCTCTGTGCTTGTGTCACACTTAAAATCATCGTGGACCGTTGGATCAATTGAGTGTAGCTCCCCAGTGGAGGATTGTCGCACAAGTTGGTCGATCAAAGATTAGGGATAATGAAGGATGGCAGAGTATAGAGGAAGGCTTTGATGCATGGACCAACAATCTATAGATGCGGGAGTAATCCTTTTGAAGTCCGGCTTAAGCATTAAGCACGATTGGAGATCGGAGAAGGCAGAGCACAATGTAAAGGAATAAAGCCACGAGACGGACCCAACGGAGTTATAGATGCGGCTCTAATAATTTCAGTTCCAGAAGGTTATGTTATCACATATTGGGCATGCAAGGAGTGTGCAGTGTGACCGCGAAGAATTGTGATTGCGATAAGCAATAAAGGGAAACTTCAGAAACTGTGCAAGGGCTTTAAAAAGTGCAGAAAAGGTATGTTTGCATTGGAATTCTATCATAAACGATTTATAATACAATAAAGCACCTATATGAGGTTTCTATGTGAAAGTCCAATTATAAGCAGGTTTGAATATATATGTGGCTTAAGGGTTAATAAAAGGTTTAAACTAAATTTTATGAGAGTGAATGATTTCTGATAGAAAGGAAAGGATGGATTAAGGGTTAGACTTAGTTAGTCTATACATTATTCCACAGAGATTAAGAAAGGGGACCTTAACTATTGATGGTTGAAGATTTGACTCCTTAGGGAGTTAAAATTCCTGGGATAGACAGGACTAATGCATTTGGCATGCATATTGTGGGTATAAGCGGGGGTAACACTACGTCAAAGACTAGGCATTACTACCAGTTCATAAAAGGATTTTCTAATTTTGCTTATCCTATCACTTTCCTTCATAAGTAGGGGGTAAAATTTGATTGGACTCCCTAATGCCACGAAAGTTTTTATAAATTGAAGCATCTACTTAAGGTGGAATCAATTCTAAAAATAACAAACTTAGAGAAAGACTTTGAGGTTTGTATAGATGTGTGATTACAAGCTTTGGGATGATTATTATAAACAGATGGTTCTGTAATAGCTTACAGATCTCGAAAACAAAAGGAGCATGAGAATAATTATTTTTTCTATGATCTGGGGTTGGAAGCCTTAACTCATGCTCTAAATATCCAGAGGAATTACTAGATCGGAAAGAGATTTGTTTGGATTACTGATCATGTAAGCCTCAAGTATTTTTTCACCTTCTAGCTTCGAACACTAGACATGCCTAATGGATAGCTTTTCTAAGTGAGTAAGACTTTGAGATAAAAAATATTAAAGGTAAAGGAAAGAAAGTAGCAGATGCCGTAAGTAGAAGTCTGAAGCAAATAAATTAAATCATTGTCAGCTAGAATGAGACTGAACTAGGAGAGTTAATTAAAGGAGTTTCTAAATCAAGTATGAGATATAAGGTGATCTCTGAAAAGCTCAAAGAAGGAGTAAATTCAGATAAATGGGAAGAATAAGCTATTAATGATAAATGATTATTGTCCAGTAACAGGAAGATATATATACCTGACCATGACATAGTTAAGCAAACTATCATGAACAAGTACCATCAGAAGTTATATACAAGACACCCTAGCTATCAAAAAATGATCACCTCATTGAGGAAGGAGTTCTTATGGTCAGGAATGAAAAGAGATATGGTGGAATATCTGACGAGGTGCCATGAATGAAAACTAGTTAAAGTTGAGAATAAGCATCCCATAGGGTTACTGAATCATTTACCTATTCCTGAATGGAAATGGGAAGTGATTACTATGGAATTTATCACTCTGTTACCGTGAACCTAAAAAAAACATGATGCCATTACGGTGGTGGTGGAAAAATTGGTGAAATTTGCACACCTTATACAAGTGCAGTTAAACTTTAAAGCTTCCCAAGTAGCATAATCATTTATGAAAGAAATTTTCAAATCACCTGGAGTACCTAAGGTCATTATTTCTAATAGTTACCCAATGTTTACCTCCAAATTCTTGAGGTCTTTATTCCATTCTCTAGGCACTCAATTTAAATTTAGTCTCGCCTATCAACCGTAGACAAATGAGAAGACTAAAAGGGTGAATCATATTGTAGAGGATATGCTTCACATTTATTGTATGAACCAACCCTAAAAATGCGAATACTATCTCCACTTGGTGGAATTTGCTTATAAGAATAGTTATGAGACCTTGCTAAAAATGAACCCTTTCAAAGCACTCTACAAAAGAAGATGTCAAATGTGTCTAATTTGGAGCTTACTCGATGATAGGATCATATCAGGACCTGACATGCTTCAGGAAATTGATCAAACAGTAAAAAAAATATGATAAAATTTAAAACAATATCAAGACCGCTAGAAACGTTATGTCAATAAGAAAAGAAACCCGAGGGCATTCTAAGTGGGGGAGCGTGTGTATTTAAAATTTCAGCCAATAAGGAGTTCTTTAAAACTGGTAAGCTTCATAAAATTAGCTCCGTGATATTGTGGACCCTTTGAAATTCTTGCCCGAGTTGGTCCAATAGCATATCAATTATCCTTACCCACTCATATTAAAGCAGATAATCTTTTTCATGTTTCCTTGTTAAAAAATGTTCACCTAACTGTAAGCATGTGGTTAATTGGGATGTGATATAGGTCAAAAGAAAATGAAAGTTCCTGGTTGAAGTTGTACAAAGCCTAGATAGAAGGGTGGTGGTTCTTTCAAAAATAACTATTCGCCACATAAATGTGCAGTGGAAACATTTTAGGCTAGAAGAAGCTACTTGGGAATTAGTGGAAAATATTAAAGAAGATTTTCCATTGTTTTTCCTAGAAGAAAAGGAACTAGATCTCACCATGGATGGTGTCTCTTTTAGGGGGTTAGAGATGTAATGCCCCTTGAAATGATTTGGAATTTTTTAAAGTTAGACGGAATGTTGAATTTATGGACAAATATTATTATGAGAATTTATGTTGATTTATTTAAAGAAAAAAAACATTTATGTAGAAGTTTCATGTGTTTCCTTTTATTTTAAAGAATGTTAGTGGAATTGTGGAATGAAAAGCAAAATATGTGTGTGTAATAAAATAAAATAAAATAATTGTCTTCAATTATGAATAAGGCTATCTCAAGAGTAAAAATTCTTCAAGTCAATAATGAGGGAAAAAAATTGAGAATTAGTTATATTTCAAAAATGGGTATAACAAAAAGAAAATATCCGGAACCGGGGGGGCTACTTCTCTTGGTTTTTCTTATAGAATAAAAGTAGAAAAGAGGGAGGGAAGTGTAAAAATAGTAGTTTATGTGAAGAGCACTATACCAAGATGGAGAAAAGTTCCCAAGAATAGCAACCATAGGGATGTATAAATAGAGGTAAATGTTGTGCACCTTGTATCCTTACAGGGGCTATTGTGGGAAGGAAATACAATATCCACGTAAAAAATAGTGAAGGAAAAAGTTGGTGTACCCTACGAAAGAGAGGATCTCTAGATAAGGGTGAATTTTGAAGTTTATGGTTTGCGAGATATTTATACATATGACTAGAAGAATTACAAGATCAGGTGAAACGAGAGAGGATTTTAGCTTATGCTTGGGAGGCTTAGATAGACTCTTTATCTTTCTTTTAGTAATTCTAGATAAATATTTAGCTTTAAATTCAAGTACAAATATATATTTCTTTGGTAAATAAAAGAGTTTGTTTATAGCTGATTTTCTTGTCTCGAAATGAAATGGAAAAGTGTTAAATTACATACAACATTAGAGATAGTAATCTTGAAGATATAACCCTCAACCCCAAAATATATATATATATATGCATAAAAATAAAAGTAAAAGAAAAATAGTTAAACTGTTGAATGTGTTAGTGAAATCTCTCTTGCATGTATGCAGGGTTGGACCAACCTTAACAAGAAGCAGGTATCCAAAGACATGCAGGTGAACCTATAGATTCCAAATTATTGGAATGAGGGTGTTATACGCGTTTTTTGTTGAAGTTAATTGTATCTGTTTTTGTTTTCATTTGTTTTTAGAAAAAAGAGAAATAACAATGGTCATTATTTGTGAGAGCCACATGAAGCACAAATTATATATATATATATATATATATATATATATATATATATATATATATATATATATATATATATATATATATATATATATATATATATATATATTCATGTATCTTAGTGTGGTAAGTATTTAAGTCCTTTTAAGGAGAACAACTTTGGCCTTGTGATTGCGGAGGGATTATTTCGTCCATTTAGGAGTAGTTGCAGACGAAGAAAATTTGGAGGTGGTTTGTTAGGGACCCTTTCCTACTCGGGTTAGCTCTAGGCTACAGAGTCAAGTGACTCGATGGCCCGGTGTAGTACCGTCACAGAGAAAACTAAGATATAACAACCTACAAAGGAACTGAAGAGAAAAATAAGTTTCATATAAAGACGTCAACCAAAGAGGTTTTGTAAAGAACAACCCCACAAATATTATTACAACTAAAAAAATGAGTATTTACGAGACTAACCTCATTATTGCTGTCATGGGGTGAGAATAAAATGACAATACTGGAATTAAAATGAATGCATAGACAAGAAAAGTGACAAGATACTCTCGAATTGTTACACGCTTAACCTTTACCATGCTACAAAATGGAGACAATAGAAATTGCATTTCTAAGTCATAGTTTTAGCAGAAAAATAAATTCTACCAAAAATAACTCCTTTTTTATTTAAAAAAGGAAAGAACATTTGTAGTCAAGAGAGTTATAATAGCTTGAAACATAGTACAATTGTCATAATCCATGAATATATATAAAATCAATGAAATTATTCAGGAACCTTGCAAAAAAAAAGGGAGTACAAAATCATTTCCTTAACATTTATGTTCAAGATTGGGAAGACTATAATTTAGTTATAGAACCTTGAGATTTTTGGAATTCCAATAAATCAAACAACTATCTAACCTCTATTAGAAAAATTAGTTAACCCATAATTGACCTATAATTTTGTGAAAATCTGAATTCCTGGCGAAAACCTGAAAGAGACAGAAAAATGAAAATTTTAGAGTGGGTCTGATTGTAACACCTAGGAGTAACGATTCTGGATGAAGAGAAATGGGTTTGAGCACTCACTCGAAGGAGTGTACCAGATTGGTTAGAGGGAACATGTGAGAATAACCGAGGAGGGTGTGTGAGTAAAGCGATAAAATAACGATGTAAAAAAAATAAAAACTGAAATGAAAGGGTGTGAGAAAAGATCTGGAAGAGCAGGGTGAGATTATATAATTAAAGACGTGACTTAGAGGGCAGAGACATGGCTATGAAAATAAGACTTCACCCCCTACATCTCCTTATTAATCACTGTAGAAAACCTGTGGGAAACTATGATATTTGAGTCTTTCAGAATGACAACAAACACGCCTTAATCGGAGACACAATTCTCTCATAGAAGCTGTAACACTTACCGAGAAACCCCAAAGCTTGGGAGTACATTCCTCTAGTTGTGATGACACAACAAATTGAATCTAGTTGATCTGCAACCACATTATTGATTGGAGTAGTATATGAACTACAAGTCCTATGAATATGTCTTATCAAGACAGCTAACCAAAGAGGATTTGGGAATTAACAAAATAATCATGATATCAACACGAGCTCTGTGTGCAGGAATGAGAAATTGTAGAATCACAATGGGAAGATATATGATATTATATAGAAACCTGGGAAGAGTGCCACCCTAATGAAAAAGCAGCAGGAGGGGGAAGCCCTTCTTTCTCCGTGACAGAGAAGGGGGAATGAGAGCCAGTTGGGTGACTATTCCCTGAAAATAATTCCCATCCTAAGGCTAGAAAATAGTGACAGTTGGATTTAGGGTTTTCCAGGTGTAACGCTAAGACAACCTTGGGAAAAGAATCACCATATGGAATTGCATAAATGAGGCATCGATATTTGGAATGTTATAGGTGGAATGGTTGGTTTTGACTAAGGTTTAGCGTTGTAAACACTCGATTACCTGTATGCAGCTCTACTATGACCTAGGGTGACTGAGGGTTTATTGATGAATAGGTGCTAGGAGGAGCTTTGTAATGTGTTTCTTAGTAAATTCTGGGAGCACCTTTGGTCCTATGACAAATCCTTGTTTCCTGAGAGAAGACGAGTAATGTTGCCCAATCAATGAATATTAGAATCTCTAGACCAAACTTATAGTTTGAAACAAAATATCTGCAGGGGGAAGGGGGGAGAAAATGAATATGGTTAGTCGTGTGGGTTAGAGGGGAGTGAAAAGGAGGGTTAATACCCTCATAAAAAAAAAAAAAAATCAATCCATAGGTTGATTCCTAACAATTTATTTATATCATAGAAAAACAATAACAAGACCAATTGTGGTGAACTCACCCGAAAATGTATAATTAAGGGTACCATGATATGCATGCATAATTATAGGAAGGGAAAAAAAAGGGGGTTAGTTTAATTGTTTTCCATTTATTGATCATATTGACTTATACGTATGTTTTTATATTGTTCAAGATGGAAATCCAAGCTACTCTAAATGTGTATTAGTATCTGTTAATTACCAATGTAATGAATGAAAAAATAGTATATTTGTATAATTTTTTTTATCATGAGAGGGGAAATATGACAAGTGGTATCAAAGCTGAGGTCAAATCAGAGTCCTTGGCCGACTATGATTTCTAATATGACTAAAAAAACAAATTATGCTGCACAGAAAAGAACATATCATGGCAGAAAATCCAAAAGGTAATCCAACTAAAGACGATGAATTATACATGCATTTGGGGAAGCATGCTCAAATTCCCACTAGAAAATTAATGAGTATGCTGAGAGAACTGCTTAATAAGATAGTTAATCTCCATGATTGATCAGGAAATATTATAGATCACTAATGGAGAGTAGGAGAAGGTGATAAGAATTTTGTCAAGTCAGCTTAATTTTAATACAGTGGAGGGGACATGTGAAGGAAAGAAAAAGAAGAAACAATCAAGAAGCGAAACATAGAAGAAGAAGTGGGAAGTAAGAAAATACTAGCTGAAGATGGAGAGCACAACTCTTCCGAGATTATGAATAAGGTAGAAAAGAAACTATTGTAGTGGCTGCAACGCCCTCCAAAATTTTGGCTTGCATCCAATTTCAGAGCGTTGCTTGGTTTTATCCTTGATGTTTGAAAGCACTCGAGCTCATCCCATGAGCTCATGTTAAGTCTTAACACTCTCTTTTATTGACCATTCACTCGACATCCTTTAGTATGTTGGTGACAATGTCATGCTTGTAGTCATGTTGTGGCTATGTTGAAGGTTTGTCTTTGTGTGTACAGGTTGTATTCACTATGTAAGAATTTGTCTCACTCACACACGAAGTTCAATGAAATGTTATGCAAGTGTCGTCACTGCCATTCACGATCTATCTCAAGTGTCACACTTGTTGCTCTCACCCTTCAGTCAATCACACTGACCGTATGTTCTCTTACTATTTCGAGGTGTCTTGTCGTCATGTCATGTTAGGTATGTGTCTGCTAGGTCATGTATGCACAAGTTCTCTTACTCACACACTTAGTAATTTTGCCGAATATTTGACGATTGGACCACCCTCCATCAGTCAGACCTTCACTTAGTTGCAATTTGTAGTTTGAGCCCTTAGTGATAAAGTACTGCTCCCCAGAATTGGGAAGAGCTTGAGGTTGCCTCCTAGGCAGTCTGCACTGTGCAATCTTCGAATAAACCTGGCCGAATGTCACCTAGAATAGCATAGAAGTTTACCAAGAAGCTATCCCAATCTGTGCTACCTGTAAGCCTATCTATCAAGCCTCTCATGGGTCAACCAAAGAGTTAGACTCAATAGTGGCCCTGGGATTCACTCCTCCAAAAAATTGTGCGGAAGTTTCCAGCATGCCCACCTCTGATGACCAAAGAAACTGAGAAGACATGAGGGATATGCACCCAGTACCTGTCACTCTCCCTTCTCTTAAAATTGTGCAATTCTGTCAGTTAGTTCCCATGTCATTTGGGCTACTGCTCGTGAAAATTGAGTAGTTTTCTTCGACTATCCATGAGCTACCCGACACCCCGCTAAGTCCGGAAAATTTTCTTCAAAATTTTGTTTTTATTTTATTGATGAAATTTTGATATATTATAAAATGGTTGAGGAGCATAAACAACATTTGGAGATACTTCTCAAAACATTAAGAGAGAAATAACTATATGAAAAATTATCTAAATGTGAATTTTATTTAAAAAATACAATGTTTAGGGCATATAATTTCCGAGGAAGGGATTTCAGTGTAATCAAAAGAATTAAAAGCCATATTAGAGTGGCCAGTTCCAAAAGATGTAGTTGATATTAGATATTTCATGGCAATACTTGGCTATTACTTCCAGTTCATAAAAGGCTTTTCTAAGCTGGCTTATCCTATCACTTTCGTTAATAAGCAAGGAGTAAAATTTTACTGAACTCCTGAATGTGAAGAACATTTTGAGAAGCTGAAGCATCTACCTACCATGGCACTAGTTCTGTAAATAACATTCTTAGAGAAAAACTTTGAGGTTTGTACAAATTCTTGTTTACGGGGTTTGAGAGGAGTATTATCAACAAAAGTTTATGTAATAACTTAAGAATCTCAAAAACTAAAGGAGTATGAGAAGAAATATTTTTTCTATGATCTGGAGTTGGTAGCAATAATTCATGCTGTCAAGTTTTCAAGGCATTACTTGATTGGAATGAGATTTGTTCTAACTACATATCATGTAAGCCTTAAATATTTCTTCATCTAGCTAGATTTGAATGCCATACATGCCAGATGGATATATTTTCTAAGTAAGTATGACTTTGAGATGAAACATATCAAAGGTAAAGAAAACAAAGTAGTGGATGCCCTGAGCAAAATTCTGCAACAAATAAATGAAATCATTGTCAGTCAAAATGAGACCAACCTAGGAGAGATAATTAAACGAGTTGTTAAAACCACTAGCATAAAATGGCTAATTCGTTAGTTAAAAAATGACTAAAATTTTCATTTAAATGAACATTTTTAATTTGCTGACCAGAAGTAGCTAATTTACAGTATGTTATAAAGAGAAAAAATTTTATTTGTTTTTAGCTTAGTCATTAATTCTTTGTCTCAATTTTATCGTCTAGTAGTATATTTAGTCATAAATTTGGTCATTAATTTGGTAATTAATTTAGTCATTGATTTAGTCATTAATATCCATAATTAATGACGAAAGATACGATAAACTATATTAACCCTAGAAATTCAATTAATGACAAAAACAAATATGACCAAAATGTTGGTCATGTTATAAGATACTATAAATTAACTAATTTAGTCATCACTTGAAATCAATTAATGATCAAAGAAATATGAATAAATTTTGGTCGTGTTATAAGATATTGTAAATTAGCTACTAATAGTTGTATATATGCAAAATTTAGTCTTCATTTGTAATAAAAAATTTATCATTTATAGTAGTCATTTATATTTTCTTGATAGTTTCACATTCATTATATAAGAAACTAATTTAGTAGTTTATATTCGTTTCATTTACATTCATTAATAATCATTATAAACAACTAATCTAGTCATATCTTAAACTTGCGCTCATCATTAATAAATATAAACTACTAATTTAGTAGTTTTAGATTTATTTTATGTGTTCATTATTAATCAACATAAATCTATTAGTATAATTTTGTGACTAAATTAAAAAAATGCCATACAATGTGCATGTTCATCTAATGTGAAAACAAAAAGTTACATATGTTAATCACAATACTAAAAAATGTCAAGTGCAACTATAAATAATTTCAACCACAAAAATTATATTACATGAAATGTCAAGTATTACAATACGAGTTTCAACTTAATATTAGTTGGACTACAATTTACACATGAAATATTGTTTCATCACTTTAAAACATTATCATTATGTTGTCACGACATTGCAGGTGAATTCACCAAATCTGAACACTTGACCCTCAATATATATGTGTGTGTCTTATGCGGTATATTGGCTCTGAGGGTATCACTAGACCGATTCTCTCCTCTCTCTCTCTTTTTTCATTTGTCACACCAATGTTATTTTTCTCCTCTTTCTTCAATTCCTACTTCTTACCATCAATACTGAGTTCCTTTTCTAAAATCAAAAGAAGATACAATGGTATAATACATGAAAGACGATGACCACTAAAATTTAAACCAAAGTGTACTATAAAGGATTTATACGACATATACCTCAACATCAATAATGTCAAAGATAGCTTTCCCCATAAAAGAAATAAACTCGAACAAGTTTTCTTCATATGACCTACATAAACAAAAAAAGAAATGTCACCATAGAAAATAACACCTTACTAACTTAGTATTCAACCTTCAGGGAAATTTTAGCACAATGAAGTCAGCCAAGTTACATGCTAAAAAGGTCAGGCTGTAGATAACTTGTGAAAACAAATAATCTGATGTGTGATGTCTAATCCTCGTCATTTTATTCACAACAACAATTCATTCTCTAACACATGAACTTTTCCAAGTATATAGACATCCTGTGCTCAAATAACAACATGGAATTAAACTTTTCTGATAGTCATGAAAATATTTTAATACAAAACATATAGAATTATTTCAATCCATTAAGTGTAATACTAATTTCATCTTCAAGATTTTGTTTTTTTTTAAATGGACATGATACCAAGTATTTACAATTTTACAGTTAAAAGACAAACTAAAATCAAAAGAAACATTCAAAATACGAGCAAACAATAAAGAGAGGATATCATGGAATGGGAATTGTAACTACAAAAAAATTATTTACCTGTCCACCAGTGTCCTACCTGGAATTCCTAAGACATTTTCTTTCCCAAAATAACCATGAGGGTAAAGAATCACAACATTAAAATCTATAGGAATTGCTACTAGAAACTTGAAAAAGCTTTCATTAGTTGGGAGATAGTAGCCACGGTGTGGCTAGATGACTTGTATGAACAGAGCGAATAAAATGTCACTGTAGAAAATAACACCTTAGGAGCTTAGTTTTCAACCTTCAGGAAAAAACTTAGGCATAATCATACAAAATAAGTTACATGTTGAAAAGCTCAAGTTGTAAATAACTTGTAAAGATCAAAATAACCTCAAACAATAAAATTATCCTCCAGATAATAAAACATAACCATTTTACAATGTTTGGAATAGGGCAACAAGCAACAACCCATCGAACAATAATAATATTTGATATAGTCCAAAGGGACTTCAAGGAATTAAGGTTATGTTGAGATTGAATTCAAATTTCCTTCAAACAAAATGAAACAAGAAATATGTCGGAAAGGTTCCCCCATGTTCCAAAAGGTAGGGACAACAAAGGTTAAGCTTAATAAGTGCAAGCTTAAGAGCACTAACAAAATAACACATAGACCAAAACAACTAATATATACAGCATGTGTTAAGTAATTTAGTTATATGCTTGGGTCATATTCAATATATTTTGCAGCAAATGACAATGAATTACTAAATAAAGATTTGGGCAGTTATCATTTAGAAAAATATTCTAACCTATTTGAAGTCAATTGTCTTCCAAGCAATTATGTATTCAATTTGTACTTTCATTGCCTTCTAGGATTTATACATCCAATGTTGTTTTCTTAAAAATATGGCACACATTTTCCAATAATAGCCATTTTCTGATGCAATCCAAGTGGTGAATATGGCCACTGTCTAAAATTCTTGGTTCTTCATTGTCATTGAATTCCTCCTAAAAAATCAAGGTAATTATTTGTGAGAAACTTAACTCCAAATACAGAGATATAATTCCTTCATAGAAAATTTCAATTTTAATTAAAACCAACTTTTATGTCCTTTCAAGTAATGTTGGTAACTATGAAGCATTATAGAAAACAATGAGAAAATATTATATAAACAACATATATTGTAAAGTTCATCCTCTGGCTACTTATTGGATAATTCATCAGCACAAGACTCTATGCCATAGTAATGTGCACTTCTCTTAAAACAATTAAAAATATATTGACTTAATACTATACTCACATAACCTATTCATTCCTTCAAATCCAACAATTCCTATCATCATGGAATAAATTATTTTACTAGCTGAGTATTTTAGGACATAAAAGGAAATAAAGAAAACATGTCAGTTAAACCATCATATTGCCAGGAAGGATAATCCTACTAAAATCAAATGGGTTCATCTCATAAGTCATGTTATCCACATATAATCACATATCTCTATGTTGATCATGTTCTTTGGCAACAACGTAAAATGTTAATTGGTCTAAAATAAAGATATCCTATAACTAAGAATGGTAAGTTTGCAAGAACACAAGTACAATATTTTTAGTAGACACAATACTATGTTTACTACCTCCAGAAAACAACAAATTGAGATATTGAAAAATGACAACTAAGATCCGGAAAATATTGAGATATTAATTGCTACAAATTTTCAAAACCTTGTAATACGAATACAAAAACTAGTCATCAGTGGCCAATGACTCTAAGCGAGTAAATTAAAGAATTATCTAGATTTGTCTTGAATGTAATTACACAGACTCTCACAACATAAAAGATTGGAGGCATCTAGAACATATGTTGTGAAAGGCTTGTATATAAGGTACCTTAATTTAATTGACATTCCTCCTTTTTGCACAACAAATAAAATAATTATAACCGAATTACCATATAAAATTGTTTCCTTTCATTTTCCATTGTTTTCTTCTTAATGAGAATTCACATGAAACTTCAACATAGAAAAGATAAAAATACATGAACATAGACTAAAGAACATTTTTATAGGCTTCCCTACTAGCATTTACATCTATGGCAATACCCCATGCTAACAATGTGCCCCTTATTAGAAAACATGTACACTGTGACATAGTGTCCTGTTAACATGCTCAACACCCCTATATTATAAGGCTTTAACAAAATCATGCAACCAATATATCATGCTTTCTAGATCTTGGTGGGCATGCTCCTCCCTTGGACGGGTTTTCTTTGATGTGGCTATTTACTATATTGAATATTATAGATGTAGCCTATATTCAGATTCATGAATGGCTCTCCCAAGTACCAACAAAACTTATTCTTCACTTTAGTGTGTGAAGGGAGATGGGGCTTATTTATAGCTTTACCATCCATAAAAAAGAGTTCCTTCTTTTCTGAAAAATGCCCCAAAATCTAAGGTAATTTTTTCCTCTAAGGAATAAAATTTAATTACAAAAGAAAAAATAAATAACTGTGCATATAATGTCTATCGCATTTTCAAGAATTTCTACCACACAAATATGAACAAAAATACCAAAACAATGAAATTCAAAATTTTATTAGACTACAAAAACTATGGCTACGATATTGAATAACTAGGGACCGTGACTTTAGATGGACCAATTATTCCATGTTTGGACATTAGCTATTTCATTAAGATATATTGTTCTATGCTACATTAAGATATTTTGTTTTATCTAAGATAATTGTTTTTATAAAACCTATTTCACCTATCCAAATTACCACACAAACAACCTAGTACATCAAAAATACCAGAGCAAATGGATATAGAAATCTAACGAGGATAACCCCCACCACACAAACATAAATTGAAAGACCAAAAACAAAAAAATTATGGACGAGTTTGAAAGCTTAATACACCAAGTATTGACCACCCCAAAGGAGATAAGATAGCTTATTATCCAGTTGTAGTCTACATGTTAGACATTTTGGAGGTTTTTCTAGCCTACTTTCTTGTATCATTTTCTTAGAATCTAGTAGGGATTTTTTGGAATCACAACTTTGAGTTGTGAACTATCCACAATCCAAGTATGTGGGGGATTTTTCATGGTGTTGAATCCATATATGTAGTGAAAAAACCAGTTTAAACAACACAAATCAAGATTTGACCAACAATTTTTTCACCAGATTCTGGCCAAAAAGTCCAAAACGTCTAATAAAAGACACCAAGTATGCATGGGGTCTTCAAAATATATTGAATAATTTGGTTATAAAAGAAAAAATTGACCAATCCAGTCAAGAAAAGTATAGATAAAATACTCTCCTTCCAAGAATCAAACGACATTCTCTCTCTTGTTGAATGAATCTGATTCTTTCAAGTGAGAAATGAATGAGGAGGAAGATCATTAGGCTATGTCATATTCTGAACTTTAGCCTTTGAACATTATTAAAAGTTGAGGTGATGGAATTTAAAATGATCCCCTAAATTAAAAATATAGTGGATATTAATGTGCACAATAATAAATATGAATTCCTCAATCCAAAATAATTCATGCAAACACCTTAGTTATGACAATTCAATGGGATCCATTCACTAGGCCCTGACACATTATTTAAAGGTAGGGTCGTGCACATTACACTGATTCACTAAATTCAAAACAAAGTGGATATTAATGTGTAAAATAATAAATTTTAAGTATTCAATGTAAACAATACAGCCAATCACCTTGGGAATGGTAGATCAAGGAGCTTCACTCAACGGTTGTTTGCAATAGAAAAACTTAGTTTAGATTATGGTTTTCTGTTTGTTGGTTTGTGGTCTCTATAGGTGTTTCAGTATTCATTATTTTTTTTCACTTATATATTTGAGTTCCTTCTACAGTTAACCTCCTTGCTCTCCTCATTCCTTCTGCTCAAGCTCCTGATGGACTCAAAATAGATGTCTTCATAGATAGAAGGTGGAGGCTCAAACCAGATTTAGTGCATTACAAATTGTAGGAATATTAGTGGGAAGACTCTATCACATAAATAAGCTCCCCCTCTCATATGTTTGCAACTTCTTCCTTACATTCCATTTTCATAAACATGGCAAGGCATGTCTTCAAATTCTGGCTTTTTTCCTTCAAAATTTTTGTTAGTGGTTTGGTAGTTGACAATTTCTCTTATTTCTGGAAGGGCTCAAAGTTTGTTTCAGTCAGTCACAGTATGTTGAGCTATTAATTTTCCCTATAGTTGGATTTAGCTTGAATGGTTTGGTGCTACAGGGCTCGTTTCGTATTTTAATAGAATTAAGGCCTACTGCTCACACTCGAAAACCCTTGTTCATAAAAAGTTCCCAGACACTCTTTTGCATGCAATCTTATAGGAATCAAGGCTACAGTTGTTATGGAAAACACTAATGTTAAAAAAAAATCAGTAGTATTACATAGTTAAAAAGTGTAGAAATTCCCACTGTAGATCAACAAATTATGCAATATACTAAAACACAATACAAGATATGCTTCTACAACACCTTTCAGAAGCTTAATCGATTTGAGAAAGATGAAGAGAACACATATAACTGAGAATGAGAAATCAATCACACATAACACAGAAGAAATAACCTGGGGAAAGCCTCAACCTAAAACCCCAATCTTTGTATTATCATACAAGTGGAAATCTTGTTCAAATTACAAAAAGAATCAGCTCTCAAGCTATCCTGTGTTGTCTACAATCAAACAATACAACTCAAAGACTGAATAGACATTGTATATGTCCTCCTCAAGCCGTCCAAGCCTCCTATTTTCTTGCGCAGTTTTCCTTGGGGTTCAGTAAAGCCACATGTGTGAATTGGCCTCATCGCACTCACTAAACCTGAAGAAGTAACTACGCAATCCTCAAGGAAAGAATTCCTTCTACATGCAAGGAATATTCACATTGAAATATCCTAGCAACTGATAGTACACTGCCACTCCATCTGGTCTCAACTGGGTCTCTGTCTGAATTGACATGAACGAGTTATTTATGAGAGAATACTCAGTTTTCTGAAGTGCAGTAGTTACATGCATGCAAGCATTAACTAACTGAACTTACATTAATTCGACAAACTATTTGAATTAATCTAACTGGACTTAACTCAGTTAACTAAGCCAACTAATTACAACTCAATATTACAACTTGTCCTTATCTCTTTAACTGATGGATAAATTCCTCAATTAATGGAGAAACTGTTGCATGTCCCCACATAGTCTTCATGATTGATTTTCCTTAACTAATTAACTCAAGATGAATTAATTAATCATTTTACAAACAATTGCTAAGATCAAATTCGAATTTAGCTTCTCTATTTTAGTTTAGGGACTGAGTAAAATAGGAAGGCATCTTGAAATGCTATTTATAGAATGTTATTTTAAGCACTTTGATTTTTTCATCCATTGTTGCTATGTTCAACACTGGCTGAGATGCTATTTATAATACTGCTATTTTTAGCAATTCTATTTTTAGCATTTCTTGTTTCTATTTTCAACACTCCCTCTCAACAAGAAAAGGATTATCAATAATCCCAATCCTATCTCTGTGGAACTCGAACTTGCATTTTGACAATGCCTTAGTCAAAATTTCTACATCCTGTTCCTCGGTTGAAATGTACAGCAACAACATGATCCTCTTGACCACACAGTCTCGAAAATGGTGATACTGGATCTCAATGTGTTTGGACTTGTCATGAAAAAATGGATTCTCAGAGAGTTTGATACAACTTTGGTTATCGCAGTAGATCACTATAGGATCCATCATCTGACCGAACAATCCCACTAGAATCTTCCACATCCAAATGGCCTCACATGCAACCTGACTAGCAACCCTGTATCTAGCCTCTGCTGAGCTAAGTGTAATTGATCTCTGTTTGATATTGTACCAGGAAATTGTAGCTGAACAAAGGTTGAAGATTCCTCCAGAAGTACTCTTCCAGTCTGATGGACTCCCTGCCCAATCTGCATCTGTGAAGCCCTGAAGCTTCACTCCCTCTATCCGTCTATACCACAATCCGAACTGAGATGTGCCTCTGAGGTATCTCAGAACATGCTTCGCTGCCTTCCAAAACAGCTTGGTAGGCTGAACCATAGCTTGAATCAGTTGGTTCACCACAAAGCATAAGTCGGGTCATGTATTCACTAGATACATAAGTGAATCCACCAGCTGCTGATAAACAGTAGTAGCTACTACCTCACCTGAAGTAGCATCCTCCTTCCTCTAGATCCCAACTAGAGGAGTCTGCATGGGCTTGCACTTCTCCATGTGAAAGCACCTAAGTATCTCATTGGCATACTTGCCTTGAGACACAAATACTTCCCCATCTTTATGCCACACCTCCATGCCTAGAAGGTAGTGCATAAGGCTAATGTCCTTCATCTTGAACTCTCTTGCAAGGTCCTCCTTGCAAGACTGTATCAGCTAATCATCACCTATCAAAATCAGATCATCGACATAAAGAACAATGATCAATGGTTTACCTTCTACCATGATATGGTAAAGGTTTGCATCTACTTCACTCTTGGTGAAACCCAAACCAGTGAAATAGCTATCGATCTTGGTGTACCAAGCATGGAGTGCTTGCTTTAGCCCATACAAATCCCTCGAGTTTGCACACATGTGACTCACGATCGAAGGTCCCGAAACCTTCTGGCTGCTCAATGTAAACCTGCATGAGTGGATGTCTCCACTCCTTGATCCTCTGCATGTGACTGCTACGCATCAATCTGAGGCTCCTCCTCCTTAGGAGTTGAAAGTTCATCATCTGCATGCAACCATGGCTCCCTCTCAAGTGACACTTGCATGGCTTTTTGCTCGTCAAACTTCAGATCCCTGCATACCACTGTCCTCTGAGTGGAAGGTAGGTACACCCAATAGTTGTGGGGTGTATCTGTGTACCCCACAAGTATTCCCAACTTAGCTGTTGTGTCTAGCTTCTTCCTGGCATCTTTGGTCACATGATAGTAAACTGATGATCCAAAGATTCGGAAGTGACTTACATCAGGTTGCTTCCCAGAATAGGCCTCCATAGGTGTCTTAATTCCCAGTATACGGTGCAGGCTTCTGTTTTGCAAGTATACTACTGTATTGCACGCCTTAGCCCACAGATGTAGTGGTAGGCTTTGGTCATGCAACATCGCTCGAGTTGCTCCCACAATCGATCTGTTCTTCCTTTCAGCCACCCCATTCTGGTGTGGGTTATCGGGTACCATCAATTCTTGTTTAATACCTTCTGCAGCACAGAAGTCTTTAAACTATTGGGTGACATACTCTCCACCATTTTCGCTATGCAAGGCTTTTATTTTCTTTCTAGATTCTTTCTCTGTCAAGGCTTTAAACTCACAAAACCTTAAGAAGGTTAGATCCTTCTTTTGCATAAAGTAGATCTAGCATCTACGAGAAAAATCATCAACAAAAATAACATAGTACCTTTGTTTAGTGGTGGAGACTATAGAGAATGGTTCATAGACATCTGAGTGAACTTGCCCTAGGATTTCTCCATCTCTACTGTCTCAATCTGAAAAGGAGGATTTTGCGTACTTACCCAAGGTACAACCTTTGCATGTAGTCGTCTGCTCAAGTTTTCCCTTGGGTAATCTGGTAGAAATCTACTGCATGATCTTTAGGGCTCCATGGTGCAAGTGGCCCAGTCTTCTATGCCATAGCTCACTAACATCTTGGCTCTGCACCATCTCAGCTTTGGAACTCAAAGCAGCACATTCGTCTACTTCCAGCTTGTAGAGATTCTTGACTCAAATTCGTATTCGCTTTTTCTGTCTAGTACCGATACGCCTCAGGAATACCTTTCCTTTACTAAAGACTACATCATAACCTTTATCTTCTAGCATAGCGATAGACACAAGATTCTTTTTCAGACCTGGTACATACTTTACATCAGTCAGAGTGAGGGGAGCTCCATGCTCCCTCTGAAACACAACCGTACCTTCACCTGAAACACGATACTTTCCATCATCCCCCATCTCGATCCGCATCTAGAGATCCTTCTCCTCCAAGGTAATAAAAAGATTCTTTTCACCTAACATGTGGAAAGAAGCTTCACTATCCAGGTACCACACACATCCCACCATGGATGAAAACATGCATGTGATAAGCGAGAAATCCAACTCAAACTATGAGGCCAGTGCCTCACCATCATATCTCTTCAAGGAACCCTTCTTGGATTTCCTCTGTGGACAATTCATAGCATAATGGCCCACTTCATGACAATGAAAGCATCGCACTTTCGATTTGTCAATATTCTTCCCACCATGGGAAGAACTAGATTTGTGCTGGGACACCTTCCCTTTCCCTTTCCTCACCTTACTCACTAAGGCTAGATTTTCCTCATCATTTTGCTTCAATGAGGATCCGTCTCTAGTGCTTCTTCTTATTTCCTCCTGCATCATATCCGACCAAAGTCGTTCCCAATCTGGCAGTTTTTCTCTTCCATTAACCAAGTCTTGGTAGCTATGCCAGCTCTTAGGAAGACCGAGGAGTGCAAGACTCACCATGTCATCATCAACGGTCATCATCCCTACACTTCCAAGCTCATCCCCGCAATTGCTGAGCTTGTTTAGATATGTAGAGATAGTGTCACCCTTTTCACACTTGATCTTATGAAGCTTGTCTTTCAAAGCCAACTTCCTCTAATCACTGTTGTTTTGATATAGATATTTCAATGTTTTACACATCGAAAATGGTGTCTCCTTCCCATGGAGGCTCGAGACAATGTGGTCTTGAACTCCCTCTAGGAGGATTCTCCTTGCTCTAGCCACACATTTCATCCATTCCGCCAGTTGAGCAACATCAGTCGACTTGGGGACTTTTTAATCAATGAATTCCTTTAGACCGTTATCCTATAATACTACCTGCATGTGATCCTTCTAGCCTATATAATTCGAGCTACCAGCAAGGGCATATTCGAGTCTTAAACCATTGAACTCCATCGGTGAAATTGAGGTGTGATAAGAACTCAATTTCTATATTCAGTAACCACAAACTTCAAACTTCTCCTTCTTGTGTACTGTTCTTCACCTTGATCACCTTTGCTCTGATACCACATAGAAATTCCCATTGTAGATCAACATATCATGCAATATACTAAAACACAATATAAGATCTACTTCTACAACACTTTACCGAAGCTCAATGAAATTGAGCAAGATCAAGAGAACACATATAACTGAGAATGAGAAACCAATCACACATAACACAGAAGAAATAACCCGGGAAAGCCTCAGCCTAAAACCCCAATCTCGGTGTGATCATACAAGTAGAAATCTTGTTCAAGTTACAAAAAGAATAAGCTCTCAAGCTATCGTGCTCTCTTTGCAATCAAACAATATAGCTCACAGACTGAATAGACATAGTATATGTCCTCCTCAAGCCCTCCAAGCCTCCTATTTCCTTGCATAGCTTTCCTTGGGGTCAAGTGAAGCCACATGTGTGAATTGGCCTCATCACACTCACTAAACTTGAAGAAGTAATTGCGCAATCCACAAGGAAAGAATTCCTTCTGGATGCAAGGAATATTCTCAATGGAATATTCTAGCAACTGATAGTACACTGCCCCTCCATTTGATCTCAACTGGGTCTCTGTCTGAACTGACATGCATGAGTTATTTATGAGAGAATACTCAGTTATCTGAAGTGCAGTAGTTACATGCATGCAAGCATTAACTAACTGAACTTACATTAATTCAAACAATTGTTTGAATTAATCTAATTAGACTCGACTCAGTTAATTGAGCCAACTAAATACAACTCATCCTTATCTCTTTAGTTGATGGATAAATTCCTCAGTTAATGGAGAAACTGTTGCATGTCCCCACATAGACTTCATGTTTGATTTTCCTTAACTAATTAACTCAAGATGAATTAATGAATTATTTTACAAACGACTACTAAGATCAAATTCGAATTTTACTACTCTATTTTAGTTAAGGGACTGACTAAAATAGGAAGGTATCTGGAAATGTTATTTATAAAATGTTGTTTTTAGCACTTCCATTTTTTCATCCATTGTTGCTATGTTCAACACTGGCTGAACTACTATTTATAGCAATGCTATTTTTAGCAATTCTATTTTTGGCATTTCTTATTGCTATTTTCAACAAAAAGATATCAATGAAGCCAATTGCAATACTATGATGGCAGTTTCCTAAAATTTCTGATTTCGAACAAACACGAACAACACAATGCTAATGCAAGGAGCATAAACTTGCCCCATGAACATATATTTCACACAACATAAACCAAATGCAATAGTCTATGCATATTTATTTTCACTCACCAATTGGAATCCCTCCATGTCTTCTAATAATCAAGGAATTGAGAACTCACTTGAAGCTATTCCATAGGAAGTCAGACCCGTTAAAGTTTATGACCAAGGGGAAGTTGAAGGCCCAAGCTCCCCTCAATTTTGTCAAGGGTGAGGGGAAAAAGTGACCATTTATGTCATCAGCAATGTATTTTTGGGTGCTATGTATTCTGGGTAAATATATAAAAAAGGAAGGAAAATCAGAACAAACAAGATATAAATAACTCAAAAACTAACCTCAAATCTTAGATTGTCACCTCTTTGGCTCCACACAAGCTCTAACACACCATGAATTTTCTCCCATGTGAAATGTATTAGTATCATTATATGTTCAAATTAGGCATACTAGCACATTCATCTAAATTTTTGTTTAGCAATCATCCTCAAAGGATGTGAAAGGTTTAGATACCCCACCCAATTTTATAATTTTTATTAATTAAAAGATACCATAATATTGATTATAAATATATACATATATTCCATATATCAAAGCATAAAGATAAATACAAATAAAGGGTAGCTCAGCAAAAAAATTCAAGCCTATTTTCATGAGAAAATAATAATTTACCCATATCAACGTGGCATTGGCTTTGAGCTTGCATAGAAGACAAAATTTGAGGCACCACATGAGATAGAAGGCGAGCTTTCATTATAGTTGGTTTCTAACACTACAAAAATATTCATTTTAGAAAAAAATTATGACTAGGATGTCACAATATTTTCTAGAACATACTAGAAACCACTGGAGGAAGGGGTCTAATTAACATATAGCACTAGCTAGACTCAAATCATAATAAATCTCGAGTCTATACAACCCACCTATTGTGAGTACAATATTAATGTTTGCCATGAAAGGATTGTTTGGCATGAACAAGGTTTACTAAGAGTTGATCATGTTAGATAATGTTATTCAAGACTCGGAAAGAATTAAATATGGGAGAGAAACACACAAGAAGTGATTTTTCTAAGGATTGTTTTAAACAAGGATTGAAACAAATTTCAGAATTGATATTTGTCTTGATAGGTATTTGGAAACTTTACTCTACGTTGGCCCTCCTTCCTTATGTTGGGAGTAGTCCAGTTCACCCTACACATCCCACTACCTAGGTTTCTTTTACAAGCAAGGATCTCTATAGGTAGATCACTTCATCAAGATCCAAATATGAAAGGATAGCCACCTCAAATATTGAAGAAGTAAATAAAAACACCATTAATATACTAGTCATTTTCTACAAACTAAGCTTCATTAAAAACTCTTGGTAAGGTGAAAACCTTAGTCATTATTTTGTTGCGTCCATCACCTTTAGTAGAAAATGCTTGCAATGACCGAAATGATACACCTACCAAGCCATCAGCTTGGCATTCCATCAATACCGCTACAGATATAAGATATTGTGGGACTTGCAAACTAGTGACTAGTGGAATAGGCACATCTTATGATGACGAGGAATTGATATTCTTAGAAGGATGAAAATGACTTCTTTGTAAGGGCCTGGAAACAAATGATTATAAGCCCTATCCTTGAGAATAACCACTACTTCACCTAGGTTCTTGTATGAGTGGAATATGATTTGATCTGCAAGGCATACTTGGTAGTAGATTTATCATAAAAGAATAAATATCCCCAAGTCCATTTAGAATTTGGTTCATTGGAACCCAATTTCCATATTCATGCTTAGTTTCTTTATTCTCTAAGCCTGCAACAAACCATGAATTACTAGCAATAACCTTCATCATATTTCTTGAACTAACTTCTTCTTGCTGAGAAGATGCATGCTCCCTTAGACCAACATTGGAGTTCGAAGCATTGCCAAGTTTAGGAATAGAATAAATTTCATTCCATCCAACTAAATGCAAACTCCTATGTATACCAGACGAGATATAAAACAAACCGGGTTGATGCTATCATTCCAACAAATATGACAGAGTAAGAATCACCATCATCTTTTCATCTGCATTTGTTTACACACAACACAATTTTTTTTTATTTTTTATTTTAAGTCATTTTCTTTATGATATGATTTCTATTCAATATGGATAGAAATAATATTCAAAGTCTATTATTTTTTGAACTTGCTCATATCTTGGGTTAATTCTTTCAATTTTTTTATGATTTGGCTATGGTCTAGCAATAGACTAGTTGAGGTTTACAGAAACTTTCCTAGATTCTATTCTAATTTCTTAGTGCATTTCTTTATAGACAATACGCGAGAATTCCCAGAGTGATATGTTCCGAAATTTTGATCGATCCTTTTCTAGCAAAAAACTGGGTGGATTTTCTTTAATAAAAGGCTATTAATTTTGTTAGGACTTGTCGGTTGTGAGAGTGTTGTACTCTATTTCTATTATGAGAGTATGGTTCTCCTAGTTTAAGGTCTCTAGTCTATTTTATCTTCTCCAAGTGATGTTTTATTCTTAGCAGTATTTATGGAATTAGAGAAGAAAGATCTAGCTAACATTATATTCTTGTATCTCAACACCTTACGAATGATAGAGGCTCTGAAGATGCAAATGGAGGTATATAGAAGTTTGCATGAATAGCTGGAGGTAAGGGTTATATTTCCATTTTTTTGGCTTCCAATATCTATACATGACTCTACTAATGTTGTTGCAAAGTATGAACTTAAAAAATTCACATTGATTTTGACCCTTTGTTTTTAGCAGGTTCAAAGACACTTTCACCTTCGTATAGAAGCACAAGGAAAGTACTTGCAGTAAATTCTACAAAAAGAAAGGGAAAATATTCCAAATTAAAACATGGCGTCAATTGGATTTTAAGCTACTCATGTATAAATTTCTGAATTGGCCTCAAAACTTAAAAGTGAATGTTTTAAATCTACATTTTCTTCTTTGACCTTCTCCACAACGCCTGAAATCCCTTGTTTATTTTCATAATGTTAGATTTCTCATCAGCAATATCACGCTGCAAATTGTTCAGAATATAGTTGCATCACTTCAAATGAGAGTTCTGTGAAGAGTCCTAAATACAATTTGTAGGTTGGTGGTAGAAAATGCCCAAGGTGTGCTTATGATAACAAACTGTAGTTTTGGCGGGATGAAATTAGAGAAGATATGAGGTTGCAAGAACTGACAAGAGAAGAAAATATTTCTTCACCTTCCTCTAGGACCAAGGATTCTTCAATTGTATTTCATAAGAGGGCTACTAGTGACATAGTACAAGTAGAAGAAAATGGCAACCATTTATCACACAAAAAAGGAAAAGAGTGTGAAATAAATGGAGTGCTTGTTGATCCACCCATAATAAGAACATTAGCCTTTTCTAGTGTTTTATCTCTACAAGAAAATAGTCAAATGTATGAGGCATCCAAATTTTACATGAATCAAGATAAAACATGTTCCAAGGGGTATAACAAATTCTCCAAAATGACAGAGGATTTAGACTTGAATTCCAATGGTGATACCACAATGTCCTCAAAGAAAAGAGGGTTTTTTTTTTTTTTTTGAGGAAAAACCTGTGAACAGATTTGAAACCAATGTTTCGGACTAGCTTAGTGAGTCCATCATCAGGGCAATGAGATTTGTTTTTGAGAAGAGAGAGCTTGAAAATTATGGAGCTTATTAATAGTTATTTGAAAAATATTGATGTTGTCTTCATGAGTAGTCACCTTATAAATGGTATTTTAATTAATACTTATTTAATTTATTTATTTAGATAGCTATTTATTATATTTATTAATATTTATTTATTTAACTATAATTTTATTATATTATTGTTTATTTATATATATATATAATTTCTTATTTAAATTTCAAAAATAACTCTATTATCTATTTATTATTATTTATATTATTATTATTATCATTATTATTTATTTATTGATTGATTTATTTTTATTTATTTATTATAAATAAAAAATAATTTAATAAATACCTATTTATTTAGATATGTATTTATTTTATTTATTATATATTATTATTGTTTATTTATTTGGCTATAATTTTATTATATTATTGTTTATATATATATATATATATATATATATATATATATATATATATATAATTTATTATTTATATTTTTAATAAAATAAATCTATTATTTATATATTATTATTTTTAATAAGTACACATCTGTTTAGATAGGTATTTAATATATTTATTATATATTATTATTATTTATATATTTAGTTATAATTTTATTATATTATTGTTTATTTATATATATATATATATATATATATATAGTTTATTATTTAAATTTCAAATAAAATAAATCTATTATTTATTTATTATTATTTTTATTATTATTGTTATTATTTATTAATTTATTAATTTTTTTTTAATACCTATTTAATTAGATAGGTTTTTATTATATTTATTATATATTAATATTGTTTATTTATTTATTATAAATAAATAAAAAATAATTTAATAAAAACCTATTTATTTAGATAGGTATTTATTATATATTATTATTGCTTATTTATTTGGTTATAATTTTATTATATTATTGTTTATTTATATATATAGTTTATTATTTAAATTTCAAATAAAATAAATCTATTATTTATTTGTTATTATTTTTATTATTATCGTTATTGTTATTATTTATTAATTTATTAATTATTTTATTTATTTATTATGAATGAATAAAAATAAATTAATAAATACCTATTTATTTAGATAGGTTTTTATTATATTTATTATATATTATTATTGTTTATTTATTTGGTTATAATTTTATTATACTATTGTTTATTTATATATATATATAAAATTTGTTATTTAAATTTCAAATAAAATAAATCTATTATTTATTTATTACTATTATTATTGTTATTATTATTGTTATTATTATTATTATTATTCTTCTTCTTCTTATTATTATTATTATTATTATTATTATTATTATTATTATTATTATTATTATTTATTATTTATTTATTATTATTATTATTATTATTATTATTATTATGATTATATATTTATTAATTATTATGATTATTTCTTTTTTATTTTATTTAATAGGGGTTTCCAGGTATCACTTAACTTTAGACCATCGTCTCTATTCATATTATTGGAGGATTTTTCGATTTCAATTGCTTCTTTTACTCTTCTTTTTAAATAATGGTCTTCTTTATGAATTAATTTTGCTTATTCCATGCAAATATAATGTGAGGAGGAACAAGCATGCTCAGCTTTATTTGAATGGTTTTGGTTGGAGAAGATGATCATTGTTTCACAATGTGTCTATGTCTTTGTCACATATGAGGAATCCATAACTGATTTTATGCATGAGATTCATAGTTAGTAACCATTGTATTATGGATTTATACATTGTGTGGGAATGAGAAGGCCTTGTGGTCCTTTTCCCTTGAGTTTTAAACCTGATTGAGTTATCTTTTGGAAGAATAGTAGGACATGTACCATTCTGTAGATGTACTATGATGTAAATATTACAATTATATGACCTTATACACTAAAAATTATTTGGCTTATGTGGTTCTTTGCATTGCTAAATTAGATCAAGTCTACTTTTAACATTGAAAATTTCACATAAACTATAAGTTCACCTGAAAGCAGTCTCCTGGAATGTGAAGAATTTGGTTGCAAGTCAGGTATATACCTTCCAACATTTCCAGATGACCATATTTGAGGTAAACTTTGTTCTTGTTGATGTGGAAGGATGTGTCTTACTCATACAACTCTCCGGGAAGCTTTTGATTTCTGAGCCATAAATAAACCTTTGAAATCTGGACCCACATCACCTATTGTAGCCTTGGGTATGACTAACTCTTCTATAGGCCTAAAAACCAGAATTGTTGCAGTGGTAGCAGGAATATTTAGGATGCTACGAATGGTGTTCCATCCAAGAGCTGTAAGGTAGAGGTGGTAGTCATCCCACTATGAAGAACATGGGAGCACATCTAAAGCTAATGGCCTTCAAATGCTTTCCATAGTTTCTTTTTAGGATCCTCTTCTTCCATCCATATAGGATGATTGGCATGCCCATTATTTCTCTTTGCCATACATATAGCCATACTACTACAAGCAAAGGTCACTTTTTTAGATTTTGACCTTGCCAATTGAGTTGGGTAGGGATAAAAACTTAAATATCTAAATCACGTTAACTTTCCTCCTAGCTTAAATGCGAGTTTCATATGTGAATAAACTAAATAAATATCAGATTTTAGTGGTTCTCAAGGTACCTTAAATGATTTTACTCCAATTTTGGACTCAACGATGAATGTAAAATATGTAATTTTAACAAAATGTGTTAGACTACTCGGTTTCAATTCTTATCTTAGTTAAATTATCTTTTATATTTTCATATAGAAATTATTTTAGAAACAAAATTCTATATCTTTCATGAGAAATGTATCGATGATATTACCCTTCAAAAGAATGCTACTCAGCTGAAGATGGCAATTTTAATAAGAGAGCATTATATTTCTAGCAGTGCTCAAGTCCATATATAGAACCAATGGATTCAAGAGGGGTATGAACGTTCTAAGTTCTACTTTTAATTTCTAAAGGGGAAAGTGGAAGTTTGGGCACATGGATCTCTTGCTAAGGATCCTACTAAAGTGAAAAGTATGTTTAGGTCTCATTTTCATACTATGTTTCTCCTTATTCTTTCATGGATCACGTGGTGGATTATGGATGCTAGGAATGCTTGTTGTAGGGTTATCCCACACAAGTATTCCATTAGCAACGAGTACACATTAGACAATGACTTTTTGAAATAAGAGTTTTTCCATTCCTTAACTCCATGAAGAATAGAACATCAATAAGCATGGATAGCCCTTTTTGTGAATTTACACGGCCATGTTGGACATGATTGATGATGATTTTTGTTGCTTAATAACTAAATTATTCACTTTTGGCATTGAAACAATTATTTAATAGACTTTACCTATTATACCTATAGAATTTCTGACCCCTATCCTAGATTTCTCAAATTGAGATAGGTGCCAATTTTGGATTACGTTGCTTTGTATGTAAATACAGCATGTCTTTAGCCTACAACCAAAATGTGAACAACAAGAAGAAGTGGTTGTTGTTCTAGGCATCGTTGGACAGATTTAGAGAAACTTTTGGAGTATGCACTTAACATTGGCACATTGGCTATAGTCAAAATCAACTTTTAAAAGTTGCATTTGAAGCCCTACCACATGACCATCTAAGGCACTACTTGGGAGAAAACATTTTGAAATGAAAAAATGCCTACTTTGGTGGTGCCATGATTCTGGAATGGTGAAACATCTCCTTTGGGAGTGTTAATTTCCAAAAAGTAGTTGGACGTTCATTCAAGACCATTACTATATTATTTTTCAAGAAAAGATTCACTGGTGTGCCACATCTTCTGGAGATTGCAACTATCTGGTTTTCTCATCCTTCATTGGGACATGAAAGTGTTGTTGGGTGTGACATTTATACTTGTTTCTTACACTTTCTTTCCCCAATTTTGATCCTCTTTCCCTCTATGCCCATGAAGCTTCACATGTTAATCACTTTTTTATCATTTATACAACCCATTTCAACATCATGTTATTTTGCCATGTTTTGTTGAATATTACGATACAATATTCCTTTTTGTGGCTAAATGGGGTAAGCATTGGAGAAGTATTTTGGACCCTCTTCTCTTTTTCAGGTGTTTCTTGCAGGGACGAGGTTATGGAATGGATAGTTCGTGCTGATCGGTTTCAGAGTAGGGTAGAGCATATTTTTGTTACACCCTGTATGGTGTTACAGGTTGTTGTTACATCACGTGCTATTAGAGATGATCATTTCTATGCCAAGGATGTTGTTACCCAGTGATTGTTGTTACATCTTCAACCAACATATGACCTTAGGATGTTATTTCACCATAGCTAGCAAAGTTGTGCGTACTATTCAACACAATACATGTCAGGGGTTATGAATTGTTTATTTAGAAGTAACAGATCCAAACAGTTGTGATCTTAACCAATGTATCTTAGAAGCATTTGTATTTAGAAATAGGTTATAACTACTTCTATTTTTATGATCAGCATGAAAATCGTGAGATTTTCATGACTGATCTATTCTTGATTTTGGGTATGTAATAATTATAAAAGAAAATCGAATTCTGATGTACGAGGGTGGCATAGAGAAAAGCATTGTTACTCTGATGTTGTAAATTTTAATTATTTTTAATATTGAAGACACTATAGTGATGTTGTTACTGTTCCTCATCTGATTCTCTAAATAATCTCGCGTTCATTCCTGCACCCCTACTAGGGAGGAAGGGCCCTCCTCTTTAGCAGGGACTGCAACAGTAGAGGTAGTTGTATATTATTGTTTCTTTTATTGTTTTATGGTTTTCTGTTGTTGCTGTGTAAATTGTAAAATACATCCTCTTCAGTTCCAGATTATATTATGTTGCTACACTGGTTTGATTAAATAGAATGGTAGTGACCAGTTGGTGTGGTCATTAGTTCATTGAGTGGCACACCCCTTCTCTGGTAATTATGAAGCGTTGTTTCATTTTTGTGGAGTGTTTTAATTTCTGCATGAATGATTTAATTTCTGCAATTGATTCAGCGAGATTATTTATTGTTTCTTTCTATTTTTCATTCTCAGTTGTAGTGTATCGACACAGATAGTGAAAATTCCATTAAAACAACAAGACCTACGTGATGGGCCTCTAAATTAGACATAAATTAAGGCTTATACCTCTAAATTAAACAATAATTTAATTCCTATGACCATCCTTCAGCACATGAAACTTCTCTTTCTGCATTATATATATATATAACTTTAATATATTCATTAGGAAGGTTTATGAATAATTGGATATTTGTGCCTAATATTATTTATTTTTGTGGAATATTATGAGAATATTGGGCAGGTTATGAAGGTTTGGAGGAGGAGATAATTTAGGCACTTATTCCCTACTATGGGAGGATCAATAATAAATAACAAATCAACAAGATATTATGGAATTATGGCACATATTGTGAAACTCCAATGATTGAGAAAATCTAGGAATGTTTTCCCTGACATTATGATTCCATTCATGGGGGACTATTCCTAATCATTTTGTATAAGTACCAAGTTTAATTTTTCTCTAAGGATAGATTTTCATTAGTGTTCTTGTCGAGAGAACTCGTATTTCTACAGCTCCATTGTATTTTCATGAAGTGATGTAATTGTATTGACGAAAATAATGAATATTGGTGTCATGTTCAGCTTCTAAATATTTTTCTCCTCCATAGGTATCTGAGTCTCCTTAGGCTTGGCCATCCCAGGAACCTCAACGCCCTTTTGTATCATTTTCTTTCCTTCTTTTCACTTCTTATTCACATGCATCTCTTGTTTTTTTTATTTCTACTTCTGCATTTAGTATTAATGATTTCTTGTTGTAGGATTGAGTTAGATGGTTAACGTAAGTTCTTTTGTAGGATCACAAGAATAATATCATCCTTGGAAAATATTTGGAAGGTCATAGTAATCATTGACCTACTTGGATTAGCTTTCTTATTCCCAAATCTACATTTCTCCAACTCCTTTGTGGCAAAGAACAGTAAATTTCTGCTATTTTCTAGAGCATGCTAACGAGCTTCAACCGAGTTGGTTCAACTTGCATTGGATCACAAAGAAATTTGAGTTCATAACAAAAATTACCCCACTACATTTTCCGTTGATTAGGTTAGGCATTTTATTAGCTCACTAGTTCTCAAATTTATACATTTTTGACTGGTAATGTTCCTTTATTTTTCAGGATGGGTTAACACGGGTATTTTTGAGTGATTCCAATCGGAATGGGGACCTAAGACATCCTACTCAAAATAAAAAATTGTCCCATCCAATTTGGATTTTATTTTCTTTGTAATTCGATGAATTATAATTTTTTATAGTTGATCTGTAACATCCTATAGTAAATCAGGGGATCCTGTAGGAAATCACTGTAACATCCTATAGGAAATCAGTGTAGCATCCTGTAGGAAAGCTTGTGTTGAGTCCGAATTGAGAAAAATCATCATTGAAGCTGGGATTAGGCCTCTACTTGACCTCCATGCCATCAAGACCATTTTAACCCTCTTGCTCCACACTTGTCTAACATACCAAAGATCAGGGAAAGATTATCGTTTGCATTCATAAAGAAAAAATATTTTAAAAAATGAGTTTTTTTATACTTACACATGCACACACCAGTTAGTACTCTCTAGATCAAATTTCATGCTCAGTTAGTTTAAATCATCACATGTGATAAGTAGGGTTAAGATAGGTTTCCTTCACATTTAGTTCAATATCTTTATGAAATTAGAAAGGGTTTCTTTCCTTGTACTCTCTTTCTTGCAATAGGTTAATGTTTTGTTTCGAGCATTTCATTTTCTACAATTAGTTTAGGATTTGAGTTTAGTACATGCATTCCATTACATCATGACATCAAAGGAAGGACACATTGTATGATGCACATATAGTGCCGATACCTCTTAATTTTGTACGAACACCCACTTGATAATTAAAGTTGATAGCCTTGGGAGTTGCAGCATTCTTGTTGCAATATTGAGGCTCATCACTTTTTGGCACTGTTGTCAGGAAGGTGTCAAAGTATGCATTTTTTCTTCCCTGTTTGATTCATTTCCTTGTACATTTTGAAGAAACAAAAAATAATTTCATTAGGCATATTTAATTTCGAAAGTAGAAAATTGCATTGCATTATAGTTTTCATTCAATCATAAAAACTAAAACAAAAAATTCTCCAACGCCAGCCCACCCGCCCATTGGATCAAATCGTGTAGTAAGAGCCCCATCACCATTCACTTTTGCAGGTAGAAGAAGAAGATGGCAAAGAATGTAGAAGAAATGGATGGAGATGATGACAATGAGGAAGATCCTCTTGGATTTCCCATTCAAGATATTGACATTAGTGTGCACATGAAGAACATCCCTCGATGTTTTCTTCCAAAATTTTATGGTCTAATGTTAGAGGATCCGAAAACCTTTCACTTTGAATTTGAAATTGCCTATAGATCTTATGGTTACCTATTAAAAACTCAAAAGTTGAGATTGTTTCTGGCAACATTGAAGGATAGGGCTCTTAAATGGTTCATGAGTTTAGGGACTAATTCAATAAGATCGTGGAATGATATCAAAAGATATTTCTAGAAAAATATAAAGATCATGAGCTTAAAGAAGAAATCTTTAGAATGAATCAAAAAGAAGATGAGAGTCTAGATGATCTAATAGAGAGGTTCATGTATAATGTTAAGAGGGAAAACCTACATCATTTAGGATCTGACACACTAAAAACCCTCTTACTTAGAAAAATTAAGGATGAATGGATTAATCTCCTTAATCTCATGAGTAGAGGTGATGTATACCAATTATCATTTGAAGAAATTTGTGAAAATTGAAAGCACATATCAAGAGGAAAGGAAAGAGTAGGTAAATCAACATCAAGATCGGTAAGTCAAACTAAACTTGGAAATTTGTTTGATGACTTTAAAATAGAAATTCTTAGCAATCTAACCAAATATGTAGAAAAATTAAGAATACAAAATGAGAAAAAAAAGATGTTGATATTTGTGTTGTCCATGCAGAATCACATGATGTTAAATGCTATTCCTCATTACCAAGGTTGAAGGAAGTTTACTGAGAGGACAATGGAGAAATTCAATTGCTAATGCAGCTATGTTATATAGCTCCAAGAGGACCATGGTAGCCTAGTCAACCTAGTATGATGCAAGAGCCTAATTTTCAATTTCAAGGTTATGCATATCTGCCTCAAAATAATTGGAACACACCCTTTCCTTGGCAACATTGGCCATCTCAAACCCAAAACCAATATTGGAAACAAGGTTGGCAAGGAACTTATCGGAGAATTACATAATATCCTCAATATTTTACTCAATATACTCCATACCCAACTCCATGTTATCCCTACCATTCACCTTGTTATAGACAATTTTGTGCCTTACAGCAACAAGCATGAATTGTCAATAATCCAAGGGATCCAAAGTTTCCTAAACATGATGTTCCTACCCCTAGAGGAACAAGGTCAGCAAACCAACAGCTCTCAGATCAGTTCTCCACTTGAAAAACACTCAAAAACAAGCAATCCTGAAATCAAAGCAGGTGCTCCACTAGGTTTCTGCGCTGAAACTCAGTTGCTCCATGGTGTACCTGCGTTGCAAAGCAAGTGGAACAAAGGCCACCTGCGCTGAGCGAGATGGGACAAGTGGCACAATGAGTCATTGCTCTGGAATCTTCCAAAAATGACACTTGGATCAGGGATTTTGCCTTGTGATGAGTCAGAGGCTCTGTTTCTCCAAGTGGAAGCAAGGTTCTCCAAGTGGACTCAAGAACTGAAGATCAACTAAAGATTAACTGAAGAGAGAGAGGACACAAGGCAGCTACACATCAGTTGCAAGCTGACTCATCCTTTCTCAATTCATCTATATATTGAGCTCTCTCCTATGAGCTCAGGGGGCTGGAATTTGGTGCAAAGTAATGATATGCTGTTGGTTTCACTATAGAGCTATTGGGTGATTGTTTGAGAGAGGTGAAGAGGAGAAATTCTTTCTGCTGGGAGGTGTTGCTGGATTGGAGCCTTCAATGGTTGTAATACTCTCAGAACCTTTACTTCTTCATTAATAAAAGCTATTGAGGTTCTTCTATGTGCTCTTGTTTCAATAATATATTGTGATAATTGCATGTTTGGTTTACACTAATCCTTGAACCAGTTATGATTGCATGCTTCTTGTAGTTTCCTTCTTTGTTATTTTGCAGGATCTCATTGTAGCTGGGCCAGCAAAAGAGCAAGGAGCTAGGAGCAAGCAGCCAAAGAGAAGAGTTTGGATTCGACATTAAGCGCAAGGCAACGGTTAGTGCATTTCTCCATTCTCTTTTGCTTTCATAAAGAAGTAAACCTTAAATAGTTTGTTTTACAGTTGTTGCTAAGGTACTATCACCCTTAGAGTGGGATAGGGTCATCCGAGTCGGATACTTTTCCCTACAACAAACTGGCGACTCCACTGGGGATCGTATCCGTTTGATTGTGTTTGTAGTATTTTGCTATTCATTTCCTGAACAAAAGAGTACCAAATTGAAAATCTTTTGACTATATCAAAAGCGAAGTAGAGGGCAGCTACTCTAGCTCATTTCTGAGCAAGTTCATGATTTGAAGAGCTGATCTACAAGGATCCTTGTAAGCTCTTAGTGATAGCTTTTCACCTTCGTAATCATCCCTTTGAGTGTGCTTGACTGATTATTTCTGATTTGAGCAAAAACTGTGCATTTTTTAGAAAATTATGACCCGGAAACTGTGAAAACACAAGTTTCGTTTTCCAAAGCAGGTAGTACACAGGCTACCTGCTTTGCAACGCAGGTCCCGAAGGGGCTACCTGCGGTGAGAGCCATACTGGCTGTGCAGCACCTGCGTTGGCCCAATTTTGCCTAGTGCTGTTGGGGTTTCCTCTTTTTCTCTTGCCTGTTTTCACTATTGATTTGGCTGCCAGTTACCAGTCTTGCACCTGTTCTGAAACCAATATTACTTGCCATCATTATGCCTCTGTTATATAACGAAATTGTACTTGTTCTTTGTATTTCTTACTCATTTACAATTTCCCATAACGAAGAGTAAACTAGTCTTGCTTTTGGCCTCTTAGATCTGAACCTGTGTTAGGCATTTTGCTGGTCTAAAGAGTTAGCTTGTTTGCTATCCATAGCTGATTAGTCATTTTACTTTCGTCATTATGGTTTGATTTCATGCATTTCCAGTGATTAAGCAAGTAAATCTTAAGGTGTCTTTTGATTTTGGACAAGCTTGTTTACTTTCGCTTTAAATCGAAATCAAAGTTATATAACCACTTTCTTTTTGTAACCCATCCACATTAAGAAAGGGAAAAGAAAATACATGCATTGTGCATTTTGCATTTGACTGTTTGCTTGGCAATTTAGAAAAATTTGCATTTAGTGTGTGCTCTATGATCTGTGAGAAAAGATTTGCCTTTCTCTTCCCTCAGTAGTTAAGGCTTTCAAAGTTGAAAGATTGAAAAGTTTGCTTCTCATCTTAGACTGCATTCAGGAATTTGTTATATACATCTCGTGGTGATCCTTAAAGGCAAACTGCTAAGCAAGATCAACATTAAAATAAATCCAATTTACATAACAATGCTCTGTAACATAACGCAAACACATAGAGGTCTAGGTAGAGACGTGTTCCGGCGTCGTTAAGCATAGTGACTGTCGATCTCTACGAAGGTGGGTGATTCCTCCTGAGAGTCGGTGGCACTAATACGGACTTGTGCTCCCACGTACCGTCGAGTATATATTGGGAGACCCCTATAGGCAATTATCCTTTATCCATAGGAAGCCATGTCGACCGCCCTACTGATCGCGATGCAGTGAACACAACATTCACGAAGATTGACCACACGTACCGTAAAACGTATTCCGTGGTTTCGCGAAAAGTTTGGCACACCCTCTGCCTAGAACTCCAGAGAAGTTTCTTTTGGCCTTTTTCAAACTCTATAACTGAAAAAGTCCATCCGAGCATTTGTCACTTCGGGCTCGTTAAAACATCGAAGGCGACTAGAGTCATCTTTCGCTTTTTCTCGACTCTTAAAACATGAAAAAGCAAGTTTGTGTCTAAAAGTGTCGTTAATAAAATTTATTTTAAACGGAACATAATCACCTGTTATTCCCACGTTGATCTTTCAATTGAAAAGTATGGAGCCCACCAACCAAGGAGGTAACCTTGGCGGAAGTCCAAATCCCTTCTCCTCTTGGGGAGATGTTGGTGTGCCTCATATGGCCACACTGTCACTTCCAGGATTGACAATCGGCCTACCTGTATGGCTCTTTTCAACTAATGTAGTTCAGATCGCCACTAATCCTGAGCAGTCGAATCAACAGTCATACCAGTCTAAAACTACCCACCAGCCTTCCACTTCTTACAATTCTTCCTCTGATCCTTCATCTTCACAAGGTAGAGCCGGCAAAAGTCAGCCTCCCATGGAGAAGAAGGAAAAGAAGAAAAGAGAAAAGAAGCAGAAGGGGCCTATGGCGAAGGCGACTGGGGGCAAGCAAAAGACAGCTGACAAAAACACACACACTGCACCGACCGGGCCTAAATCGCCATGTTTCATTTGCAAAGGGACCCACTTCCATCGTGATTGTCCTTGTATTCCCCGGATACTAAGGGACTGGTCCCCAAGGTTGCACAATCCGGTAGCATCAACCTCTGGTAGTCATGTTGATTGCAGTCCGTCAACTAGCGAGAGTGAAGGATGAAGAGGGAGACCAAGATCACCCTGTATGTTGTGTGAAGGCGATCATGCCATCCACCGATGTCCATTCTTAGATGAGGCAAAGAGTGTTTTGGAAGATCGTCCGGTTTCACCGTTACGACTTCCTCCTGGATACCAAAAACTCGTGCCTAATCCCTCGATAGTTGAAAATCCAACTGACCCGCTCAAGTGGTCGGCTGAAGTGTCGGTCATTGAAAATGAACCTACTGAATCCAGACCAGACGAAAGTCTAAAGGTCGAAATGGCAGTCGACCCGGTTCTTCCTTCAGAGGTTTCATCCTCCAATGACTCCGTCATTGAAGACCCATCTTCAAATGACACCCTCACTGAAGAGGATAAGGATGACACCGTCCATATTCTTTTCATCAACATAGACTCTGATGAGCATCAGGGCATTGCGCCCATTCCTTTATCGTAGGAAGGAACATCGTCAGGGTCGTATCCGGCCGTATATTCGGTCCCACCACCAAGAAACCTAGTCGTATCCTTTGATTGGAATCAACTAGGCAGACCCCGGTTACCAGCCAGTATCCCATTCAGAATCATAGTCCAAATCTACAGAATGGTGATGGCTGGAACTATCATTGATGAAGGGGCATCTGTGAGTATCCTTTCCTCTATTGCTTGGAAAGCACTGGGTTGCCCAACGCTTTTACCTGAGATGAGAAATCTATCAGGTTTTGATAAAGGAACCAGTCACCCGTTAGGGATTCTCCCCAATGTTCCAGTTACATTGAAAGGGAAGACAGTTCATATGAACATCATGGTCGTCCAGGGACCCTTGGTTTATAACTTACTCCTTGGACGAGACTATATATATTGCATGGAGGCGATAGTGTCCTCCCTCTTCAGAGTCATGTGTTGTCCGCACGAAGGAAGAATGGTCAAGCTCGTAGACCAACTTTCATTTCCAGGATCACGCATCGCAAATAGTCAAATACCATCCCTTAACGGTTTATTCACTCAAGGAATGCCACCACCCCCAGTTCTACTTCCCGATGAATGCGAGTAATTCGGAAAGAAAGAACTGGGACCCAGGGGGCATGCACCCTGGCCTGCCTTGGGCAGAGGAAACCTTGGGTATAAAGTTAATTTCCGCAGAAGAATGGACTAGTCCGTACCCCGTCCGAAAAAGGAAGAGAGGGTTGTTCTAGAATAAAATTCTTTTGTCAAAGTTATGTGAAGCAGAAGAATCGCTCCCTTTGTCTAAAAAAGTAGGCTCTCCTAAGGAGGAGATCTATTTGTGGCAGCAAGTAGGCACCATCTTTGAATGTCAAGCCTCACCCATTAAAACAATATGTTTTGAAAGAGAGTAGGGGCAGTCTTCAAAGAAAGAGAGGAAATTGCTGCAATAAGTAGTCACCATGATTAGCAACCTAATGATAGACATCGCCGAAAAGAGAGTTTAGTTTGCGGCAGCAAACAAAACCATTTTTCGGATAATAAGTAAGAGGACAGAATCTCGAAATTATACTTTATACCTGGGGGCATGCAAACCTTTTGGAGTGCAAGCACGGGACGACTATTTATTTTTTAAATTTTTAGGTCCTCCCTTTAAACCTGTAGGTCTAACCCGTTAAACTCGTAGGATTAGCCGTTTCCAGCTTGCATAAAGAAAGGATGAAAGGCAAAAGTTAAAACCTGCCAAATTGGAGTAATTAGTGAGGTATCGCTCCTTAAATAAGATTACCTCACCTAAGGCATTCCTTGTATTAAGACTGGTATAAATTGAGCAGTTTTAGCAATGTTCATGCTCATTAAAAAATAAACGCAAGAATTGAGCAGTTTTAGCAATGTTCATGCTCGTTAAAAAATAAACGCAAGAATTGAGTAGTTTTAGAAGAGTTCATGCTCGTTAAAAAATAAACATAAATTGTGAGCAATCTTTCCCTAGCAGTTCAAGCTCAATCAGAAAAAATGAACCGGTAAATAACCATTGAGAAAAGTAACCTTTGAAAGCCATATTAAAAGCCCTTGGTCGTGTTTATATGCCATCACCTCCATCCGTTCATTTTGGCCAATCGTTCATCTCCATATGTGTGTTTACCCATTTTGAGGAACAGCTGCGAAGAGTGATTTCACTTAGCCATCCTTGTGACACTGCCGTGATTGGAAAATTCCAACCTGTACCTGGAATCTGCTGCTATCCCTGTTTATCACTCGTTCCTCAAAAGACAAGTCTTCTTTGAGCTCTTTTCACTGACTCGTAAAATATGAAAAGATTGCCGAGTTTTGGCCTTCCAGCTCGTTAAAAGGACCGGAAGAGCTATCCCTCCTCTCGATTTTAATCTTTTTGGACCTGAGGGATTATTGCACAAAAAGATCGAGCGCTTGTTTTGTTCGGCTCGTTAAAGAAATCGAAAATTCATCCCTTCTGTATGGTTTTATACTTTTTTGGACTTAAGGGATTAGAAGACGAAAAAGGAATTTTGGAGTTAACTTTTCGTACCTTTTCAGACTCTCTAAAAATGAAAAGGACCGAGTTTTCCTTGTCGTTAGACTCGTTAAAATGATTAAATAGCGACAAACTTGTCTTTAGACGAGAACGCGTTTCCCTATCGCTAGGCTCGTTAAAACATAGCGATGGGCTTGCCCGAAGGGCAGGTTATAGAACAAGCATATGTTATCCTCCTCAAGCTTGACAAAAATAAAGAGGTACTGGTCAGCAATGACTGGGGAAAAATTGGGAGAACCTCACAGCATTAATGGTAGCAAGTCGCTCTTGAACATGACACTTTGTCCTCTGTATCACATCGGGTTGGGTTGTTTCAATCACCGGTCTCATAACCATGGTCCTCGCCACACCATCCTCAATTGGGGTAATGCTACCAATCCATCACATCAGTGTCATTATATGTTCAAGAGATGTGGTTCTGCAAAGAGTCAACCGTGTCCCATCCACTGCCATACATTGTCCTTCATCCAGTTCATGACCGCCACCCTGAATCATACATCACAGTTTGTTTTCACCTCATCACAATCACTAGCTCCGTTCTGTGTCACTGATGTGGGATTCATTAAGGCCCTCCTTTGACGGATCGCTCCTTGTCGACATCAGCTCATTATCCAAGGAGTTGATCTAGGAACAACCCCTTCAGTACTTTGAAGCTTGCATGCCTCAATGGCAAGTTTCTCACTTCCGGCGACAGGTATACATCAATGACCTTCGACCAGAAGATTTTGCATGGTGGTCGACGCCAAGTCCTTTATTCCCACCATGTGAATTGTACTGCCGTACCTTGAGGGTCATCATCCTTATCGGTGATTCCTCTCGCGCTTGTTAACGGTTTACATCATTGACCGGTAATCAAGCGATGTCTTTCCATGTTCGACTTCAAAAAATTCTCACATGGATTGACTTGTACATCGAGTGAAGATCGGAAGAGATTGAAGACCCCGGATCTAGTTTCATCCATCCGGACTGCGATATATATTCAGGACATAAAGACATTTGATATGTACATCATTACAGCAGATGATCATCCTTCTCAAAGGATGATAATTTCAGCAGAGGATTATCAGTCTATAATCAGACAATCGTCTGTTCTATGTACCAAAATGTATTTATAAAGCTGAGCATGGGAATGCCCGCCTCAGCTAGATCATGAAAATGTATGAAAAATAATGTATTGTATTGTATCTTATTACAGGACACTTCTCAGCAGATTGAATGAACTTCGGATCCTCTCAATAAAGCATTTCACCCGATAAATGACCTCATACTTTAGGGGGCATCTGTTATAGACAATTTTGTGCCTTACAGCAACAAGCATGAATTGTCAATAATCCAAGGGATCCAAATTTCCCTAAACATGATGTTCCTACCCCTAGAGGAACAAGGTCAGCAAACCAACAGCTCTCAGATCAGTTCTCCACTTGAAAAACACTCAAAAACAAGCAATCCTGAAATCAAAGCAGGTGCTCCACTAGGTTTCTGCGCTGAAACTCAGTTGCTCCATGGTGTACCTGCGTTGCAAAGCAAGTGGAACAAAGGCCACCTGCACTGAGCGAGATGGGACAAGTGGCACAATGAGTCATTGCTCTGGAATCTTCCAAAAATGACACTTGGATCAGGGATTTCGCCTTGTGATGAGTCAGAGGCTCTGTTTCTCCAAGTGGAAGCAAGGTTCTCCAAGTGGACTCAAGAACTGAAGATCAACTAAAGATTAACTGAAGAGAGAGAGGACACAAGGCAGCTACACATCAGTTGCAAGCTGACTCATCCTTTCTCAATTCATCTATATATTGAGCTCTCTCCTATGAGCTCAGGGGGCTGGAATTTGGTGCAAAGTAATGATATGCTGTTGGTTTCACTATAGAGCTATTGGGTGATTGTTTGAGAGAGGTGAAGAGGAGAAATTCTTTCTGCTGGGAGGTGTTGCTGGATTGGAGCCTTCAATGGTTGTAATACTCTCAGAACCTTTACTTCTTCATTAATAAAAGCTATTGAGGTTCTTCTATGTGCTCTTGTTTCAATAATATATTGTGATAATTGCATGTTTGGTTTACACTAATCCTTGAACCAGTTATGATTGCATGCTTCTTGTAGTTTCCTTCTTTGTTATTTTGCAGGATCTCATTGTAGCTGGGCCAGCAAAAGAGCAAGGAGCTGGGAGCAAGCAGCCAAAGAGAAGAGTTTGGATTCGACATTAAGCGCAAGGCAACGGTTAGTGCATTTCTCCATTCTCTTTTGCTTTCATAAAGAAGTAAACCTTAAATAGTTTGTTTTACAGTTGTTGCTAAGGTACTATCACCCTTAGAGTGGGATAGGGTCATTCGAGTCGGATACTTTTCCCTACAACACACCTCCACCACAAACACAATCCCAACCACATCCCTCTCAAATCTATAGTCCCGCTCAACTACCTATACCACCATTTCCAAACCCACACATTGAAGTAGCTCAACCCACTTACAATGTTGAGGTACAATAGTTCCAAACATCTCCTCTTGAGCTCAATGGTATTCACCATAGCTCAGGAAGATTATTACAAAAAATTGATTCTCTTGATGCCATTGAGGGACAACATGGAGAGAAATAAGATTTGAGAGAGAAGATTAAAGAATCATTGACTACACTTGATGAAGAGCAGACAATAAAATCATAGATTGAGAAAGCTCCGTTATGGTTATCATCAAGTCCTCCATGTGTACAAGAGAACAATCAGCAAAAAGAGGAAGATTTGAAGGTCATTGAAGAAGAAGGCATCCAAGATGATCCAAATCAGCAAGTGGACCAGTAGCATCACAACTATATTGAAATATGGTTCTAGATAGTCATTACGTTGCAGTAATACCCTCTTCTTCAAATGTGCTTGATATCATTAAATTCAAATAATTTGATATTTCAAATGTTGGTACATGTCAAAGCATACATTTCAAGCCCCCACATCATTTTCTCTGTCATCTTGATGTGCACATGGCTGCATTCAAATTATTCTTATACTTGAAAGTGATTTTGTTTTCCATGTAGGGTAGGGTAGAGGAAAAAAAAATTGATGAAAAAAAGAGAACAAAATAAAAATCTCAGGTGAAAACCTCCTTGGAGGCACCTATGGTTGGCTCATTGAATGAAAACCTCCATGAGGCAATCAATGGGTTGGCAAAAAATAAAAAAGAGGAAAAAGGAAAAAGATCCTAGGTGAAAACTTCCTTTGCAGTGCTTAGGCAGACCTACTAGTTGAAAACCTTCTTGAGGTGGCTAGTAGGCCTAGAAGAAAAAAAAGAGGAAAAAAAATAAATTATTTGCTTCATGTATCTCTCTGATGAATGCATGTACTCTCCAACATCTGCAAGCAACAAGAACAAGTTGGTACTAAAATTGGTCAAGCCTAGTTAAAAGAAGTCAAATTTTTACTTTTTCCTCCTTTTCTCAAATGCTCCAACAAGGCCAAGGCCATGCCAATCCATCATCCTCATATATTTTCACCATCCACCCATCATTCTCAAGCTTCTACCATTCAGTTTGCTTATTGTCCTAAAAAACTATAGGATGCTCTATTTTACTACAGGATAAAAAAAATACATAGAGAAATATTTTTTTTCCCATAACATGACAACCATGGATCGATTTTCCAAGTTGTTTTAGGGGGAGATACATATGGATGATGGTAACATGCTCGAGAAATTTCAGTAAATTCTAGTGCACAATTTTCGAGAAATCAACCTCCATCACTTACAACTATTTTTGCATTTTATCGATATCCGTGCATCCATTTAAATATCAGTTTCATGGGGAGATGGATATGGATCATGGTAAAATTCCCAAGCAATTTTAGCAAATTCCAGTGCACGGTTTGGAAGAAATCAACCTCCATCACCTTCAGTCATTTTTAGCTTTTTTCTCGAGATCCATGAATCCATTGACCAAATTTGTTTTATGTGGAGTTGCATAATGATGGTGGCAACATGCTCAGAAAGTTTCAGGTCAATCCATTCTACCGTTTGGGAGATATGGACAAAACAAGTTGGCTACAAAAGGTTGTCCTGTAAATCTACAGGATTCCCTAAAAACTTATAGGATCCTACAGGATGCAAAATAATACCTACAGGATTGGAAATGAGCAGTTTTAAAGGGAAAAACCAGGGTTTAGCTTCATTAGACTATGATAACAATAAATATACAACCCTCCACATCCATTAGAGAAACATGACAGGGGTATTTAACAAGAGGAAACCCACGAGCACAGTGACGATTCATCAGCATCACCATCCAGTACCTGCACACAAGGAACAAGATCAGAGAAAAAAAGAGAAAAACACATGCAACAAATACAAGAAAGGATTTCACTCTACAACAAACAACATCTACCGGAAGGATATTAGGTAGGTACAGGTATGCAATATTCTTGACCTCTTCTCTTGAGCATATTATAGTTAGAAATTTGTTGTCAATGTATGAGAGATGAGGTTCTATAAGCAAAGGATGGGTCAACAGTCTCAGCTGCCTTTAACTAGTTAATTGCAACTCACTCCTTCACTCATGAAATGTTGAAAAGTCAAATTATGAAGGGTGATGATTTTAAGGAATGAAGACAACAGTTAAAAGAATAAATTTTTGCAAAGGACAAGTCACCATAGCACTCCAAGCCCTCCATCTACTTCATATTCACTATGTATTCATAATTCATCCATCCCATTTCATTCTTGAAAAAAAACAAACAGAACATCCTCTCCATTTCCACAAACCTACACTACTCCCTTGGAGCCCTAACATCATCATCCAATCCCTCTTCATCATTTATCATCACTCCCATACAGTTAGAAGAAACTGAAAGAGGATGAATGACTACTACAAGATGGCAGAATGTTGCTACAAGAAGGAAGAAATAAACAAATTATTCTAAACCCCAAGATGGCAGAGCTTTTTCAGAGAACTCCAAGGCCAATAGTAAATCATCTAAGTCACAAGAGAGAAGAAGAAGGCAACAAAAGGAAATGAAGCATTCACCATAAAAACAAAACTCAAACTGCAGTGATGAAAAGATGTTTTCTGAGAGGTCTCCAATCTCTTTCTGTCTTTTGTCCACAGCCTAAAAATGGGAAAAAGGCATGGGAGTCAAGTTGAGGGCTTGTCCCAGGCACAGAACATCAATTATGCTAAAAAAGGGTTTCTTGTTAGTTTCCTATAGTTTTGAAAGGAATTACTAAGGATATCCTAGTTCTCATCTAAAGGCAGTTCGAAGGTTTTAGAGGTGTCTAAATGGTGGAACAAGGTAGCAGAAGGTTGATAAGGATATGGAAGACCTTGCTAAACTGAAAAATATTCAAGAACTTATCTTGAATAAGGGCAAGAAAGCAAATAATGGTCTCAAGAAATAGTGGTTTTTCTTTCCACAAATATGTTTTTGGGCTTCTCCTTATAGAACATACAACCAAGATTCTTAATGCACAAGAGAGAGGCCACCAGGGGCCATGGATGAGGCACAATGAGGTCATTAAGTTGCTCAGAGGGTGAGCAACACTTTCAGCAGGGGGGTATTATGGGCCTCTAAATTAGACATAAATGAAGGCTCATACCTATAAATTAAACAATAATTTAATGCCTATGACCATCCCTCAGCACATTAAACCTCTCCTTCTACATTAGATAATGTATTTTTAACTTTAATATATTCATTAGGAAGGTTTATGAATAATTGGATATTTGTGCCTAATATTATTTATTTTTGTGGAATATTATGAGAATATTGGGCATATTATGAAGATTTGGAGGAGGAGATAATTTAGAGACTTGTTCCCAACTACATGAGGATTAATAATAAATAATAAATCAACAAGGTATTATGGAATTATGGCATAGATTGGGGAACTCCAATGATTAAGAAAGTCAAGGAATGTGTTCCGTGCCATTTGATGCAGATTCCTAGTATTAGGGACCAGATGAACTAATCAAGGGATTTTAGTGGGGAAAGCTTCCTCCATTCATGGGTAATGATTCCTAATAATTTTTTATAAGTACCAAGTCGAATTTTCTTATAGGGAAATAATTTCATTAGTGTTCTTGTGGAGAGAACTAGTATTTCTACAACTACATTGTATTTTCTTGAAGGGATGTAATTGTATTGATGAAAATAATGAAGATGTGTGTCATGTTCATCTTCTAAATCTTGTTGTCCTCCATATGCCTATGATTTTCCTTGGGCTTGGCCATCGCAAGAGCCTCATAGCCCTTTTGTATCATTTTCTTTCGTTATTTTTAGTTCTTATTCACATGCATCTCTTGTTTTTATTTCTTTCTACTTCTGCATTTAGTATTGATGATTTCTTGTTGTGGGATTGAGTTAAATGTAGAATGTAAGTTCTTTTGCAGGATCACAAGCATCATTTCATCATTGGAAAATATTTGGAAGGTCATATTAATCATTGAGCTACTTGGATTACCTTTCTTATTCCCAAATCTAGATATCCGAAATTCCTTTGTGGTAAAGAACAGTAAATTTCTGCTATTTTTTAGAGCATGTTAATGAGCTTCAATCGAGTTGGTTCCTCTTGCATTAGATCACAACAAAATTTGAGTTCATAAAGTTACCCCACTACATTTTCATTTTATTAGGTTAGGCATTTTATAGATTTACTAGCTCACTAGTTCTCGAATTTCTAGATTTTTGACTAGTAATGTTCTTCTATTTTTTAGGATGGGTTAACAAAGGTCTTTTTGAGTGATTCCACTTGGAATGTGGACACAAGATATCATAGTCAATAAAAAAATTTGTCCCATCCAATTTGGATTTGATTTTCTTGGTCATTTGATGAATTATAATTTTGTATAGTTTATCTGTAATATCATGTAGTAAATCAGGGGATCCTGTAGGAAATCATTGTAGCATCCTACATGATATCACTGTAGCATCCTGTAGGAAAGCCTATATTGAGACCGAATTGAGAAAAATTATCATTGAAGCTGGGATTAGGCCTATACTTGACCTCCATGCCATCAAGACCATTTTAACCCTCTTACTCCACACTTGTCTCCCCTGCCAAAGATCAAGGAAATATTAGCATTTGCATTCAGAAAGCAAAAAGATTTAAAAAAATGAGTTCTTTTATAATTACACATGCCCATAGAAGTTAGCAATCTCTAGATTAGATTTCATGCTCAGTTATTTTAAATCATTACATGTGATAAATAGGGTTAAGCTAGCTTTCTTTCACATTTAGTTCATGATCTTTATGCAATTAGAATAGGTTTCTTTCCTTGTACTTTCTTTCTTGCAATAGGTTAAGGTTCCATTTCTAACATTTTATTTTCCACAATTAGTTTAGGATTTGACTTCAATACATGCACTCCATTACATCATGATAGCAAAGGAATGACACATTGTATGCTACACATTGTTATGAAACCAGCTCACAAAAAGATAGAAAAGAGAGATCAACGCCTTAGAATTCAGCCTCTTTGAGGGGGAAACCTCCTTTACATTACACAAATGAACAATTCTTCAATGATACAAATGAAAATACCTCCTTTCTATATATAGGAGTCTAAGGGGTCATAACATAATCACAGCCAACATAACAATAATAATGTAAGGGCACAATAATAACAATAGTGGGCTTCTATGTGGCACAATAGTAACAATATGGGCACTACATGGGTACATCAATATAATAAGTGGGTTGTACTAATAACAATAAGGGGTTATACTAGTAGTATATGGGCCTAAGATGCCCCTCTCCTTCAAAAAGTGTTGTCCTCAACGCTTGAGTAGTTCTTGATGCTTCTGTATAAAATTCTTGTCCTCCCATGTGGAATCTTCAGCAGGTAAGTTCTTCCACTTGAAGAGATACTCTGAAATTGATTGATTCCATAGCTGTCAGGTTCTTGTTTCTGTGACTGCTCTAGCTTCCAATATGATTTTTCCTTCCTCTTCAATTTCCGGCAATATTGTTTGAATTGGTATCTTTTGCAACTTTTGAATAATTGGCCATAGTTCTTTGTCCTTCTTCCATTCATCCCTTCATTTATCCAATTTGGTTGGATAATAGAAATAGCACAAAACAATGCTTCCACATCCTCATCCTTGAAGAGTCTTCCCATTCGGTAAGGTCGCCATTTTTTAAGTGCATGTAGTATTGCCAACATTTCCTTCCCATAAATAGCTTTCTTGAGATGTAGCAGTAAAAATACCCAATCACCTACATCAAAACATTTTTCACTATGATGTTGATATACCTATTGTTTCATTTGATTTTGCACTGAAGTGGCGTTATCCTTTAAAAGTTGGAGAACTTGTTGTTGATGCTTGATGTTCTTTCTCGGCTTGAACCTTTTTCTTCTTGATATGTCCTTCTATCTCTAGAGTTTGAGGAGTGGTAATTTCTTCCAATCCTTTAGAAGATATGGTCGGATTCATTTCTTGATGCTCGATGTGAACTTTCACTTCTTGAACATTTTTCTTCTTGATATGTCCTTCTATCTTGATAGTTTGAGGAGTGGTAATTTCGACCAATGAATTACAAGATATGGTTGGATTCATTTCTTCTTTCTCGATGTGATCTTTCACTTCTTGGACCTTTTTCTTCTTGATATGTCCTTCTATCTTGAGAGTTTGAGGAGTGGTAATTCTTGCCAATTCTTTACAAGATATGGTCTGATTCATTTCTTCTTTCTCTGGGGTGGGGCCCTAGTGTATATCCTCTTCTTTTTATGTTTCTTGATCCTTTTCTTCCTCCTCTTCATATTCTATGTAAAATAATTTCTTCTCAGCACACTTATGACCTTTAGTGCATTCGCTATCACAATTGTAACAAAGCTCTTTTTCTCTTTTTTCTTCCATTTGTTGTGATGTAACCCTTGTAGGTTGTGGAAGGCTGTGAGAAACAACACTTCCATCTTTATACTTGTGAGGGTTATGCTTCCTGGTTTCCATAATTTTGCTTTCCACTATGTCACAAAGCCCTTTTACTCTTTCCAATTGTTGTGGTGTTGCTCTAAAGAAGGTGTTGCTCTTTGTATCCTCATAATGTGCTATCATTTCCTCCATGAAAATTGACCACGTAACAAGTTGTTTAGGAGAACAAAGCCCTTCATACCATAAAATTGATCCGGTTCTAAATATGAATATGTAATACATACCTTTTGTAACAGTGGTACACCATGTAGATCAAAATATTGCTCCATCTGAAGTATCCAATTTACCGGATCCTTGCCATCAAACTTCCTCATCTTGCTTTTTCTTGATTTTAGGAGCTCAATCTTGAAACGACTGTAACTCTATACTTTCAGATCTTTAAGTTCTAAAATGGTGACCTATAGTAGCCCTCTTCATCCTCTTTCCAATGCCACCCGTCTGATCCAAATTGGATTCTCCAAGAAAGAGTTATGTACAATCTCCCAAGATGACCTGATTATAGACCTTTCCAGAAGAGCGAACTTGTATTAAGTGCCACGTGTCACTGTTTCGACCTTTGGCTCTAAAAAATATATACAAGAAACTAAAGTCCATTCTCTTTCTATACCTTCTTACAAAATTTCAATCCAGTGCTCAGAGAGAAAGTTATGACGATTTTCCCCAGGTCACCGGTTTGGAATGTAATTCAGGAGTATGCAAAAATACCAACTTCTACAGATCATATCTCCACAAATATAGCGCGAAAAGCTCTGAAATTCAGATCCACGATTCAGCACGATGTATTGTCAAATGGGTTTTTGTTTTAGCTTCTGAAACATCGCAGAACAAAAGTTATAGCAAAAATACAACGATGACCTGTTTGGAAAAGCGAAACCCTAGAATCTAAAGCTCTGATACCAAATGTTATGAAACCAGCTCAAAAAAAGATAGAGAAGAGAGATCAACAGCTTAGAATTCAGCCTGTTCGAGGGGGCAACCTCATTTACATTACACGAATGAACAATTCTTGGATGATTCAAATGAAAGGACCTCCTTTCTATATATAGGAGTGTAAGGGGTCATAACATAATCAGAGCCGACATAACAATAATAATGTAAGGGCAAAATAATAACAATAGTGGGCTTCTATGTGGCACAATAGTAACAATATGGGCACTACATGGGTACATCAATATAATAAGTTGGTTGTACTAATAACAATAAGGGGTTACACTAGTAGTATAGGGGCCTAACACACATATAGTTCCGATACCTCTTAAGTTTGTACGAACCCTGGGTTGATAATTAAAGTCAGTAGCCTTGGGAGTTACAACATTATTGTTGCAATGCCAAGGCTCATCACTACCCTAGGTTGACAATTAATGGTTACAGTCTTGGTCAAATAGGATTTATTAAAACATCACTATATTTTGGTGTCATTTTTGGGAATGGGAGTTGACAATACATTTAGCCAAGTTGTTTTTTTATGATAGAGTGTTCCTAGTCCACCATTGTGATTGCTATGGCACTTAGGGTGTGGAATTTTTTTTTAGTGTGTCTTCAACTCTTTAGTTGTTGGGTGGTAAGACGAGAGGTAAGAACCTGCTTATCGTTCTAACATACCTAGGTGGGCTCACCACTATGGAAGACTGAGACACTTGGGGTGTGAAATAATACACATAGGGTCCATGTATGAAACTATAAGAATTATAGAAATACCAAAATTACCCCCCACTCCAATTAGTGATAGTTAAAATGGGTTCTAAAAAGGAAATGAAAAGTGTAAATTTGGCAAGGAAAACATTTATCCAGGAAATGATCTCCAAGGTAGAAAAACAGCAATCGGGTTCTCAAAGGGAAGTGAGGAAAACAAGGCCACAAAAAGTTGTTACTCCCATAACAAGGAAAAAACCCTTTGATTCATCTATCTCTTGGCCATACCATTCTAAAGCTAGTGAACATACTCCCAAGATTAAGCATCCAATTCAGGAACAACAGGGGGAAGATAGTAGCCAAAACTTTAGGACTAAGGGATAAGGGGAAAATGAAGGGGGACATCAAAAATTTGAGATAGGAGAGCACATATTAGTTTATCAATATCCAAATTTAGGTAGTGCCATGAAACATCCAACCATGAAGTCACCCGAGCCATCAAATCCACCTGTAAGACAATCACTAGAATAGTTTGAAGAACTTTTGTTACAGCAAGGATTAGAAGGGTTAGAAATGTTGGACAACAATGATAGCAATGCTAAAATAGATGCTACCGTCACCACCTTTGAGTTCCCAATTGGGGATATCAGTGGCGAGGCTCCCATGAAAAGTATTCCTTTATCATCCTTACCATCTTTTCAAGGGATGACTGTGTAAGACCTAGAAACCTTCCTATTTGAATTTGATGTCTTATGCAGGAGTTATGACTATGTCTCAAGTGCTCAGAAACTGAAATTATTTCCCACTACTTTAAAAGGAGCAACCTTAAGATTGTCAAGGGGTTTAGGCTCTGCTTCTATTCGAACATGGAGTGATATGAAGGAGACATACTTATAAAAGTACCAAGACTATTAGCGAACTAGGGACTTAAGAGAGTAAGTATTCAGAATGAAAAAGAAGGAGGATGAGAGCCTGGAGGACTATGTAGAGTATTTCCACTATAATTTGTAGAGGTCTAAACACATTTATTTAAATCATGAGATCTCGAAGACCATATTTATAAGAGGAATGAAGGATGACTGCCTTGATACCCCGAATATACTAGGAAAATGGGACATATCTCAAGAACCATTCATCGAAATTGCAAGGCTCTGTCTAAGATGCTCTAGAGGATTATCTAAGGGAAGAAGCACAATCTGATATGCCTCTGCCTAAATATAAGAATTTGCAAGTGGAGGAGTAACCAGAGCAGAGATCAAGAATTTATTCAAAAATTTCAAGACCGACATCCTCAGTACTCTATCTGGCCAGATAACGACAACACGAATCAAGAAAACACAAGCAGAAGTTGATACACCTCTGGTTGTGCTCTACCCAAATTTTTGGAAGAAACATCCGTTGAGGGAGTTTGAAATGAACAAGATCATCTTGTGCAATATTTGTGAGCTGGAACATTCTATAGGTCAATGTCCAGAGCTTCCTAGACTGAAAGTAGTACTTAGAGAATTGAGTGAAGAACTGCAGTCCTCTTAATTCATCAAACCTAGGAGACCATGGCAGCCATGATCTCCAAGTATGTCCTCAGATTTTTCTTCTTTCAATTAGTGGAACAATGCATATAATCCTCAACAATATCCATGGCAATATTGTGCTCATTCTCTAGCATAGTTTCCTTCGCCATGGAACTAGTGGTCCCCCTCTCCCTCTATCTAATATCCTCCATATCAGCCATAGCCTGGGAATCATAAATGGAGGGGAAATTCCAGAATACAGCTCCACGTGGATGACTAATGCAGCAATAGCTACAATTGCCTCATTTCCAAACTCTCGCTCCTACACCACTTGTGCAACCCCAACTACCCGTGAAACCTAACCCTTACCCGAGTAATAAATCATCTCAGGGCATAGAGGCTATGACTACCTTCCAAACTTACCGTATTACCACCGTAGGACATAATGAAATTCAATTGTAGTCAGGTAAGGTAATTAAACCAAATCACTCCCCTACTATTACCCAGGAGGAATGTGAGCCTTCTAGTGAAGGTTCAATACATCTTGAGGTGACTATTACACCTATAACATCCGATACAAAGAAAATTGTCACGTTTGTAACAGCCAACCTGAGAAGAACTATTACTCCTGCAAGAACCAACTTGGGTAAGGCTAATACACCTATATCATCCAACTAGACAGCTATAACTCAAAATCCTCCATATCCTTAGAGATTAACTGAGCCTGGAATGGCCTCACAGCCTGAATCTTATTTTCTTAGGGAGTTTCAAAATTTGCATGTACGAATTCCTCTGCTGCAAGCTCTTAAAGAAGTACTTATTTATGCTAAAAAAATACGATATTTGTGCATTAAGAAACCTGGAAGGAAGCCTAAGGACCTTGATACTACACATGTGATGGGGAAATTGTTCGAATTAATGTCTTCTTAGCCTCTTGTAACCAAGTATAATGATCCAGGAAATCCTACAGTTACTGTCTACATTAATGACCAACCCATAACTAACACATTGATCGATATTGGGCCTACCATTAATGTGATGACAAAGGACCTCTTTACCACCATGGGGCTACATCGGCTTAGACATACTCGTATTGTACCTGAATTAGTAGACATGCCATGTGTCAAACACAAGGGGGTGTTACAAAACATATTAATCACAATAGCTTCCTACAGGTATCCAACTAACTTTCTTATCTTACATCCCAAATGCAACTTGGGGGGACATCCTTTTAGCCTAGGGAGACCTTGGCCGGCCATTGTAGATGCATTTATAGGATGTAGATGTGGTCTGATCTATGGTGATCTCAGATGGCAAGGCTACAAATAATATTAATATTTACCCCCCAAAACAAAATATGGATTTGTACAACCCCTGGTGGGATGAATTTGAGCATGAATCAGATCTTTCCCTACCACTCCTCACTCTGGGGAAATCCCAGTATTTCAATGATAAGACAGAAGATGATATCATTAATGGTTTTATTAGTAACTCACTTTCTATCGCTTCCATTGAAAATTAAAAAGAGGAAGAGGAGGTACAAGATATAGATTTCGAACCAATGAGAACCACTCTGAATACTGACAATAGTCCAACTGAAATAGAACCAGGAAAGTTTATGAACATTAACCCTAACTTGATTGCTGAGCAAAACCAACTACTGTTACAGTTGTTACAAAAATATAAAAAGGCATTTGCATGCAACTATACAGATATGAAATGGATTCATCCCAACCTATCCACTCACCACATTTATTTGAAAGATGGTTGTAAACCAGATAACAAACGCAGCGTCGCATGAACCCTACACTGAAGGAGGTAGTGAAGGAAGAAGTACAAAAACTCCTGAGTGCTAATTTTATTTATCTAATATTTTACAGTCAGTGGGTGCCTCCACTTGTGATTTTCCCTAAGAATAATGGCAAGTGGAGAGTCTGTGTGGATTACAGAGAACTCAATAAGGTCACTCGAAATGACCATTTTCCTTTACCCTTTATAGATCAGATCCTTGACGCCCTTTCTTGATTTTTTTTTTTTTTTTTTCCATTTCTAGATGCATTTAGTGGCTACAACGAGATATAGATTTCCCTAGAGGATTAGGATAAAACAAAATTTACTTGCCCTTGGGGGATTTTCGCATACAGAGTGCTCCCTTTTGAACTCTGTAATGTCCAACAACTTTTGAGATGGAAATACTGGGGATTTTTTCTGATTTTTTGAATGACTACCTTGAAATCTTCAAGGACGATTTTACACCTTTTGGTGTTGATTTTGAAACAACATTAACTAATTTGGAAAAAGTGTTGGAACATTGTGTATAGACTAATGTTTCTTTGAGCACTGAAAAATGTCACATGATGACGAATGAAGGGATCATTCTAGGACACTACATTTTTGCTGATGGGATCAAGGTAGACCCTGCTAAAATAGAGGTAATTCTAAAAATTCCAACTCCCAAGGCACAAAAAGAGGTATGTAGTTTCTTGGGACATTCATGGTATTACAAAAGATTCATAGAAAAAATTTTGAAAATTGCATCACCATTATTTTCTTTGCTCATGAAAGATGTCAACTTTTTGTGGACAAGAAAGTGTGAGCAAGCCTTTTTGAAGCTGAAATGTTGTGTATCAGCAACTTTGGTTTTACGTGGACCTAATTGGGAACTGCCATTTCACATAGCTACGTATGCATCTGATATTGTTGTAGGTTCTATTTTTGGCCAACTAGAGGACATGAAACCTTATGCTATTCACTACATAAGAAATAATTTGACTCCAGCTGAGCTCAATTACACAGTGACTGAGAGTTAATTCTTAGCAGTAGTGCATTCCATCAATAAATTTTGACATTATATCACTAGGTATCAAGTATTTGTACACACTGACCACTCTACCATGCATTTTCTAATGAATAAACCAATTACAAATGGTAGAATTACATGTTGGTTATTACTGTTGCAAGAATTTCATATCACAATTGTCGATAAACCTGGAAAAGATAATGTAGTAGCTGATTTCCTTTTTAGGTTAATGATTGATGACAATTGTATTCCTACTCAGGATACTTTCCCTCATGAATATCTCTTTTTTATTTCTACTTACTCACCTTGCTATGCAGATATAGCCAATTATCTTGCTACAGGCAAGTTTCCACAACATTTTTCCTCCAAGGAGAAGAGAAATATCATAAAATAGAGTGATACCTATACCTAGATAGATGGGAATATCTATCACACTGGACTGGATTTCCAGATCAGACGTTGTCTTACGGAAGATGATATCTTTGACATCCTTAAGGATTGTCACAAGGAACCTTGTGGAGGGAACTTCGTAGACAAACAGATGTGATACAAAGTGCTTTCAATAGGGTATTTTTGGCCAACAATATTTTAGAATGCCAAGAATTTTGTGAATGGATGTGATAGTTTCCAAAGATTGGGCCAACCATTGCAATCAGATGAGATTCTGTTACAACCTCAAATTGTCTTAGAACCTTTTGAGAAATGGGCCTTGGATTTTGTGGGAGCAATTAATCCTTCATACAAACAGAAATCCTACATCTTGGTCTACACTAAATATGTTACAAAATGGGTTGAGGAAAAAGCACTAACTAGAGCCATAGAGCAGGTTGTTTCAGATTTCCTGTTTGAAGACATCTTTGTCTATCTTGGTATACCTAGGGGGATATTGATATATGGAGGGCCCCAGTTTATATCCCATATGATCCAAAAGTTGGTTGAAAAATAAAAAATCCATCATAGAATCACAACACCTTATCATCCACAAGCGAATGACTAGGTGGAAAGCACCAACAAAGTCATTGAGGGGATTCTTACCAAGACCATGGCCAGTCACCGAAGGAATTGTGCTGAGAAACATCGAGAAGTGTTGTGGGCATACAGGACTACATGGAGGAATACCATGGGATTCTCACCATATGAACTTATGTATGGTTAAAATCTCTTATTCGCTATTGAGTTTGAAATCAAGACATTGAGAACAACATTGCAAGTAAATTTGTATCTGGGTACATCACAAAAGCATACATCACAAAAGCAGAGGTTGAATCGAATCAATGAATTGGAGGAGAAACTGCTCGCTACTATCTAGCAAACAAAGATTATCTAGAAGTAGAGATCTAAATGGAATAATAGGTTCATCAAGACGAAGAATTTACAGAAAGGACATTGGGCTCTCTCATATGATTCAAGATTCAAGGACTTCAATGGTAAGCTTTGTACCAGATGGCTAGTTCCCTATGAGGTAGATGCAGTCTCTGACAATGGGATTATGAATTTGGTTACCATTGATAGTGTGAGGACACCATTTCTTGCAAATGGGCACCATATTCAATTATATCATAAACCTCCGTCAAGGAATTCATTTGTCAACATTGTCATGAATTCAAATGTTAGGCCCCTATACTACTAGTGTAACCCCTTATTGTTATTAGTACAACCCACCTATTATATTGATGTACCCATGTAGTGCCCATATTGTTAGTATTGTGCCCCATAGAAGCCCACTATTGTTATTATTGCGCCCTTACATTATTATTGTTATGTCGGCTCTGATTATGTTATGACCCCTTAGACTCCTATATATAGAAATGAGGTCTTTACATTTGTATCATCCAAGAATTATTCATTTATGTAATGTAAAGTAGGTTTCCCCCTCAAAGAGGCTGAATTCTAAGGCGTTGATCTATCTTTTCTATCTTTTCTTGAGCTGGTTTCATAACAGTTGGTATTAGAGCTTTGGATTCTAGGGTTTCACTGCTCCAAACAGGTCATCGTGGAATTTTCGCTATAAATTTTTTTCTGCAATGTTTCAGAAGCTAAAAAAAGAAACCCATTTGAGAAGACATCGCGCTGAAGCTTGGGTCCAAATTTTAGAGCTTTTCATGCTATATTTGCGAAGATATGATATGAGGAAGTTGGTCTTTTTGCAGACTCTTGAATTACATTCCAAATAGGTGACCTGGGGAAAATCATCATAACTTTCGCTCTGAGCATCAGATTGAAATTTCGTAAGAAGTTACAGAAAGAGGACAGAATTTAGTTTCTTGTAGATATTTTTTAGAGCCAAAGGTCGAAATAGTGACTCGTGGCACGTCGTACAATTTCCCTCTACAGAATTAGTCTATAATCAAGTCACTATGGGAGATTTCGCATAACTCATCTTTGGAGAATCCAATTTTGGTCAGACTGGTGGCATTAGAAAGAGGACATAGAGGGCTATGGCAAGTTGCAATTTCAGAACTTAAAGATCCAAAAGTATAGAGTTACAATCATTTCAAGATCGAGCTCCTAAAATCAAGAAAAAGCAATATGAGGAAGTTTGATGGCAAGGATCCGGTAAATTGGATACTTCAAATGGAGCAATATTTTGATCTACATGGTGTACCACTGTTACAAAAGGTATGTATTGCATCTTCATATTTAAAACCAAATCAATTTTTATGGTATGAAGGGCTTTGTTCTCGTAAACAACTTGTTACATGGTTAATTTTCATGGAGGAAATGATAGCACATTATGAGGATACAAATAGCAACACCTTCTTTAGAGCAACACCACAACAATTGGAAAGAGTAAAAGGGCTTGGTGACATATTGGAAAGCAAAATTATGGAAACTAGGAAGCATAGCCCTCACAACTATAAAGATGGAAGTGTTGTTTCTCCTAGCCTTCCACAACCTACAAGGGTTACACCACAACAATTGGAAGAAAAAAGAGAAAAAGGGCTTTGTTACAATTGTGATAGCAAATGCACTAATGGTCATAAGTGTGCCTTATTTTACATAGTATATGAAGAGGAGGAAGAAAAGGATCAAGAAACATCAAAAGAAGAGGATATACACCAGGACCCCACCCCAGAGAAAGAAGAAATGAATCAGAGCATATCTTGTAAAGCATTGGAAAGAATTACCACTCCTCAAACTATCAAGATAGAAAGACATATCAAGAAGAAAAATGTTCAAGAAGTGAAAGATCACATCGAGCACCAAGAAATGAATCCGACCATATCTTGTAAAGGATTGGAAGAAATTACCACTCCTCAAACTCTAGAGATAGAAGGACATATCAAGAAGAAAAAGGTTCAGGCAGTGAAAGATCACATCGAGCATCAACAACAAGTTCTCCAAATTTTAAATGATAATGCCACTTTAGTGCAGAATCAAATGAAACAACAGGTAGATGAACATCATAGTGAAAAATGTTTTGATGTAGATGATTGGGTATTTTTACTGCTACATCTCAAGCAAGCTATTTATGAGAAGGAAATGTTGGCAATACTACATGCACTTAAAAAATGGCGACCTTACCAAATGGGAAGACTCTTCAAGGATGAGGATGTGGAAGCATTGTTTTGTGCTATTTCTATTATCCAACCAGATTGGATAAACGAAGCAAGGGATGAATGGAAGAAGGACGAAGAAGTATGGCGACTTATTCAAAAGTTGCAAAAGATCCCAATTCAAACAATATTGCCAGAAATTGAAGTGGAAGGAAAAATCATATTGGAACGTGGAGCAGTCACAGAAACAAGAACCCGATAGCTACGAAATCTATCAATTTCAGAGTATCTCATCAAGTGGAAGAAATTACCCGGTGAAGATTCCACATGGGAGGACAAGAATTTTATACAGAAGCATCAAGAACTACTCAAGCGTTGAGGACAACGCTTTTTGAAGGAGAGGGGCATGTTAGGCCCATATACTACTAGTGTAACCCCTTATTGTTATTAGTACAACCCACCTATTATATTGATGTACCCATGTAGTGCCCATATTGTTAGTATTGTGCCCCATAGAAGCCCACTATTGTTATTATTGCGCCCTTACATTATTATTGTTATGTCGGATCTGATTATGTTATGACCCCTTAGACTCCTATATATAGAAAGGAGGTCTTTACATTTGTATCATCCAAGAATTGTTCATTTATGTAATGTAAAGGAGGTTGCCCCCTCGAAGAGGCTGAATTTTAAGGCGTTGATCTATCTTTTCTATCTTTTCTTGAGCTGGTTTCATAACATCAAATCTTCAGATTACAGGAACAGGGGAAAACCCCCTGTGTTACCAAAATTCTAATTTTTCAATAAGTATAACAACTAAAAACCAACTGTTGTTTGCGGTAGTTACACCTTCCAGAAAAAAAAGGAAAAAAAACAACCTAACAAATATGGAAATAAAACTATCTGGTTGTGAAAATCTTTTTCGGGTGTAGACAGACAATTTCTATAGCAGTTGCAAACCACTCTATGGTAGTTGTTACACACTCTATAACAACATTTGTATTTCAAGAATATTCTACAATAATTTTGTTACACTAATTTTCTTCTTTGCTTTCATCTTTTGTGAAAATCAATAATACATAACAGTCGTCTTGGTTGTTACATCTGTAATAGGTGATAACTTCAACAAATAATCCAAGAAAATCATTTGTGAGTCACAACATTCATCATCGTGCTTTGTGAAGAACTTGCCTAGACTACCAGAATTAAATTCACGTGCCTGGCCACCAACGCCTTCTCCCCATGTCACACCACGTACGTCATACAAAGGTAATATCGTTATCTAATTTTATTAAGTAATTATAGCAATATAACGCAATATCCTTTTTTTACGACCAAGGTCGGTTGTCGCATTTAATATGGGGAGGTGAATTACATGATGACATGACCTGTGCATGACCTATGCATATTTAAATACCACAACCAAAGCATGATGAGCTGGTAATCATTGTCATTTAATGATCAATCATGCTAAAAAAGGGAATTGTACCCCCAACTAGATCTCCCATAACCTACCATTAATAAGGAAACATTACTTTGTAGTACGAATCATGGTCACAAATCCTAATTTGAAATTCTTGCCTATGTCACCCTACCATTTAACCCTTGCTAGAGAATTGCATCCCCATTCAGAGTGCTGAGAGAAGTGGAAGAGAATAGTTACAGGGATGAAACAACTGAGTAGTGTGCCGAGCGCTCCGGAACTTCTCAAGGGAGGAAAAAGAGAGGAGAACAACATTGAATTTGTGTAGTGATGGGTGGAGTAGAAATTCAACATGAACCAGTGTCAATAGAGGCTTTGGAAAACTACCTCGAACCATGTTAAATTTTTAAAGACGCAGGCTGGTTTGAGTTTTTCCAGAGGCTGGAAGGATCAGGCAGGGGAATTTCTATGGAGTTCGCAAAGAATTTAGAGAGTAATCAAATGGAGGTCAAGAGATTAAAGTTGGGGGTTACAGAAGGGGTAATTTTCCTAGTGACGACATTACCAATAGAATGACAAAGGTGGTTTGACAGGAAAGTTAATGACCCCTCTGTAAAGGATGATTTTCTCCAAGGGAAGGAATAGTTGGTGAAGAAAGGAAGGGGGATTGATAGGTTTTCATGTCCCCAACCATTAGACGATATTGCCCTTTACCTCATCAAGTATATCACCTGTGAGGGAAGGGTAGCAATCGTATTCAATTACCACTTTTTGTTGCTAAACGACCTTCGAAATAGACAAATGATAAATCTTCCCTACTTTTTGTTGGGATATATCAGGCATATGGCCGCAGCCATAAAAATAGCTGCACATCCAAATACATGTGTCACAAACCATGGGCTCATCAACCTAACTGTGCTAGACTTCCTAAGTCACCAAGGTAGGATCTAGGAGGAATTCATGAGAAAGAAGGCCAAAAATACCCATAGGAAACAAACTGGGACGTTCGAGTAAGCTTTGGCAGAAACCAAGGAGCAGCACCAACCCTCGAATGTAAGGGTTCAAAAGAGGCCAGTTGATAAGTCAAATAGTGATATATGGCCAAAACAGAGGATAAGGGTTAGTAGGCACCCAAATTCCCCATCCATGTCTAAGAAGAACAAGGAGGCAAAAAAACAGAAGGAGGAAGAGTAGGTTCAATCGGAGGAACCTTCCTTGCCAGGCAAGAATGAGACCCAATCATTGTTGTTCAAAATTGGATGTTGAGAAAAAGTGATTGAAAATATAAGGAAGCAGTTAGCAGAGGATAAGGTAGAGGCAAGGGCCCTAGGGTTAGACACTTTGGCAGAGGCTGTAGATAGGGCCGAAAAGGGAAATGCTCTGGGTGCTGTGTGCATGACCTGTGCTAAGAAGCTAGTGGCAGCGGGGTATAGAGTCTGTGCAATGGACACCATCTCGAGGGAAACACAAATTGAATTGTGGGAAGATGACACACAAAAACCCAACGAAGATGTTGTTGTTAGACAAGAACCAACAACTTAGATGGAGCAGTCCACAGAAAGTAATTTGGTAGCTAATACAAAGGAACCCTTGGCTGACACTGTTGTTACACAAGAACCAACATCGAAAAGAGAAGCCAACGAAGGGAAAGAATAAAAAGCTAATCTCCATGAACCTGTTGTTGACGCTATTATTACACATGAACTAGTAGTGGAAACATAATCTCACCAAGGGAGCAATGATACACAATAACCTGTGGATGACACTATTGTTACACAAGAACCAACAGTGGAAGCAGAAGCTTATCAGGGAGAAAAAGAAAATGTTATGCAAAAATCCATTGATGATGTTGATGTTACACAAGAACCAACAACTGAAATGGATCATTTTCACCCTCAGGAGGTTGTTACACCTTCGATTGTTAGTGCATGTGGGAGAACACCGGGTCCTGATGAAGGACGGTGTTCTGAAAGAATGTTGTTGATACCAGAGTTACAGAAATGGAAGCAGTAGACACTCTCTCTACAAGAGGGAATGATCTCACTCGAGGCACAAAAAAATATGATGGATTCAGTCAGGGAGAAAAGGTTGACGTAAGAATGGGAGAGAGAATGGGAAGTGTGAAGGCATAACGAAGCTACGAAGAAAAAGGATGAACAGTTACAGTTCTTACAGCGGCAGGTTCTGGATCTGACAAATGCCAAGACAAAGATTCGTGAGCTTGCCTTGAACCTGCTAGGATGTAGGTGGCCTTTCCCATCGTATCCAGTGTTCCTCTGGGAACGTTACATTTGGTTTGAGTTAAAAGCAGTCTTTGAGAACATGCCTTATTTGGGTTGTTCTACCTGTACTTTTCTTTAAATTTTTTGTACTTGTGATTTTGATGAACAAAGCTTACTTTTTGAGCTATTTTTGGATAACATAATGTGTGAGTATGTCAACAAAAATATTGTAGCAAATGTTTCCTCCTATATGGGAGATTTGTAGTTACATGATTTCCTTTTGTTTATGAGAAGCCAAATTTAATGGCATCTCACCATGAAATCAACCGAAACTAATGAAGAGTGGACAATATTATAGGTCAGAGCAGAACCAGGAATGGTTTATGTGCTAATAGGTGGGTTTAAGTTGTTCCTGAATTCCCCGGGGGTTAGGGAACAATCAACCACTTACAGAAAGAATATTGTGAGGATTTTCCTCAATTTGCATTCATAGATGAAAAGTTGAGCGTTAGCAAGGTGCCTTAAGCGCACCGAAGCCTATAGTGTTGAGTTGTAAGGAGGTCCTTTTGAGTATAGTAATTTTTTGGTTGTCATTACACAGGCACCCGAATGTGATCGAGTATTGCAGACATCGGAAAAATTATGGACCAGACTTTGATTCAAAGTTCCTTTAATTTGGTTACCAATAGAGAAATATTAGTCGGACTACCACCTATGCGACTATGAAGAAGAATGTTGGTCGTGATAGTTGATGGCTTCTCAGGGGTACAGGGCTCTGGGTGGAGACATTGTTGGTGCCTATAACTTTATAGACTTCCATCAGGGGTATAACAAGAGGAGATGAGGTTCTGCATGGGGATATGTAGCTGCATTAGTTGGGAGGAGATGTTGGGTGTGATTTTTATATCTGTTTCTTACACTTTCTTTCCCAGTATTGATTCTGTTTCCCTCTAGGCCCATGAAACTTCACATGTTAATCACCCTTTTTCTCATTTATATAGCCTATTTTGTCGTCATGTTATCTTTCCATGTTTTATTGAATATCATGATACAATATTCCTTTTTGTGGCTAACTAGGGTAAGCATTAGAGAAGTACTTGTTGGCATTATGTTTCGGGTATGGCTATATGTTACAAATGTTGTACTTGATGGCAACTCCCGTGGCAAGGCCCTCATTTTGTTGAAAAATAAAGAAGTACGCAGGAAATCAGATCATAAGGTGCGTACCCGCAGGTACACCATGCAGGGACCGCGTCCAGATACGCAGGCTAGCCGTTTAGGAGGTTTGTCCCCCCAGTGCACACATTTCAAGGTAGAGAAAAGCACACGTGGAGTTTCTTATGTTTTACTCTTGGTATTTAGCCGACGGTTTTGGGTTATTATGGTGTCGGCTCGTGGTATTGTTCCATGATTTTTGGAGGAGCTTGCCTATATAAAGCAAAGGAGATCACTTGGCTAAGTATATTTTTGCAATTGAATATCTTTAGATCTGAAATATTAGGTTATGGTCTTAAAAGCTTGATCTATATGAAAGGGAAGTTGAAGGCGAATCTGTGAAGAGTGATCTCTCGAGCACATGATCAGATCTGAGCAACTGTGCCACTCTGGTGGACTGCCTATTCGGCCCTAATCAAAAGGACGCAGGTGTTTATCAGAAGAGCTGCGTGGGTACGCAGTGCAGAAACAGGAGATCTGCGTCGGGACGCAGTGCAGAAACAGGAGATATGCGTCGGTACGCAGAGCAGAAGAAATATACCTGCGTCGGTACGCAGAGCAGAAGAAGAAGAGCTGCGTGGGTACGCAGAGCGACTAAGGTTTAGGTGCGTCCGCATAGTAAAAGTACACGGCTCGATAATGTCTTTGGGTGCATCCCTGCAGTAACAGTACGCGGCGCAATAGTATCCTTGGGTGTGTCCCTGCAGTAACAGTACGCAGTGCAGTTCAAGGAACAGTGCGTGGGCACGCAGTGCGGCAGAAGGATCTCTGCGGGTAGACGCAGGAAAGCAGAAGGTGAACTGCGTAGCGACGCAGGCCACAGAAGGGAAAACTGCGTACCTGTCTTAAAAAGTTCTGTTGATTGAATTTTTCTGTTGATAAGGTGTTCTGGGTTAGTTCTGTTATTGCTGATCTGATAACTGTAGTGAAATTTAACTTTCATGTACTTGATGTTCAATTGATGCTTTATGAAAAGAAGTAGGGGGTTGTAGCTCCCTTCCAGGAGAGACTGGAAAACGAGAGAGAGAGAGTTGTAGCTCTCTGCAGGTTGCAGCCTGGGTACTGGTAAAGGACTGCACCAGTACAAAACCATTGTAAAAGAAGTTTCTAAGTTGAAAGAAGATAGAGACATATTGCAGCAGGTGGTTTTCACCCACATTGGGTTTCCACCTTACATCTTGTGTTCTTTGGTGTGACTATCTGTTTTTCCTTGTTCATGCTCATTCCTTTATGGTACTGACATGCAAAAATAATTCAAAGAACAAATAAGGAAGATTGATTAAAAGAATTAGATAATACTGATTCACCCCCCCGTCTCAGTATTATTTCCAACGATTGGTATCGGAGCAGGTCCTTCAGAGAAGCTTGATCGCTTGAAGGTAGATCGTTCATCATGAGCAACTATGAGAGAGAAGCATCAATCAGGCCACCAGTTTTTGATGGGACAAACTTCAATTATTGGAAGGTAAGAGTTACTGCCTATCTTCAATCTCTTTGTACAGAAGTTTGGGACATCGTAGAGACAGGCTATGCTTTTCCTTCAGCTACTCCTACAGATACAGCCGAGAAAAAGAAGTATGAAACAAATGCGAAAGCAGTCAGTACTCTATTAGGATGTATATCTCAATCAGAATTCATGAAGGTAATGCACTATAAATCCGCAAAAGAGATATGGGACAAAATTGTCACGAGCTATGAAGGAGATGAACAGGTAAAGCGTGCTAAACTTCAAACTCTCAGAATTCAGTATGAGACTCTCAAAATGTATAATGATGAAAGTGTGGCTAACTATTTTCTTCGGGTAGATGAGGTTGTTAATTGTATGAAAAATTTGGGTGAAGAAATAAAAGAGGCTATTGTGGTTGAAAAGGTTCTAAGATCACTGTCCCCCAAGTTTCAATCTAAAGTATCTGCAATAGAAGAAAAGGAAAATCTACGAATTCTTACTATGTCTCAGCTACATGGAATTCTAACTGCTTATGAAATGAGAAAGGGAGGTCCATCAGACAGAAGAGAAGCTGCTTTCAAGGAATCAGGCAAAGGAGATTATTATGAAGCAAGCCACGTCCCAGAAGAAGAGGAAGAAGAATCAAATTTTGTCAGAAATCTTCAAAGGGGTTCTGGAAGGTTCAGAGGTAAGTTACCTTTTAAATGCTTTGCTTGTGGAAGAGTAGGTCATTATGCTGCAAAATGTCCTTATAAGGATAAAGGAAAGGAACCTGCTAGATGGAACAAGAAACATAACGCAAATAAGAAAAGCTACTACACTCATGAAGATAGTGATGGTCTATCAAACAGTGATGAAGATGAACAAGGTAATGAATATAAGTTGTTAATGGCATTTGAAGATGATGATTATATGGATGCTGTAGATGTGGATAATCTTTATGATGAAATTACTAGACTCAAGAGATGTATAGAAGAAAAGAACATGATCATTGATACTCTACAATTTCAAATTGATGAAAAGGAAAAACATCTTGAAAAATTAGAAGGTGAAATTGTTGGTCTTAGAAAAGAGATTGAGAAAACAAAAGCTATTAATCTCAAGTTTGTCAAAGGATCTGAAACTTTGGATGAGATTATCAATGTGCAGCGGTCTCCTCTAAACAAGACAGGTCTGGGCTATAATGGAGAAACTTCTCAAGCATCCACCTCAAAAAGTTATCTTGATGCAGCAAGAAGAAATGAGCAAAAGAACAAAGAAGATCAACAGGTAAAGCAGGAACGAATTATAAACAGAAACTATCAAGGGCAATCCACCTTAAGGGTGAACAAAAGCTACAACCAGCCACAGGTAAAATCTTCTCAATTTGGTTCAAGAATAGATGAAAATAGAAACTACAATCAGTTGGCTGGTAGATTCAATAACCGCAGAAGTTTCTTCAATGGACAATGTTTTTCTTGCCATAACTTTGGTCACAAAGCAGCTCAACGTGTTGCATATAAAACGATCATGACTAGGGAAGCTCAAAAGTAAAGAAGTATGACAGGGATTACAAAAAGGACCTATAACAACTTTTCGGTTCTTGAAAATGAAGTTGAATGTTCTATTTGCAATAACTTTGGTCATGAAGACTCTGAATGCATGAGCAGGTTTCAGCAGAAAAAGGAACAAGCCTCAAGCACCAAAACATGGAGAATAAAGGAACCTCAAACAGAAAGATGTGGGATAGAATTTTATGCAGAGGGACAGGAAAATCTATGGTATATTGACAGTGGATGTTCGAAGCATATGACAAGTGATAAAGAAAAACTCGAGTCTTATTCTGCTCTAGAAAAGGGAAAGAAAGTCTCTTTTGGAAATGATACTCCTGCAACTATAAAAGGAAAGGGCATTGCTCAGTTAAAAGAAAAGGTCAAGGCTGGAAATGTTTTGTATGTTGATGGATTGAAGCATAATCTTCTAAGTGTCAGCCAGATGTGTGATCAAAGAACCGAGGTTATATTCAGATCAAATGGATGTCTTGTTCGTGATCTTGATACAGGTAAAACAGTGATCAAAGGCAAAAGAACTCCAAATAATCTGTACATATTTGAAGAAGGACAACAACAATGCTATCTGAGAAAGGATGATGAGCACTGGTTATGGCATCGGAGGTTGGGGCATCTAAGCTTTTCACAAATAAGGAAAGCATGCAAATATCAGGCAGTTCGTGATCTTCCAGATATCAAAATTCCTGACAACACCATATGCAAATCATGTCAGTTTGGAAAACAAACCAGAACTAACTTTCCAGAGAAGGAAGGATCAGCTAGCATGCCTCTTGAGTTAGTTCATACAGATACATGCGGTCCATTCAGGAAAAGAACACCTAGAGGAGACGAATACTTGATATTATTCATTGACGATTTCTCCAGGTTTGTCTGGCTAGGGCTTATGAAGCACAAAGATGAAGCATTCGAAAAATTCAAATCCTTCAAAGCCTTGGTTGAAAATGAATCAGGTCACAAAATTAAGTGCCTCAGATCCGACAGAGGTGGGGAGTTTACCTCAAATGAATTTTTCGATTTCTGTGAAGAACATGGGATAAGAAGAGAATTCTCTACAGCTAGAACTCCTCAGCAAAATGGAGTTGTGGAAAGAATGAACAGAACAGTCCAACAAATGGCTCGTGCTATGCTTGATGAATCAGGAACTCCCGCAACTTTCTGGGGTGAAGCTGCACATGCTGCGGTTGTTATTCTCAACAAAACAAATGTCCGGGTGAACAGCATTCAAACTCCTCATGAGCTCTGGAGTGGTAAGACTCCTTCGGTAAAGCACTTCAAAATCTTTGGGAGCAAATGCTATATCAAGAATACTGATGAGCAACTTGGCAAACTTGAACCTAGAGCAGATGAAGGCATTCTTCTTGGTTACTCTCCACATAGCAAAGCATACAAATGCTACAATAAAAGACTTGGCAGAATTGTTGACATCATTGATGTAGTGGTTGATGAGAAGGGATACATTCCTAGGCAAGTACATCCTGAAGAAGAAGATGAAGGCTACCCCCAACGACAGAATAATGAAGAAGAAGAACCTCAAGAAGAACCAGAAGAGCAAACAAGAATAGAAGAAAAGACTCCATCCAGATATGTTTAGAAGAATCATCCAGAATCTGAGATTATGGGGCAGAAAGAAGCAAGTGTACAAACAAGAAGAACAGTCGCAGAAGCTTCAAGCTATTTGGCATTACTCTCCTCTACTGAACCACAAAATGTGAAAGAAGCATGCAAAGATGAATGTTGGGTGAAAGCAGTGGATGAAGAACTTGAGCAAATCGAAAAGAACAACACTTGGGAGCTGCTTCCTAGACCAAAGGATAAGAATGTTATCGGAACAAAATGGGTCTTCAAAAACAAATTGAATGAAAATGGAGAAGTAATTAGAAGCAAAGCCAGACTTGTTTGTAAAGGGTATGCGCAACAAGAAGGAATAGACTTTGAAGAAACCTTTGCTCCTGTTGCAAGACTTGAGGCCATCCGAATGTTCCTTGCTCTCTCAAGTTTTCAAAACTTCAAAGTATTTCAAATGGACGTGAAATCAGCCTTTCTGAATGGAGACCTGGAAGAAGAAGTATACATTGAACAGCCAGATGGGTTCATTCTTGGAAATGATCTAAAACTTGTATGCAGATTGAAAAAGGCTCTCTATGGTCTCAAACAAGCTCCAAGGGCTTGGTACTACCGTTTGGACAAATATCTTCATCAACAAGGTTTTTCAAAAGGATCAGCAGATAGCAATCTTTATATAAAAGTTGAAAATGACAAATTGCTAATACTTGTTGTGTATGTAGACGACATTATTTTTGGGAGCAATGAAGAATCTATGAGTCAAAGCTTTGCCTTGGTCATGCAGAAAGAATTTGAAATGTCTTTGTTAGGAGAACTGACATATTTCCTTGGTTTGCAAATCCAACAAAAGGAAGGAGGAATCTTTTTATCTCAAACCAAGTATCTCAAACAGATTTTGAAGAAATATGGTATGGAAGATGCAAAACCAGTATGTACACCCATGGTCACAGGATGTAGCCTCAGTGCAAATGATGAATCTGCAGCAGTACATCAACCAACCTACAGATCTATGATTGGAAGTTTACTTTATTTGACAGGTACCCGACCGGACATCATGCATGCAGTTGGAATAGTTGGAAGATTTCAGGCAAATCCAAAGGAGACTCATCTTCAGGCAGTGAAGAGAATTTTCAAATATCTTCAAGGGACTCAAAATTATGGCTTATGGTATCCTAGAGATACAGATCTTACACTTCATGCTTATACAGATGCAGATTGGGCCGGAAGCGTGGATGACAGGAAAAGCACAAGTGGTGGTGCATTCTTTATGGGTTCCAGACTAGTATCTTGGTTCAGCAAGAAACAGAGTTCGATTGCCTTGTCTACAGCTGAAGCGGAATATGTTGCTGCTGCATCTTGTTGCACTCAACTCCTTTGGATGATGCAGACTTTGCAGGATTTTCAAATCACTTGTACACCACCTATCCCCATCTTATGTGATAACACAAGTGCAATCAGCATCTCAAAGAATCCGGTTATGCATTCAAAAACCAAGCACATACCAATCAAGTACCATTTTCTCCGGGAACAAGTACTTGAACAGAAGGTCAAGTTGGAGTATGTTCCTTCTAAGGAACAAGTTGTTGATATTCTCACCAAACCATTGCCCAGGGACACTTTTGAATACCTCAGGCAAAAGTTGGGGGTTGTTGATGCATCATCTTATTGCTGAACCTCTTCTCATTGATGGTACAGGTTCAGGGGGAGCATATAATGCATTGTTGGCATTATGGAGGGTGTGCAGAAGGAGATCTTGGAAGTAGCTGCAATATGTCTCTATCTCTTTCATGGTGGATTATGGTTCTTTGCTGCAGATCTGGTTCATTTTCAGGGGGAGCATGATCGTAAGGGGAGCATACCCCTTTGCCCTTGATGTCAAAGGGGGAGAATGAAGCTGAGGTTTGTGAGGTTGCCATCAAGTCCAAAGGGGGAGATTGTTGGCATTATGTTTCGGGTATGGATATATGTTACAAATGTTGTACTTGATGGCAACTCCTGTGGCAAGGCCCTCATTTTGTTGAAAATAAAGAAGTACGCAGGAAATCAGATCATAAGGTGCGTACCCGCAGGTACACCATGCAGGGACCGCGTCCAGATATGCAGGCCAGCCGTTCAGGAGGTGCGTCCCCCCAGTGCACACATTTCAAGGTAGAGAAAAGCACATGTGGGGTTTCTTATGTTTTACTCTTGGTATTTAGCCGACGGTTTTGGGTTATTATGGTGTCGGCTCGTGGTATTGTTCCATGATTTTAGGAGGAGCTTGCCTATATAAAGCAAAGGAGATCACTTGGCTAAGTATCTTTTTGCAATTGAATATCTTTAGATCTGAAATATTGGGTTATGGTCTTAAAAGCTTGATTTATATGAAAGGGAAGTTGAAGGCGAATCTGTGAAGAGTGATCTCTCGAGCGCGTGATCAGATCTGAGCAACTGTGCCACTCTGGTGGACTGCCTATTCGGCCCTAATCAAAAGGACACAGGTGTTTATCAGAAGAGCTGCGTGGGTACGCAGTGCAGAAACAGGAGATCTACGTCGGGACGCAGTGCAGAAACAGGAGATCTGCGTCGGTACGCAGAGCAGAAGAAATATACCTGAGTCGGTACGCAGAGCAGAAGAAGAAGAGCTGCGTGGGTACGCAGAGCGACTAAGGTTCAGGTGCATCTGCATAGTAAAAGTACGTGGCTCGATAATGTCTTTGGGTGCGTCCTTGCAGTAACAGTACGCGGCGCGATAGTATCCTTGGGTGCGTCCCTGCAGTAACAGTACGCAGCGCAGTTCAAGGAACAGTACGTGGGCACGCAGTGCGGCAGAAGGATCTCTGCGGGTAGACAAAGGAAAGCAGAAGGTGAACTGCGTAGCGACGCAGGCCACAGAAGGGAAAACTGCGTACCTGTCTTAAAAAGTTCTGTTGATTGAATTTTTCTGTTGATAAGGTGTTCTGGGTTAGTTCTGTTATTGCTGATCTGATAACTGTAGTGAAATGTAACTTTCATGTACTTGATGTTCAATTGATGCTTTATGAAAAGAAGTAGGGGGTTGTAGCTCCCTTCCAGGAGAGACTGGAAAACGAGAGAGAGAGAGTTGTAGCTCTCTGCAGGTTGTAGCCTGGGTGCTGGTAAAGGACTGCACCAGTACAAAACCATTGTAAAAGAAGTTTCTAAGTTGAAAGAAGATAGAGACATATTGCAGCAGGTGGTTTTCACCCACATTGGGTTTCCACCTTACATCTTGTGTTCTTTGGTGTGACTATCTGTTTTTCCTTGTTCATGCTCATTCCTTTATGGTACTGACATGCAAAAATAATTCAAAGAACAAATAAGGAAGATTGATTAAAAGAATTAGATAATACTGATTCACCCCCCCTCTCAGTATTATTTCCAACAGTACTTTGGACCCTCTTCTCTTTTTTAGGTGTTTATTGTGGGGATGATGTTATGGAGTGGACAAGTAGTGCTGATTGGTTTCAAAGCAGTGTAGAATAGATTGTTGTTACACCCTGTATATTGTTACAGGTTGTTGTTACATCATGTGCTGTTAAAGATGACAATTTTTCCACCAAGGATGTTGTTACCCAGTGATTTTTGTTACATTTTGAATCGTCATTTGACTACATGATGTTGTTGCACGTAACTGGAAAATTTGTGGGTACTACTCCACACAACAGCTATCGGGGGTTGTGAATTATTTATTTAGAAGTAACAGATCAAGACGGTTTTGATCTTAGCCAATGTATCTGAGAAGCATTTATATTTAGAAATGGGTTATAACTACTTCTATTTTTATGATCAGCATGGGAATCATTAGATTCTCATGGCTGATCTGTTCCTGATTTCAGGTATGTAATAATTATAAAAGGAACTCGATTTGTCATGTATTCGGCGGCATAAAGAAAATCACTATTACTCTTACCTTTTAACTTTTAATTACTTTTAATATTGAAGGCACTACAATGATGTTGTTATTGTTCCTCATCTGATGCTTTAACAAATCTCATGTTTATTCTTGTGGCCCTAATAGGGAGGAAGGGCCCTCCTCTTTGGAAGGGACTGCAACATTAAAGGTAGTTATATATTATTGTGTCTTTTATTGTTGTATGGTTTTCTGTTTTTGTTGTATAAATTGTAAAATGCATCTGCTTCAGTTCCAGATTATATTATGATGTTACACTAGTTTGATTAAATAGAATGGTAGTGACTAGATGGTGTAGTCATTAGTTTACTGAGTGGTGCACCCTTTCTCTAGTAATTGTGAAGTGTTGTGTCATTTTTGTGGAGTGTTTTAATTTCTGCATGAATGATTTAATTTCTGCAATTGATTCAGTGACATTCTTTACTATTTCTTTCTATTTTTCATTCTTGGCTATAGTGTATCAGCACAGATAGTGCAAACTCCATTGAAATAGCAAGACCTATCCTAGGTTGAAAATTAATGGTTGTAGTCTTGGTCAATTAGGATTGATTAAAATAACACTACAAGTGCTCCAAAGTCTTTTCCTTATTAACCCTCTTGAACATTAGGTATAATTATGTTTTTCAACGATGTCTCTGTTGAATGTTCAATTTTGCACCATATGGGTTAACGAGGTACATCACAAGTTGTTTCCCAAGGGTTCCTCGTTCATAAACGGTGTCCAAGGTCTAGATTATATATATTATTTCGACTTTATTTCAGCTCCGCAATACTCATACACAATCTGCTTTAAATTATTTCTAAGAACTGAGGTGCTCTGCCTCTTACATCCATGAACAATTTAGAGTTAAATAGAAATTGAGTGATTTCACGAAGAGGTGCTCTACAACCCAATATGGAAGACATGTTCTAATTTCTTGTCCTATTATTATGTAGTATTTTGAATTAGTCAAATTACATAAAAATATAAATAATTATTAATTATTAATTATTAAACTAGCCTAGATCATAACTTTGTATCTATAAAACAACAAGACGGATCAAATATGTTAAGGTGAAAACCTTTTCTACAGTGAAAATATATTTTATCCTTGTTGGTGCTTGGTAGATCTAGAGTTAAGATGGATATATGTTGGTAGATAATAGAGCACAAGCATGGGGTCATACCATATGTTGATGAGGAAGAAAGGATTCAAGGTTCCAAAGCTGAAAAGCAAAATTTAGACATAAAATTACATGAAAAGGAAAATATAAACATATTGAGGAGGCTGGTAAAATTCTTGTAGGTGGCAACACAAAGAATATGAACACGGAGAACGTGAAGGTTGGAGAAGATGAGGTTTTAGATGAAAGATTTCATGAAGGGAAGCTTGGATACATTTCATGCCAAAATAAAACTAATTCTCAAAGAAGTGAGAAATGAGAGTAATCTTGTTTGGAAAGACAATCATATATTGGACAACAACCCACAACAGGTAAAATCTGGGAGAATGGGAACTTTTCAATTGCAAGGAAAATGATACAATTGTAAGTGAATATCTTCATATTTTATTTTAAATGGAATCAAGGATAAGTTCTATCTTTCACTCAAAGAGTGGTTATGGATTGAACTAAAGTGACTTTTCTCTTCCTCATTCTGAACCTTGGAAGCTTGTTGGTGTGGTTGGAACTCGGGCGTGATTCCTTCCACCTTAAGAATCTTTCTCCTCTAATTCTTTTAGTTTTATCGGGTTTTGCACCCAACTCTAAATAAAAAAAATATAGGAATTAGGGATCATATAGTTATACAAAGAAGCTTGGTTATGAATCGTAGGTCTTCCTTGGTAGCCCTTCCCCATTTAATTTTTTTTTGCAATGTGAATCTCCCCTTCATCTTTTTGAATCTTAGCTCCAACATTATCTCAATTCATTTAGAAGCAAGCCCCTTTTAAATGACTTTGGATGGCATTCCCCGAGTATGTATCTTGGAAACCTTGGAATACATGTAACAAAGCAATATTCCAAGATATTTAGACTAATACAACGCTATTAGTTGATAGAGCTAAATCCCTACTGGCAAAACATATTTGAATCAAATGCCCCAAGTTAGATAGGCCTCAATTGTTGGATTCATATGCAAAAAGATGGATGGATGAATTCAGTATTCATCCTTAACTTTCCCCTTGTCCTCTCAGAAAAAAAACTTCCAATTATCCCTGCAAAGAAATTTATTGAGAAAGGTTAATATTTAAGGATTCATACATCCTTTCTTTTGAGAGCAGTTTAAAAAATAAATCCTAGATGTGACAGAGAAAGGTTAACATTCAAGGACTCATACATCCTTTCTTTTGAGAGCGGTTTAAAAAATAAATCCTAGATGTGACAAGTGAGGGGGGCATTAATTATCCCTATTGGAAAAATTTAGGGGGCATATTCCTCGAGTTTGGGAACATCTTCAAATAACCAAGTGAATTTTTATGCACTGTTATAAGGCATCAATCTCTCTAAAAAACACCCAATTCACAAGTTAGTTATTGTGGGATTCCAATAATATCATAAGGCACATAAATCTAGGCACCACTCCCTCAAATCTAAATTTGTAATCCTACAATCCCCCTATTCTAGAATATCAATGCATCCATGTGCTCTGATATATCAATATAGTGATGGAGCATTGGATAACCTAGCAATCTTTTCCACCAAAAATGTTGCGTGGAATGATTCCACCCAAATCTTCCTAGTTTCGTAACTCTTTTCCATGGCCCAAGGAGACAAATTTTATAACTAGGTAGATAAAGAATCAGTCACATTATGGGGGGAGGGGAGTTTGTTGGTGCATAGCCTAGGGATCTGAGATTATCAAAATCATTATGAAAATTATAGGGAATATGTCCTTCACTTGTGTGAACACCAACAGGAAATACAATAAAAGGATTAACATAGGTTGGTATCCAGTTATATCATGGGAGATTGGGGATCAAATTCTCTACAAGCAGGTGGAACTATAATTCATTATCATGAAATCAGTTGGGCCATGTATTTACACTTGTGTGAGTTCCATGAAAAAGAGAATTGTTTCACATGGATCAAAGTGGATATTGAATAATGTTAGATGTTTGGCTCTCCACCATGTTAATACCCCTCTTTCTATGGCCATCATCTATTTCAATTCCCACAATTGGAGAGACAAATATTTTTGGCTTCCTCCACTTTGGAAAGTTGGTTTGAGCTTGCAGGTGGGTAGGATTTGGAGTCAAAGTATCACATTGGCTTCACTATCAAGGGAATCGAAGATGAACAGTACCTATCTATGATGACATTGTGGGTAAGATTAAGGATCATATTATGGATTTGAATCTATGTTTGTACCCACTAGCCACCCAAATAATGACAACAACTGATATATTAATAGAACACAAGAATATGATTTGGAGGAAAAATGATCAAACAAAAAGTTTGAGAAGAGGGTTGAAAAGTTTATAAGTGGAAGGTCACATAGCTCCACTTACAACATCCTTTGTAAACATAGTTTGTTGTCCCCTCACAACCCTGTCTAATTCAAATTTGGTTTCCTCCTTGGACAACATAGACACTCTAGATTTTTTTTAGTCATATGTATATAGTGGAAGACTTCATATGGAGACGAAATGTGTAAATACATGGGCATTTTCTAAAGGGAGTATACCTTTAGACCTCCTTGTTATTTTTCATTTTGGTCTTGGGTAGGAAAATGTGTTATGTAGAGCATATCTTTCGATTTATTTTGCATAATGACTGTATATAGTTACTGAATGTCATAATCTATCATGATACAAAAGGTAAAATAAAATAGTTGCAAAGCATTGCCATGCAACCTGCAAGGAAATATCACATAAAAAAGAAAAAAACACCCTGAGATGAACATGGGATTAAACAGTTTGAGGGGTGAGACAAGGTGGAAAGAAGTAATATATGAAGTGCACCTATCATAGGAGGTGTTAATAAAGGGTTTAATGTGTTGATAAAATAAAATACCTCCTAAACAAAATCAACAAATAAAAAAACAAATAATATTCAGTTCCATGGAAATTCATCCCAAGAATGACAATAATTGCATAATAGGGCTTTCAAAATCAAAAAACTATTGATGGAAGAATTCAAGAAATTTGAATTAGCCAGCAAGATATTATGTTGTTTGTTTGTTTTTTCACTAGTGACATCAACAAAATATTAAGTTTACCACCAAGTTTTTGATCTCACTATGGTATTCCCAACTCATATTAATTGATGTCAATTTCAGTGCAAGTCTTGGGAAATTTTTGCAAAATACTTTTCTCTCAAGCTTCATGTGTTAGGATATTCCAACACATAGGGAATAGTTAAGTATAACTTGGTCTAGTATAGAGTTAGGTAAAGTGTGTTTCTTTACTATGTACATTTTGTAACTTACAATCTGACGGTCACGATATGTAGTGATCTGACTGTTCATTCTCTCCTCGGTATTATCGACACTTGATCCGTGGCTTAACACCTGATTGGTCCATGATCTCTATTTAAAGAGCATGGAGGGTCATTTGTAGGTTAACTGTTCATGAGAGAAGCTTATGTAAAATTTCATTCTTTTATTAATAAATTGCCTGAAGTGGCTGCGTTGGCTCAGGCCGTGGACTGTTTCCCTCTTTGAGGGTTTTAACCACGTCAAAAATACTGGTGTATTGATCTGTGATCTATGTGTGAGTGGTTTCCTTTGGTGTTCTGTCTGAGGAACTTACCCTGTAAATTCCTACATGGTATCAGAGCTATTTGAGGGCCGCGTTCGTTGGTGATCCAAATCTGAAGCTGGTAGAACTGCATCCGAATGTTGTTTCCTAGATCTACTGTTTATGATAAATTTCAGGCCAAGAGGACTACTCTATTGTGTTAGGAGTATTTGTTCCAGTGAAGAACCCCTTTCGTTTCATGCAAAAAGGTTTCTGGTAGCCCTAGCTACGTCACTTTTATGATCTGGAGGTATACGGTGTTTATTTGTAGTTTCTAGTTATTTTCTCTCTGTTTATTATTTTGGTTTATTTAGTTTTTTTTATTATTACCAGATCTATACCTTTCATTTCTGCATATGCTCTTTTCCCTGTGACTCTATGTGATTTGGGCAAATCAGAAACAGAGAGGAAGGATTTTTCTCATGCTTATGCTCTTTTCCACTGCGCCTTAGTGTGATCTCGGAAAATCAGAAACATTGAGGAAAATATTTAGTTTCTGGGTAAAGCTAACCTCAAGCCATAAGGCTTGTTTGTGTTTGTATGTCCGTGTTTGGGTTTTGTGGGGAAAAAGAGCTTTCTCAAGCAAGCACGCAACCCAAAGCTTCAGTGACTAAACCACACCCCCCCCCCCCCCTCTCTCAAACTTTTAGCTTAGCTCACTTGGTCCAAAGCTAATTTATGAGAGTAGAGGTCTTGAGTTCAAGTCTCCTTTTTGTGGGGGCAGATTTTTCATTTCCGCACATTCCCACACTTTGTCGGCATCTTCATCAAATTTTCTTCAAAAAGCCATACCTTCTTCATCCGGAAGCCATTTTCAGAGCCATTTTTTTTGAACCAGCCTAATTTTTTGAGATCTTTCCATTGGAACACTTAGTTTCAGCATCTATAGCTTCAGTTTCTATTAAAATGGAATGTCCATGCCAAGTTATTCTTGACAACACCAACTACTTCCAATGGTGGTCCTACATTGTGGATTTACTTAGAATTAAAGGTCTCTACAGAATAGCCTCAGGCCAAGAAACCAAACCGAAAGATGAAGATAAGGAAGCTAAATGCGAAAATAGGCAAGATCAAGCACGAGGGTTGATAGGAATGTCTATTTCTCCAGATCTTAGATTCCATATTGCAGAACTTGATACTCTTGAGGAAGCAATGAAACAGATCACTAAAGTTTTTGGAATTAAAAATGAACTTAAAGCCCATCAACTAAAAAATGAGTTGCTTACATTGGACCCCAACAATTTTTCTTGCATTGAAGATTTTTTGTCCAAGTTCAAGACCCTTAGACTTCTCTTGGAAGGTGTTAAGGTTAAGAAAGAAGATAGTAACCTTATCTATTCCATTCTTACTGAGTTGGGACCAGCCTATTCTGTGTTTGTTTTCACCTTCCATTCTACAAGAGAAGCCTTCATTTCTCAAGGACAAGCCTACAAGTCCCCTTCCTTTGATTCCTTTTGTGATTCTTTAATAAGAGAACAAGAAAAACTCTTACACCTTGGTCTTCTTCATCTTGGAAACTCTTCTAAGAAAGCGTTAGCTGCCTAGTAGCAACCAAATTCAAAGAATCCTAAGAAGTTGTATCCTAAAAGGAATGGTCCTAAACCAAACAAGGGTCCTAAGCAATTTCAGCCTCAAAATGAAAAATCATTTCAACAAAATGATAAGACAAATAAAAACAAAGGGAAGAAGACTGATAGACATTGCAACTTTTGTAATCGAGATGGCCACTTAGAATCCAAATGCTTTAAGAAGATGGAAGCCTTGGAAGCAACAATGAAGAAGCATAACATCCATTTGGAGCACTCTTCCACTTCAACTTCATCTTCAGGAATAGCACTTTTTGCATGTTGTTATCAAGCATCTTGGTCTGGCTATGCACTAAATGTATCTTCTTCTTCTCATTCTCATGAGTGGCTCATTGATTCTGGAGCTTCTTATCACATGGCCAAAAACAAAGCCATGTTTTCTTCTTTAAATGATTGTAACACCAAAAATATATATGTTGGTGATGATACATCTCTTAGTGTTGTAGGGACTGGAACTGTTCATATAGACAATGGTCAATTTAATGATTTATTATGTGTTCCAACCTTATCCTGCAACCTTCTATCTGTATATCAGATAACTCATTCAGGTGAAGGTAAAATTGTTGAATTTTCACGTCACGATGTTGTAATTAAGGACCTAAGAGATCCTAGACAAATTTTAGCTACTGGCATTGCTGATGATTCTACAAGGTTGTATAAGTTTCACAACTTTGGGTCATCAAATCTTCCCTCAGTATTTGTTGCTCATAACGATGAAGTGAGCAAAATTTGGCATGAGCGATTTGGTCACTTAAACTATTGCTCCCTTCAGAATCTATGTAAAGAAAATATGGTGACAGGTCTTCCAATGGTATCTTGCAGAGATGGTGTTTGTTTCGGATGTGTACTCGAAAAACATCAACGAGACAATTTTGAAAAACGTGCCTCTTAGCACGCCTCAGCCCCTTTACTGCTTGTGCATAGTGATTTATGTGGTCCACTTCCAGTTGTTTCATTCTCTAGCTACAAGTATTTGTTAACTTTCATTGATGATTTCTCCAGACACACTTGGGTATACTTCTTAAAACTCAAGAGTGAAGTCTTTAACATGTTCTTGGCCTTTAAGGCCTTTGTTAAAAAACAATCTGGACATCAAATTCTTAAGCTAAGATCTGATAATGGCGGAGAATATGTTAACAACAAATTCATCAACTGTTGCACTGAGAATGGAATTCAAATGCAACATACTGTTCCATATACTCCACAACAGAATGGTGTAGCTGAAAGGAAGAATCGCACCTTAAAGGAAATGGCTAATTGAATGCTTCAATCTAAAGGACTTAGTCTTAATTACTGGGCAGAAGCAATTAACTGTGCAAATTACATAATAAATTGCACTCCTACTAAGGTTTTAAATAATATCACTCCAGAAGAAGCATGGAGCTCAATTAAACTAGATGTAAGTCATTTTCTTATTTTTGGAAGTGAAGCATGGGCCCATATTCCAGATGAGAAACATAAGGCTTTAGAACCTAAGAGTGAAAATTGTATTTTTGTTGGATATTCTGAAGATGTCAAAGGATATAGACGTATTCCCCTTAAGTCCAAAAATGTTATCATTAGAAGAGATATAAAGTTTGCTGAAAATATATCGGCCTACGAGCCTAGTTCGGTGGATGTGCCACCTCTCCCTATCTCTTCTACTTTTGAAAATATTTCTTCTTTAGATGATGAAAGCGAGGATGACAATCCTCCCCCACCTTCTCAGGATCCTCCTTTAGCTCCAAAACTTCCAAAACGGGTCCGTGCTACTTGGGATGCAGCAGGTGATCTTGCCGGTGATCCTATAGATCAGCGATGTACACGTTCTCAGTTCGATAGAGCCTCTTCTTTAATGGCTCAAGCTTCAGTGAATTATGATCCTGACACCTTTACAGAAGCTTCAGGCCATCCAGATTGGGACGCAGCTATGAATGAAGAATATCGTTCATTATTGGAAAACGATACATGGGATCTTGTTCCTCTACCAAAGGGACGAAAACTTGTTAGATGCAAATGGGTTTATAGAACCAAGTATGGACCAGATGGGAAAGTTGATAAACATAAAGCTCGTCTTGTTGCTAAGGGTTTTTCACAAGTTGAAGGCATTGACTATACTGAAACCTTCTCCCCTATTGCCAAAATGAACTCTATCCACCTTGTTCTTTCCCTTGCTGCCTCTTTCAAATGGGAAGCCCATCAGATGGATGTTAAATCCACCTTCTTGCATGGGGAATTGCATGAAGAAATCTATATGGAACAACCTATTGGCTTTATACAAACAGACTCCAGTCTTGTATGTCGGCTTAAGAAATCCCTTTATGGTCTCAAGCAAGCTCCTTGGGCTTGCTATGCCAAAAAGGATAGCTTTCTTTTAGAATCTGGCTTTTCTAGGTGTCATTCTGACAATATTGTCTACACCAAGAAAGTGGGAAAGTCTCTTATCATTCTTGTTCTTTATGTCGATGATCTTATCCTCACTGGTAGTGATCCCAACCTTATCAACAATGTGAAGTCCAACCTTAAAAAGAAGTTTGAAATGACAGACTTAGGACACTTGCATTATTTTCTTGGTCTTCAAGTCTTGCAATCCAAGGAAGGTATTTCCCTTTCTCAATCCAAGTATGCCTGTGATCTTCTATGCCATTTTCACATGGAAGACTGTACGCCAGCTCCTTCTCCCTTTCAGTTTGGAGCCAAACTGTCAATCACTTGTACTTCCCCTGAAGTTGATGCTACCTTATACCGTCAACTTGTAGGAAAACTTTTGTATCTAACCCATACTCATCCTGACCTTTCCTTTTCTGTTGGCCTTGTTTCTCGGTTTATGCAAAACCCACGTGAAAGTCATTGGAAAGCAGCTAAAAGAATACTTCATTATGTTCGAGGTACAATTCAGTTTGGAATTCATTACAGTGCCGAAGCATCTCCTCTATTGGTTGGTTTCACTTATTCTGATTGGGCTGGTGACCCTGACGATCGGAAGTCTACTGCAGGTTATGTGTTCACACTTGGCTCAGGACCTATTACATGGGCTTGCAAGAAACAAGGTGCCATTTCTCTTTCTTCTGTAGAAGTAGAGTATCGTGGTGCCATAGAAGATAGTAAGGAAGCCTTGTGGCTTCGTCAGATCCTGTCAGAGTTTGGCTTTCAGCAGCAACATCCGACTACACTTTGGTGTGATAATCAAAGTGTCATTCAACTATGCAAAGATCCAGTCCAACATCAGCGCAGCAAACACATTGAACTGCACATGCACTTCATTAGAAAGCTCATTCACGACCATGTTCTTGAAGTGCAATATTGTTCAACAGATGATCAAGTTGCAGACATCTTTACAAAGGCTCTCACAGAGGCGAAGTTTACTAAACTTCGATTTATGGTTGGAGTTTAGGAAGTTGTCACTAAGGGGGGATAGGCTCTAGTGCCTCCTTCCTTCTCCTATTGTCTCATATTTGTAAATCCTTCAATCCTATCCCAAGTTGTTCTTAAGGGGGGATGTTAGGATATTCCGACACATAGGAAATACTTAAGTATAACTTGGTCTTGTATAGAGTTAGGTAAAGTGTGTTTCTTTAAGATGTACATTTTGTAACTTACAATCCGATGGTCACGATATGTAGTGATCTGACAGTTCACACTCTCCTCGGTATTACCGACACTTGATCCGTGGCTTAACACACGATTAGTCCATGATCTCTATTTAAAGAGCATGGAGGGTCATTTGTAGGTTAACTGTTCATGAGAGAAGCTTATGTAAAATTTCATTCTTTTATTAATAAATTGCCTGAGGTGGCCGTGTTGGCTCAGGCCGTGGACTGTTTCCCTCTTTGAGGGTTTTAACCACGTCAAAAATATTGGTGTATTGATTTGTGATATGTGTGTGAGCGGTGTCCTTTGGTGTTCTGTCTGAGGAACTTACCCTGTAAATTCCTACATCGTGCCTAAGCCAAAATAAATCCATTATTCAAAAATAAGCCCCTCAAAGAATGTTTCTCAGTAGCAAAATGAAATTTGAAAGAAAATAAAATCAAAATAAAAATCTTAAGTAGAGATGATTATCTTTGTGTAAAGAGATTATTAACTTTTTTTAACATTTTCCCTTATATAAGATATGATTGTAGCATAAAAAAAAGAACAATTCTTCCCTGGGTGTTCATGTTTGAATAATTCAGTACAACTTAATTCTCCAACCTATCACACAACATGACCAACGATAAAAATGTCATCCAATCAGTATAGCCATACATAAATAAGCCCAAAAGGGAACCAAGTAATGAGATAACAACACCTAGTTATGCTCATGAGCTAAACAATATGCAAATAAATTTTAGTTCCATTGCTCTCTTTAGGAAGAACATTCCTAAACTTTCTTGTATAAAACGTATGACTAAGGATACATTCATCATCCAAGGCATTAAAAATTCAATATGTATTGAGGATGAAAATACCAAAACTCATAGAAAATATATTTTTTATAATAACTGATGAAAAGTATTCAAATTGGAAGCATTCCAAATCCTGTAAGTTGGACAATTTAAAGACATGCAATGAGTTAACAATTCAAAAATGTATTGCCAATTGGTCTCAAAAAGTAACAATGAACTCATATAATTACTTAAACTAGGAATATATAGCTCCTAAATCCTCAAGGAAAATATACTCTTCAGTTAAAGTTGACATCATTCACAATGTTTCTTGTTGTTGGTTAGAACATATGGAAATGTACCAAAAAAAAAATCTGATTTCCTACTAAAATAGGTGACATTACTACTACACAACTCACCTAATGATCATTTAAAATCTTTAATGTTCAATAGGGATTAGGGGGGAAGGGGTGTAATTTGCTTGCACCTAAGGGGCTAGCATGTGCTCCCCGTGTTTCCCACATACCCCTTTGGGGAGAACTTGGGGAACATCTCCCTGATGCAAGGGGTGTGTTTTCCCAAAATGAGGGCATCTAGGCGGCCTCCAGAAATAGGGGAATATTTAGGGATTGTCACACCCTACCTCCTATTTTTCATTCAAAAACCTTTTGGGATAGAAATAAAATATGGGATAGATATTTTTAGGAGCTTGTGATCTTAGTAGTTAACATTAATATTAAATTTTGGCATGATACTTTATCTTTCCTTTTCTATAATATTATTTAAATTTTTAACGTTACCATTAATTGTTTCAAAATGCTTGAGAGAGGTTCCAACCTCATTGGAATTCATATGGAGAAAGGAGAATTTCATATCCCATTCAAAATTTTGTAGCCTTAATAGTTTTCAATATTTTAGGATTGGCGGGATTATAGCCTTTACACTCTATTGCACAACTATGAATTTGATAGGATGAATTTTTATTGTTGGGATTTATCATTATTGTTATTATGAATATATATGAGAGAAACCCTATGCTAGGGACCCTGACGACCCCCTTGAATTTCTCTAATATTTAGGGATGCCACCATAGTCCCCTTTTCGTGGCTCCCATTTGTCGTAGTCCCCCATCTGAGAAACTTGGTGAACATTGAAAATATTCCATCTCGAGAAGATACAACTAATGCATGAAATTTTTTTTCCAATGATTTAATAACGTTTTCTTACTTTTTCACTTATTCATTGCCAACCTTGATTGATCCATACCAATCTACAATACATGAACATGTGGATTTTTTATTTTGAGTTGACAAATCTCAAATACTAAAGGTAACATTTTATTAGGTACCTCTATTCTCACTATGATGTGGGAAGCCTATACACACTCATTTTCCACTCATCATTGTCTATATGATTAGAAATTCATTCATAGGAATTATAGTGACATACGGTACCATCCAAATTGCTTTGCCTAAAAGGATCTAGAAAATCCACTCAAGGGAACTGAAGAGTAAAGTCCATTAATGTACATTTGTGAAATAGGAATAACCTTACATTCTGATAGTCTATCTCATTGAAAAGAACTGGATTGCAATTGAGATGGAAGGCTATTAGGATTTTTGTTCTATTCATTTTCTTGTTGATCAATTATTACACTTTCTTTCTAGGTAGATATTTTAAGCAAGTGACCTACATTTGAAATTACAAGAAAATTTACCACCTAAAAATATTGGCCTTAAGGCCAAAAATTAACATACCAAAAAGTATGCAACAAATAGTGCATGCATACAAAGCGATGAGCTTGAATTAGTTATTAGTTGGTAAACATATCAATTACCATGGATACATATTTTCATGAGGAAAAATCATGTTACAACGGGCCTGTTAAGGAGCAAGTGATCAATCGATTCTTTTATATTATGTCCAAGTAATAGCACATCCAATACACACAGTGAATTGGATGCATTGAGTACAGATGATACATTAAATCTAGACAGTGCATTGTGTGAATTGAGTATGGATGCTAGCCTAAATCCATAGAAAACACGATCTGATATGCACCTCAAGGCTCAAGTTTGAGGTACATTTCAAGCATCGGTTTAGATAGATTTGGGTCAATAAAGACATATAGCCCTAATACATGCATGTGGGTTCCCAAAGATATGTGCATATACCCATTATGAAGGGACGACTCATGGACATGGTAGGTTGATCAGTAGAAACGACAATAAGCTTGGACACTAAGTGTTTCCTTTACTAAACTATGGGAGTTGGGATTCAAATAAATTTGTATATCAGATTCAGTTTAAATGGGTTTGTACCAATAGTTAAATATCTCCCCCATAATTTCATGTGGGTGCTAACAAATGTGTGTATATATGCATAAAAAGAGAGGATACATGTACACGATGGGTTGATCTACAACAATTAAAATTAGCTTGGGCACCATTTCATTTTTGCATTGTGAGAGGAGGGACTTAGATATGGATTAATTGAAAATGAAATGGTTACTAACTATTTCCACATATTAGCCTCGAGGGATAGCTCAAATGGTCGAGTTCCCGTTGCTAGTACTCTCCCGGTTTGGGAGGTCACGGGGTCAAATCTCCTTGACGCCCTCGGGGTTAGGCATGATATGGCCGACCAGCAGTTCCCTTCGGGTGGAGCTGCCCCGCTTCTCTATGTGGATGTAGCGGCCACTCCGGTGCCCGTGAACCACAATTAAAAAATAAAAATAAAAAAAATAACTATTTCCACATATTACACTAAGATGCTGGCACTTGTGACCATTAGAGCCTATCCATCTCCAAGTTGTCAGTTTGGCGTTAAGATAGATAATGCTTGAGATTTTATGCAAGGTTGGGGGTGTCGCTATCATCATATGACTATATTCTTGCACCAAAAGAAGATGGAAGTGATGACGATGAATGTGATTCCAAGTTTTGTAGCCTCTCCAATCCGTATTTGAACCTTAACAATAAATGCCTTTCCTGTTGATACACCTATGATAGTGTCCTCCCTCCCTGCCATCACCTTTCATAGATAGATTGAGATGTCCCAAAACACCAATGCACAACACAATGGTGAAGAAGGATGGTGTTAGCATGTGGATCATTTAATTGACTAATACATACAAAATTTGCTTCCCTTCTAGTCTCCCCAATAAGACATTTATTTCCTTCGGAGAATTTTATGCTATGTGAATTCATGTAAAAATACTCTGTAAGGCCAATCGTAATTGACATGGTTCATCCTCGAGGTTATGGTGAAATAAAAAATTTATACATTAAAGTTGAATAATAGAATATTATATCATAATGAAAATGGAATTGGGAGTGGAGAGAAAAATTATGGGATGATTGAAAATGGAGAATGTAAATATGAAAACATATATATTGTACACAAATAACACTTCAAATATTTTAACCCCAAGACAAACATGTGTATCCATTATTTTAAGTAAAATAATAATAATAATAGTAATAATAATAATAATAATAGGTCTTCAAATCCATTTGCAGTGTTAACATTTAGTGAAATATAACACCTTAGTAGAAAATTTGTAATTTTCCATTTCCAAAGTCATAATTCAAAATGACAAGCATAAATGGCTCATTCACATACTTGTATTTTTTAGTTGGTCATATATTCATTCTTGGACTATAGTAGTCATTTATGTTAATCATTTTTTATTTTGCGACTTATTATATAGTCATATATTTTAGTCCTTTGGATAACTTAGTCATTTAATTTAGTCACTTTTAGTGTGGTCACTTATTATCTAGTTATATATTTTATCCATAGAATAAATTAGTTGTTTAAGTTAGTTTTTTTAAGTTATGTCACTTAAAATTTCTCGAATTTAGTAGTAATTCACTTGAAATAATTGTGGTGACTAACTTTTTTAAGTCACGTAGTCACTAATCTATCATTTTGTACTACTGAAAAGATCTGAGGTATAAGATGATCGACGAAATTTTGGAAGAAGGAGTAGATCCAGATAAATATGAAGAATATGTTATTAATGGTAAAGGAATGTTGTCCTTTAAGGGGCAGATATATATACTGACCAGGAGGTAATTAAATGGGATGCCCCAAGGACAATTCTGGGGCTAAAAGCCCATGTTTTGGGTCAATTTTGTAATAAAATTGTAAAGTACCCACATTTTGTGATCGCGGAGCATGAAGGTGTCAAGAGTCATAAAGGTTTGTTTGCCCTTATTTTATAAAGTACAAAGTCAGCTATAAAGATCCACCCATGGTTTGCGAACAACGAGATTGTATAAAAAGGAGCTATGTAAGTAAGCTCTAAGTAGTTAGAAGTTAATAGTGAAGAATGAAGTGATGAGTCTGGGTAAAGAAGTCTAAGTGTTTCAAGTCTTAGTGTAGGTAGAGGCTCTATAGCTGAGTGTGCAGAGGCCTAGTGTGGAAGTCTGCAGCTGAGTGCACGGACCCTTGCAGTTGTGTGCGCAGGGTGGGAGAATTGTAGTTGAATGATTTCATTTTGTTTATGAGAAGCCAAATTTAATGGCATCTCACCATGAAATCAACTGAAACTAATGAAGAAAGGATAATCTTGTGGGTCACAGTAGAACCAAGAATGGTTTATGTGCTAATATGTGGGTTTAAGTTGTTCCTGAATACCTCGGGGGTCAGGGAACAGTCAACCACTTACAGAAAGAATATTGTGAGGATTTTCCTCAATTTGCATGCATAGATGAAAAGTTGAGCGTTAGCAGGGTGCCTTAAGCACATCGAAGCCTATAGTGCTGAGTTGTAAGAAGGAGATCCTTTTGAGTACAGTAATTTTGTGGTTGTCGTTACACAAGAACCCGAATATGATCGAGTAGTGCAGACATTGGGAAAATTATTGATCAGACTTAGATTCAAAGTTCCTTTAATTTGGTTAACAGTAGAAAAATATTAGTCGGACTACCACCTATACGACTATGAAGAAGAATGTTGGCCATGATAGTTGATGGCTTTTCAGGGGTATAGGGCTTTGGGTGGAGACATTGTTGGTGCCTATAATTTTATAGACTTGGATCAGGGGTATAGCAAGAGGAGATGAGGTTCTGCATGGGGATGTGTAGATGCTTTAGTTGGGCGGTGATGTTGGGTGTGATTTTTATATCTGTTTCTTACACTTTCTTTCCCAGTATTGATCCTATTTCCCTCTAGGCCCATGAAACTTTACATGTTAATCACCCTTTTTCTCATTTATATAGGCTATTTTGCCGTCATGTTATTTTTCCATGTTTCGTTGAATATTACGATACAATATTCCTTTTTGTGGCTAACTAGGGTAAGCATTGGAGAAGTACTTTGGATCCTTTTCTCTTTTTCAGGTGTTTCTTGCAGGGATGATGTTATGGAGTGGACAGGTAGTGCCGATTGGTTTGAAAGTAAGGTAGAGCAGATTGTTGTTACACCCTGTATGTTGTTACATCATGTGTTGTTAAAGATGACAAATTTTACACCAAGGATGTTGTTACCCAGTGATTTTTGTTACATTCTGAATCGTCATTTGACCACATGATGTTGTTGCACGTAACTGGCAAATTTGTGTGTACTATTCCACACAACAACTTTATGGGGTTATGAATTATTTATTTAGAAGTAATAGATCAAGACAGTTTCGATCTTAGCCAATGTATCTGAGAAGCATTTATATTTAGAAATGGGTTATAACTACTTCTATTTTTATGATCAGCATGGGAATCGTTAGATTCTCATGACTGATCTATTCTTGATTTGAGGTATGTAATAATTATAAAAGAAACTCGATTTGTCATGTACGGGGCGGCATAAAGAAAATCACTATTACTCTGATCTTGTAACTTTTAATTACTTTTAATATTGAAGGAAATACAGTGATGCTGTTACTGTTCCTCATCTGATTCTTTAACAAATCTCATGTTTATTCCTGTAACCCTAATAGGGAGGAAGGACCCTTCTCTTTGGAAGGGACTATAGCATTAGAGGTAGTTGTATATTATTGTGTCTTTTATTGTTGTATGATTTTCTGTTGTTGTTGTATAAATTGTAAAATACCTTTGCTTCAGTTCCAGATTATATTATGATGTTACACTGGTTTGATTAAACATAATGGTAGCGACCAGATGGTGTAGTCATTAGTTTACTGAGTGGCACACCCTTTCTTTGGTAATTGTGAAGTGTGGTGTCATTTTTGTGGAGTGTTTTAATTTCTGCATGAATGTTTTAATTTCTACAATTGATTCAGTGACATTCTTTACTATTTCTTTCTATTTTTCATTCTTGGCTATAGTGTATCGGTACAGAGAGTGCAAACTCCATTGAAACAACAAGACCTATCCTAGGTTGAAAATTAATGGTTGCAGTCTTGGTCAATTAGGATTGATTAAAATAACACTACAAGTGCTCCAATGTTTTTTCCTTATTAACCCTCTTGAACATTAGGTATAAGTATGTTTTTCAACAATGTCTCTGGTGAATGTTCATTTTTTGCACCATATGCGTTAATGAGGTACATTACAAGTTGTTGCCCAAGGGTTTCTTATTCATAAACGGTGTCCAAGGTCTAGATTATATATATTATTTTGACTTTATCTCAGCTCTGCAATACTCATACACAATCTACTCTAAATTCTTTCTAAGAACTGAGGTGCTTTGCATCCTACATCCATGAAAAATTTAGAGTTAAATAGAAATTGAGTGATTTCACCAAGAGGTGCTCTACAACCCAATATGGAAGACATGTTCTAATTTCTTGTCCTATTATGGTATGTAGTATTTTGAATTAGTCAAATTACATAAAAATATAAATAATTATTAATTATTAATTATTAAACCAGCCTAGATCATAACTTCGTATCTATAAAACAACAAGAGGGATCAAATATGTTAAGGTGCAAACCTTTTCTATAGTGAAAATATATTTTATCCCTGTTGGTGCTTGGTAGATCTAGAGTTAAGATGGATATATGCTGGTAGATAATAGAGCACAAGCATGGGGTCATACCATATGTTGTTGAGGAAGAAAGGAATCAAGGTTCTAAAGTTGAAAAGTAAAATTCAGAGACAAAATTAAATGAAAAGGAAAATATAAACATATTGAGGACACTCGTAAAATTCTTGCAGGTGGCAACACAGAAAATATGAACACCGAGAACGTGAAGGTTGGAGAAGATGAAGTTTTACATGAAAGATTTCATGAAGGGAAGTTGGGAGACATTTCATGCCAAAATAAAACTAATTCTCAGTGAAGTGAGAAATGAGAGTAATCTTGTTTGGAAAGACAATAATATATTGGACAACAAGTAAAATCTAGGAGAATGGGGACTTTTCAATTGCAAGGAAAATGATACAATTGTAAGTGAAGATCTTCATATTTTATGTTAAATGGAATCAAGGATAAGTTCTATCTTTCACTCAAAGAGTGGTTATGGATTGAACTAAAGTGACTTTTCTCTTCCTCATTCTGAACCTTGGAATGTTGTTGGTGAGGTTGGAACTTGGGCTTGATTCCTTCCACCTTAAGAATCTTTCTCCTCTAATTCTTCTAGTTTTATCAGGTTCTGCACCCAACTCCAAATAAAAAAAATATAGGAATTAGGGATCATATAATTATACAATGAAGCTTGGTTATGAATTGTAGGTCTTCCTTGGTAGCCCCCCCCCCATTTAATTTTTTTTTGTAATGTGAATCTCCCCTTCATTTTTTTGAATCTTAGTTCCAACATTATCTCAATTGATTTGGAAGCAAGCCCATTTTAAATGAATTTGGATGGAATTCCCCAAGTATGTATCTTGGAAACCTTGGAATACATGTGAAAAAGCCATATTCCAAGACATTTAGACTAATACAACACTATTAGTTGATAGAGATAAATCCCTACTGGTGAAACATATTTGAATCCAATGCCCCAAGTTAGATAGGGCTCAATTGTTGGATTCATATGCAGAAAGATGGATGGATGAATTCAATATTCATCCTTAACTTTCCCCTTGTCCTCTTAGAAAAAAAACTTCCAATTATCCCTCCAAACAAATTTATTGAGAAAGGTTAACATTCAAGGATTCATACATCCTTTCATTTGAGAGCAGTTTAAAAAATAAATCCTAGATGTGACAGAGAAAGGTTAACATTCAAGGATTCATACATCATTTCTTTTGAGAGCGGTTTAAAAAATAAATCCTAGATGTGACAGGTGAGGGGGGCATTAATTATCCCTATTGGAAAAATTTAGGGGGCATATTCCTCGAGTTTGGGAATATCTTCGAATAACCAAGTGAATTTTTATGCACTATTATAAGGTATCAATCTCTCTAAAAAACACCCAATTCACAAGTTAGTTATTGTGGGATTCCAATAATATCATAAGGCACATAAATCTAGGCACCACTCCCTCAAATCTAAATTTGTAATCCTACAATCACCCTATTCTAGAATATCAATCCATCCATGTGCTCTGATATATCAATAGAGTGATGGAGCATTGGACAACCTAGCAATCTTTTCCACCAAGAATGTTGTGTGGAATGATTCCACCCAAATCTTTCTAGTAGTGTAACTCTTTTCCATGGCCCAAGGAGACAAATTTTATAACTAGGTAGATAAACAATTGGTCACATTATGGGGGAGGGGAGTTTGTTGGTGCATAGCCCGGGGATCCGAGATTATGAAATCATTATGAAAATTATAGGGAATATGTCCTTCACTTCCATGAACACCAACAAGAAATACAATAAAAGGATTAACATAGGTTGGTATCCAATTATATCATGGGAGATTGGGGATCAAATTCTCTACAAGCAGGAGGAACTATAATTCATTATCATGAAATTAGTTGGGCCATGTATTTACAATTGTGTGAGCTCCATGAAAAACAGAATTGTTTCACATGGATCAAAGTGGACATTGAATAATGTTATATGTTTGTCTCTCCACCATGTTAAGGCCCCTCTTTCTATGGTCATCGTCTATTTCAATTCCAAAAATTGGAGAGACAAATATTTTTGGCTTCCTCCACTTTGGAAAGTTGGTTTGAGCTTGTAGGTGGGTAGGATTTGGAGTCAAAGTATCACATTGGCTTCACTATCAAGGGAATCAAAGATGAACAGTGCCTATCTATGATGACATTGTGGCTAAGCTTAAGGATCATATTATGGATTTGAATCTATGTTTGTACCTACTAGCCACCCAAATAATGACAACAACTGATATATTAATAGAACACAAGAATATGATTTGGATGCAAAAAGATCAAACAAAAAATTTGAGAAGAGGGTTGAAAAGTTTACAAGGGGAAGGTCACATAGCTCCACTTACAACATCCATTGTAAACATAGTTTGTTGTCCCCTCACAACCCTGTCTAATTCAAATTTGGCTCCCTCCTTGGACAACATAGATAATCTAGATTTTTTTTAGTCATATGTATATAATGCAAGACTTCATATGTAGTCAAAATGTGTAAATACATGGTTATTTTCTAAAGGGAGTATACCTTTAGACCTCTCCGTTATTTTTTATTTTGGTCTTGGGTAAGAAAATGTGTTATGTATAGTATCTCTTTCGATTTCTTTTTCATAATGACTATATATAGTTACCGATTGTCCTAATATATCGTGATACAAAAGGTAAAATAAAATAGTTGCAAAACATTGCCATGAAACCTGCAAGGAAATATCACATAAAAAAGAAAAAAACACCAAGAGATGAACATGGGATTAAACAATTTGAGGGGTGAGACATGGTGGAGAGAAGTAATATATGGGGTGCACCTATCATAGGAGGTGTTAATAAAGGGTTTAATGTGTTGATAAAATACAATACCTCCTAAACAAAATCAACAAATAAAAAAACAAATAATATTCAGTTCCATGGAAATTCATCCCAAGAATGACAATAATTGCATAATAGGGCTTTCAAAATCAGAAAACTATTGATGGAAGAATTCAAGAAATTTGAATTAGCCAACAAGATATTATGTTGTTTGTTTGTTTGTTCACTAGTGACATCAACAAAATATTAAGCTGACCACCAAGTTTTTGATCTCACTGTGGTATTCCCAACCCATATTAATTGACGTCAATTTCAGTGCAAGTGTTGGGTAATTTTTGCAAAATACTTATCTTTCAAGCTTCGTCCCTAAGCCAGAATAAATCCATTATTCACAAATATGCCCCTCAAAGCATGTTTCTCAGTAGCAAAATGAAATTTGAAAGAAAATAAAATCAAAATAGAAATCTTAAGTAGAGATGATTATCTTTGTGTAAAAAGATTATTAACTTTTTTAACATTTTCCCTTATATAAGATACAATTGTAGCATTAAAAAAAGAACAATTCTTCCCTGGGTGTTCATGTTTGAATAATTTAGTACAACTTAATTCTCCGACCTATCACACAACATGACCAATGATAAAAATGTTATCCAATTAGTATAGCCATACATAAATAAGCCCAAAAGGGAACCAAGTAATGAGATAACAACACCTAGTTATGCTCATGAGCTAAACAATATGCAAATCAATTTTAGTTCCACTGCTCTCTTTAGCAAGGACATTCATAAACTTTCTTGTATAAAACATATGACTAAGGACACATTCATGATCCAAGGCATTAAAAATTCAATATGTATTGAGGATGAAAATACCAACACTCATAGAAAATCTATTTTTTATAATAACTGATGAAAAGTATTCAAATTGGAAGCATTCCAAATCTTGTCAATTTGACAATTTAAAGCCATGCAATGAGTTAACAATTCACAAATGTTTTGCTAGTTGTTCTCAAAAAGTAACAATGAACTCATATAATTACTTAAACTAGGAATATATAGTTCCTAAATCCTCAAGGAAAATATACTCTTCAGTTAAATTTGACATCATTCACGATGTTTCTTGTTGTTGGTTAGAACATATGGAAATGTACAAAAAATAAATAAAAATCTGATTTGCTGCTAAAACATGTCACATTACTACTACGCAAGTCACCTAATGATCATCTAAAATATTTAATATTCAACAGGGATTAGGGGGGAAGGGGTGTAAATTGCTTGCACCTGAGGGGCTAGCATGTGCTCCCCATGTTTCCCACAAACCCCTTTGGGGAGAACTTGGGGAACATCTCCCTAATGCAAGGGGTGTGTTTTCCCAAAATGAGGGCATCTACGTGGCCTCCAAAAATAGGGGAATATTTAGGGATTGTCACCCCCTACCTCCTATTTTTCAATCAACAACCTTTTGGGATAGAAAAAAAATATGGGATAGATATTTTTAGGAGCTTGTGACCTTAGTAGTTAACATTAATATTAAATTTTGGCATGATACTTTATCTTTCCTTTTCTATAATTTTATTCAAATTTTTAACATTACCATTAATTGTTTCAAAATGCTTGAGAGTGGTTCCAAACTCATTGTAATTCATATGGAGAAAGGAGAATTTCATATCCCATTCAAAATTTAGTAGCCTTAATAGTTTTCAATATTTTAGGATTGGTGGAATTATAGCCTTTACACTCTATTGCACAATTATGAATTTGATAGGATGAATTTTTATTGTTGGGATTTATCATTATTTTTATTATGGATATATACGAGAGAACCCCTATGCTAGGGACCCTGACGACCCCCTTGAATTTGTCTAATATTTTGGGATGCCCCTATATGTCCCCTTTTTCCGACTCCCATTTCTCGTAGTCCCCCATCCGAGAAACATGGTGAACATTGAAAATATTCCATCTCGAGAAGATACAACTAATGCATGAAAATTTGTTTCCAATGATTTAATACATTTTCTTACTTTTTCACTTATTCATTCCCAACCTTGATTGAACCATACCAATCTACAATATATGAACATGTGGATTTTTTTTTTTGAGTTGACAAATATCAAACACTAAAGGTACCATTTTATTAGGCACCTTTATTCTCACTATGATTTCAGAAGCCTATACACACTCATTTTCCACTCATCATTGTCTATATGATTAGAAATTCATTCATAGGAATTATAGTGACATACAGTACTATCCAAATTACTTTGCCTAAAAGGATCTAGAAAATCCACTCAAGGGAAGTGAAGAGTAAAGTCCATTAATGTACATTTGTGAAATAGGACAAACCTTACATTCCGATAGTCTATCTCATTGAAAAGAAGTGGATTGCAATTGAGATGGAAGGCTATTAGGATTTTCATTCTATTCATTTTCTTGTTGATCGATTATTACACTTTCTTTCTAGGTAGATATTTTAATCAAGTGACCTACATTTGAAATTACAAGAAAATTTACCACCTAAGAATATTGGCCTTAAGTCCAACGATTAACATACCAAGAAGTGTGCAACAAATAGTGCATGCATACAAAGCGATGAGCTTGAATTAGTTATTAGTTGGTAAACATATCAATTACCATGGATACATATTTTCATGAGGAAAAATCATGTTACAACGGGCCTGTTAAGGAGCAGGTGATCAATCGATTATTTTATTATATGTCCATGTAATAGCACATCCAATACACACAGTGAATTGGATGCATTGAGTATAGATCATACATTAAATCTAGACAGTGCATTGCGTGAATTGCGTATGGATGCTAGCCTAAATCCATCAAAAACGCGATCTGATATGCACCTCAAGGCTCAAGTTTGAGGTACATTTCAAGCATGGGTTTAGATAGATTTGGGTTAATAAAGACATATAGCCCTAATACATGCATGTGGGTTCCTAGAGATATGTGCATATACCCATTATGAAGGGACGACTCATGTACATGGTGGGTTGATCAGTAGAAACGACAATAAGCTTGGACACTAAGTGTTTCCATTGCTAAACTATGGGAGTTGGGATTCAAATAAATTTGTATATCAGATTCAGTTTAAATGGGATCGGACCAATAGTTAAATATATCCCCCATAATTTCATGTGGGTGCTAACAAATGTGTGTATATATGCATAAAAAGTAGAGGATACATGTACACGATGGGTTGATCTACAACAATTAAAATTAGATTGGGCACCATTCCATTTCTAAATTGTGAGAGGAGGGACTTAGATATGGATTAATTGAAAATGGAATGGTTACTAACTATTTCCGCATATTAACTCCATCTCCAAGTTGTCAATTTGGAGTTAAGATAGATAATGCTTGAGATTTTGTGCAAGGTTGGGGGAGTCATTGTCGTCATATGACTATATTCTTACACTATAAGAAGATGGAAGTGATGACGATGAATGTGATTCCAAGTTTTGTAGCCTCTCCAATCCATATTTGATCCTTAACAATAAATGCCTTTCCTGTTGACACACCTATGATAGTGTCCTCCCTCCCTACCATCACCTTTCATAGATAGATTGAGAAGTTCAAAAAAACCAAAGCACAACACAACGGTGAAGGAGGATGGTGTTAGCGTGTGGATCATTTAATTGACTAATACATACGAACTTTGTTTCCCTTCAAGTCTCCCCAATGAGACATTTATTTCCTTCAGAGAATTTTATGTTGTGTGAATTCCTGTAAAAATACTCTGGTAAGGCCAATCATAATTGACATGGTTCGTGCTCGAGGTTACAGTGAAATAAAAAATTTATACATTAAAGTGGAATAATAGAATATTATATCATAATGAAAAAGGAATTGGGTGAGGAGAGAAAAATTATGGGATGATTGAAAATGGAGAATGTAAATACGAAAACATATATATTGTACACAAATAACACTTGAAATATTTTAACCTGAAGACAAACATGTGTATCCATTATTTTAAGTAAAATAATAATAATAATAATAATAGGTCTTCAAATCCATTTCCAGTGTTAAAATTTAGAGAAATATAACACCTTAGTAGAAAAATTGTAATTTTCCATTTCCAAAGTCATAATTCAAAATGACAAGCATAAATGACTCATTCATATACTTGTATTTTTTAGGTTGTCATATATTCATTCTTGGACTATAGTAGTCGTTTACGTTAATCATTTTCAATTTTGCGACTTATTATATAGCCATATATTTTAGTCCTTTTGATAACTTAGTCATTTAATTTTCTCACTTTTAGTTGGGTAAATTATTATCTAGTTATATATTTTATCCATAGACTAAATTAGTCGTTTAAGTTATTTTTTAAAAGTTATGTCACTTAAAATCTCTCAAATTTAGTAGTAATTCACTTGAAATAATTGTGGAGACTAACTTTTTTAAGTCACGTAGTCACTAATCTCTCATTTTGTACTACTGAAAAGATCTTAGGTATAAGATGATCTACGAAATGTTGGAAGAAGGAGTAGATCGAGATAAATGGGAAGAATATTCTATTAATGGTAAAGGAATGTTGTCCTTTAAGGGGAAGATATATATACTGACTAGGAGGTAATTAAACTGGATCCCCCAAGGACAATTTTGGGGCTAAAAGCCCATGTTGTGGGTCAATTTTGTAATAAAGCTGTAAATTCTGCGCATTTTGTGATCGCAGAGCGTGAAGGTGTCAAGAGTCATAATAGTTTGTCTGCCCTTATTTTCTAAAGTGTAAAGTCAGTTGTAAAGATCCACCCATGGTCTGCGAATAATGGGATTGTATAAAAAGGAGCTATGTAAGTAAGCTCTAAGTAGTTAGAAGTTAATAGTGAAGAATGAAGTGACGAGTCTGGGTAGAGAAGTCTAAGTGTTTCGGGTCTTAGCATAGGTAGAGGCTCTATACCTGAGTGCGTAGAGGCCTAGGGTGGAAGTCTACAGCTGAGTGCATGGACCCTTGCAGTTGTGTGCGCAGGGTGGATAGAGTTTGTATTAAGCTGAAGATATCAACAAAGAGAAGTATTATGTAAATTCCGTGTATTTATTTCATGTTACTGCATCTGGTTATACTATGATTTGGTTTTAATTTACAATGTTTATGTGATGCACGAATATATGTGATTATATTGGTTAGTTGAACGCAAGTTAGAATATCAATGTACGCAATGCTAACCGGGATTGTTTAGTAATATAAGTAAAACGCTTAAGATAACTTGTAAACCTATACAATACACTCTCATAGCAATGCGAAAGTACCTGGATCGCGGGCTAAGGTTGCGCGAAGTTCAATCGTACACCTTTACAGAGGTACTGAAGGTTGGGATAAAGGGTAGACTAACAGAGCCCTAAGGCTTAGCGACCTGCATGAAAGTAGGAACAAAGAGTATAAATCAACATCACGACCATCTCAGGGTGTGGAAATTTGGTTTCAGTATCCCCCCATACTGCTTAGGTGAGACTTTGGTTTGCGCTCTGAGAGGCTGATGCTGAAAGGGCCTATAGTGTAGGGATTTGATTTGCTAACTAACGTTGAACCTAGTCCAGGCTCCACTAAGCCAACAAATGGTTTCGTTGCTGGGACGAGAATCTACATGAGAGATGTGTGATGTCGTATCACTGGAATCTAACTAAGAGAGAGGTCAAAGATTGGCTGGATAGGAAGATCCATGAGCTCGTGGCACAGGAAAACAAAAATCCACAACTGACAAAGGAAGGGTGGCTGGACAGGTACTTATATACAAAAATCCATGAGATCCTTTTCTGTTCCTTTTGAGTTGAGTTATACGAGTGAATCGCGAAGCTAGTGGATAGCCAAGGAAGGTGCAGACTTGACGTTGTATTGTCTACACCCAGGAGTTAGTACAAAGACTGGAAGCCTCTGAAGATAATATTTTCCATGCTATCGATCATTGGCTGGATCACATCATAGGAGGATTTGTGACTAAATTTGCAGTCGATACCTTAGTTAGCTACAGCAAGGTGGAGCAACTCTTTTTCAAGGGTCCGCGAGGTAAGTACATGAAGTCTTTAAATACCTTGATTAAAATATTATTGTGTGAAAAATAGGTTATGTAGCTACCTTGATGTTCAAAGCTACACGAAGTGGAAAGACTTATAGGAATGAAGGAAGAAAGGGTCCTGAATATAGCCCACTAATTTCACCTCCATTGGGTGACAAAGAGGGAGTAGCACAGGCTTCTCCACAAAGTGCAGTCTAGTTAATAAGATAGGGATTCCCGTGATTGCCACCTCCACCTACACCAACTTTAACTTCACCATTGTCACCTGTGACTTCACCCATACCACCACCACCTCCACCGCAGTTCAGCATGGAAAATTCAGTGAAGCTGCCTTTCCTTAAAGGCTTGGGAAATGAGGACCTGGACCAGTTTTGGTTCGTGGTGAAAGCTGTGTGGGAAGCTCAGGGAATCACAGATGATCACATGAAGAAGGAAACTTCAGGATTGTGTGCTAACTTGGTACATCAAGTACTCTAATGATAACCCAAATGTTGGGTTGGCAAAAATCTAGACCATGTTAAATAAAAAGTTCAGTAGGCCTAAATCTGAGGCACAGTCAATTGTGGGGTTCAAGGAAATCGCGATGAAACTAGGTGAGACACCTTGGGAATTGGATTAGATATTAAAGTGTAAAATCCATGAAGCTAGTATGAACTTAACAGATGGATGACACCGTGAAAGGTTCGTGGCTTCGCTCCTGCCCCACCTAAGTGTTGCACTATCACAACAGAATATTATGACTTAGGCAGAGGCCTTGGTGATTTCCATAAGACTGCATGAAATGCTGATGAAATATTTGAATCTGGGGGCTTAGCAGATCCATGCGCAGTTGCAAAATATTTTCCTTGAAATGCAAAGTTTGAAGCAGGATAGAACAATTCGACTAGAGGTGCAAAAAGAGGTATGGTTCCTGAAATGTAAAGGTCAGGCGCATGAAAAAGACCACTACCCAGTCTTTGCGAACTATATTACAGGAGGAGGACTGATGCCTTTGAGGCTAGAGGCCAAGCAGAACTGAGCGTAGGGCCTGCGTCGTGGTGCGCTATATATTGTGCAGAAGGGAGACATATGGCAAATAACTATCATTTGTTGTAGAAGTTTGTACTAACACAACAATAATTGTTATGCAACTTCTACAGGTCGATAGGGCGTGATTAGTGCAACGTAAAAGTTCTGAATTCATGATGGATAGAACTCCTATCTATAGGGTTTAGGCAGAAACACAGCCCCTTGACCAGAGCACTGGGATGGCAGGAACAGGCTTCCAGGGGCGCAGATGATGCCAAGGTGGAGGAGGACCTGCCAGAGGTCAGGGACAACTAATCTACTACAACAGTGGAGGACCAGGACTCTATGCCAGTGAACGCACTAACCCAAAGTGTCCACCGTGAAAATATTATACTCATTTTGATTATGAGATGAAGGATTGTCTTATGCTGATAGCGATCATACGCGACAAAGAGGTGCTACCACTGCAACTGACTCAAAACCTGCTTATGATGAGGCCTCGGCCTCACGAAGAGGATTCGAATGTGAATATAGTGCTCTGAAGTGGAATTACAAGGGGTGATTATAAGGGGAAACAACTTGAAGACAATGCATGGGTTTGTAAAGCTCTGGTGAAGGAGGTTGAATTTTATTTGGAGCATGCACACGAAAAGTTCATGGAAGCAAAGAAGAGCTTTGTTGAGGCCTCTACCTCAGGGAGCAGGGATAAGCCTGATTAGGAAATGGACCCTTCTATGCTTACGACCGTTCTAGAGACCTGCATGAAGCTATTGCCTGATAGCAAGGCTGTGAAGGGGCTACATGAGCTTATAAATAGATGTGCCAGAAACACTTCAAGTGAACTGCTTGTGGTATGGAAGAATGGTAAACATAAAGCCAGGACAAGACGAGAGATGAGACTCACTATGCAAATAGGAGAATATGAAGTGGATTAGGTTATTATGGATCTGGGGTCGGACATGAACGTTTTACCAAAGAAAACTTGGGAGCAGATGGGAAGACCCACATTGTAGTACCAGTCTCTGATTGAGTTAAGGATGGAAAATCAGCAAAAGATCATCCCCATGGGATGGCTGCAAGGAGTGATTATAGATATTAAAGGTGCGAGCACATTGGCTAACTTTGAAGTAATAGGAATTGTGGATGATAGCAAACCCTACCCTACGCTCCTTGGCATTGATTTAGCTACTGATATGAATGGGATAATCAACCTAAAGAAATGAAAGATGATATTTGCAAAGAAATCGATCTGTATAATAGTAACCCTAGATCCTGTTGAAGGATCGCGCTATACCAAACTAGTCCGCCATTACGAAATTGATGACGATTTGGACTGCATATATAAGATAACTGCGCAAGACCAAGATTGGGTGAATCCAACAGTGGAGGGATGAATTACATGGGATCACGAGAGTTCCTGCACCTCAGACTCTGATGAAGAATTAGAGCACTGGCAGAATCAGCTACATGAAGTAACCATGGTGAGCTATAACATGATGACCTGGTCACTACCTTGTGTATCATCAGAGGTAAGAAATCTACCCACTTATGATGGCCTAAATAATGTAGATGTATTTTTGGATGCATTTGAGAGGGAGTTACCAGAAAAGCAGCGCTTCCAGGCTTTGGACTGGGCCCTATGTGCTACACCCGTAAGATGGTGAGGTATGCACAAGGGTATCTTTGATCATTGGTGCAAGTGTAGGAGGATGATGAGAACATGCTTTGTGAAGCTGAAGGTACGAATGACAGACAAATATGATGGGAAGGATGATCCACGTGCCCACTTGGCCAAATGGACTAAGGCTTATGGAGCAAAGCCCCAACCTAAATGGGTGCACCTGTTTTCTCACAGCTTAGATGTCATCCCGATGAACTGGTACTTGGAGAGAGAGCTCTGCCATGGTACAGGTGAATGGGATATTATGCATGAAGGATTCATAATGACGCTCAGCTTTGAAGATGGGTTTGATTGTATTGATGAAGTGCTACAAGAAGTTAATGTAGCAATATTTAGGATACCGTAAGACCCTTTAGATCTGATCCAACCTAATTGGACTACTTAGTTGAGCCACTTGTTGGAGTGCTATAACGTGACTACTAAAGAAGAAGATGAGGATCCACGAAATATTAATATCCCTGAAACCAAGGGTCACTACGAGGGCTAGAAACCATAGATCGAGAATCCTGATATAACCATGCCACTGAAAACAAAATAGGTAAATATTGGTACGGAGGCAGAGCCCAAATTCGCGAATATTGGATATTACAAGGATGATGCGGCGGTAGATAAGGTCACTGAATTGCTTCGTAAATACCAGGATTTGTTCCCTACCATGTTTACGAAGCTAAAGGGGATAATAGGAGACTTGAGCATTATGAAGATCATGTTAAACCTGACACGAAGCCGATTAAGAAAAGACACTACCATGGCAATCTGAAGTATAGGACAAGGTCCACTTAGAGCTAGACAAGATGCTTGCAGCACGCATCATTGAGCCCATAGAAGAATCTGATTGGGTAAGCCTAATGGTGGTAAAAGAAAAGAAGAAGAAGGATGAAATAAGGATATGCGTAGATCTCAGGAAGTTGAATGATGCTTGCATACATGATCCTTTCCCCACTCCATTCAAGAATGAGGCATTGGATAACGTAGGTGGCCAGGAAGCATATTGCTTCACTGATGGGTTCTCTAGATACCATCAGATCAAAATCACACCTAAGCATAGAAGCAAGATGACCTTTGTGACTGAATGGGGATGTTTTTAGTACATTGTAATGCCTTTCGGATTAAATAATGCGCCTGCGATTTTTTCACGCGTAGTCATTGCTGCATTCAAAGAATTAATTCATAAGTTTCTGGAGGTGTACTTTGATGATTGGACTGTGTTTTGGTTGGTGAAACACCATGTCACAAGTCTGTGCCTAATGTTAAATACTTGTCAAAGGTACCAGATTGCACTCAATCTAAAGAAATGCTTGTTTTGTGTTCCTTTTGGGACACTACTGGGTCATGTGGTTTGTTGACAAGGACTGATGGTAGATCCCGAGAAGATCGCAGTGATACTTAACATGGAGGCACCAAGGAGTGTGAAATAGATGCGTGCAACCTTAGGACATAAGGGGTATTACCGGAAGTTTATCAAGGGCTATGCCCAGATCACCGCACCTATGGAGAATTTGTTGGAAAATGATGTTAGGTTCTGTTGGAATGAGGACTGTAAGAAAAGCTTGGATGTATTAGAAGAGAAAATGGTCATCGTGCCAATTTTAGTCTTCCCAGACTAGAAGAAGGAGTTTCATGTACATGTAGATGCATCCTGTATAGCACTAGGAGCAGTATAGACACATGCTGGCGGAGGAGAATTGGACCATCCTATAGCATTCACAATCATGATGTTATCCAAGGCTGAGAAGAACTATTCCACCATTGAGTGTGGAGGGTTAGCCATGGTATGCACGCTCCAAAAGATTAGACACTATTTACTGGATGGACATTTTAAGATTTATATGGATCATTCTGTGTTGAAATACTTGGTCAATAAGCTTGTGTTGGGGGGAAGAATCTGTAGATGGTTGTTATTGTTCCACGAGTATGATTTTGAGGTTATTGTGAAGCCTGGATGACTAAACACAGGACCAGACCATCTGTTGCACATCAAAATAGGGAAAGAGCTAACTAATTTGGAGGAGGGTTTTCTTGAAGCATAGCTATTTGCAGTGCATGTTGCGGATGGTTACGTTGAAGATAGCATACACTTCCTAACAATAGAAGCTACCCCAGAAGGCTACACCATCTAGTAGAAGGAGAAGTTTGTGTTGCACGCGAAAGAATTTACTCGCATTGTCAGGGATCTGTACAAAATGGGGTCTAATGAAGTATTATGATGATATGTATCGGAGTTTGAAAAGAGAAGTATCCTTGCAGACACTCATGGGGGTGTTGCGGTAGGGAATTATGTAGGAAGAGCAACTGTGCAGAAGATTCTATGCATAGGGTTATGGTGGCCAACCCTCCATCAAGATCCAAAAGCTTACTGCAAGGCGTGTGATGTGTGTCAAAGGACTGGTAGGCCGTCACGGACAGATGAGCTTCCTCTTAACCCAAAGATGATGTTGTAACCTTTTGATAAATGGGTGATAGATTTTGTGGGACCCATTTAGCCCCAAGGAAAGAAGACAGGAGTGCGGTACATTATCATCGCGACTGAGTATTTGACTCAATGGGCAGAGGCACAACCTGTGAAGGAATGCATAGGTGTGACCACTGTGAAGTTCCTCTTTGAGTACGTACTAACGTGATTTGGATGTCCAAATATTCTGATGAGCAATCGTGTTATGCACTTTCTGAACGAGACAATGAGCGCGCTCACGGAGGAATTTCAGGTATATCACTATAAAATCATGCCTTACCATCCACAGGCTAATGGGATAGTGGAAGCATTCAATAAGGTGCTAGAGAATACATTGACCAAGGTTTGCAATGCTCAGCAAAGTGATTGGGACCTGCGCACTCTCGCAATACTATGGGCCTATCGAACGACATGCAAAAAGTTGATTGGATAAACACCCTTTAGGCTTGTATATGGTGTTGAAGCAATGATGCCCATGGAATACATTGTGCCTAGTCTGCACATAGCAGCACTAACGGGTATGATGGATCGTGAAGCCCTGGAAGAGAGGCTCATGCAACTGGCTGAGCTTGAGGAGGAGAGATATCTAGCTCGATTTCACCAACAAGTCCAAAAGCAGCACGAAAAAACATTGCATTATCATCACATTAAGATACACACCTTTAAGGTAAATGACCTGGTTTTGTTATATGATAGCAAGTTTGATAAATTTCCAGGGGAATTCAGAATGCACTAGTTAGGGCCCTATGTCATTAAGGAGATTACTGATGATGGAGCAGTTCAGTTGGTTAAATTGAATGGAGATGCCTTCCCAGGAAAGGTGAATGACACCTGATTGAAGCCATACACTGACGATCTGGTCAAGTGACTATATGACGGTAGCGTAGTCTTAGTGCTCTAGGTAGTTGAAAGGAGGTGCGGGACTATAAACTACACTTCATTGGTTGGGGAACTACGTGATTGGATGATTGTACGAAGTGAGGAAATGTCACAGGGTTTGCGACAACGTGAACCAAGCTACGCTACCCAGGGAGAAATCATGTAGGTCAGCCGAAAAGTGACCGTTAAAGTCACTGTTCATGATTTGATGGTAGAAATGTGGCCAAATGGAGTGGAAGGCTAGCATTTAAGACAAACTTTATGGGTAAGATCCTCTGAAATCTACCGCGAATGCACGACTAATGAACCGAATGTGGGGGGAATGGTCTGATTTGAATTCAAAATGCCCTATAAATTACAGGTGGCTTCCCAACGAAAAACACTTGGCATTTTGAGAATTAAGTTGTTGAGCTCTCAGGTGCACATGAAGCGTGAATTATTTGAAGCTCTGATAGCGAGTTCGATGTTTGAGTAATTACCAAAGGAGATGCAAGAACTATTGAATAGCACCATGTCAACACCAGCAGAAATCATAGATATTGGGGAAGTAGTCACAACCGAGGGGCTGCGTTGGAAAGTGTTAGGGAGGCAGAGGAAGCTACTCCAGAGGTTCAAGAGGTGTTAGCTGAAGTCCCTAAATCACCATGGATTCCTAGACTAAAGCTGACCCCAACTAAGCAGAGTGTGAAGGACAAAAATGGAAAGCAGGTTGCGATACCGGTGCACGCATCGCCAGGAAGAAACCCTTTGAAGGACAAGCCCACCACACACGAAAAGGGCAAAGCCATTAACTTGGAGTAGAAGGAGGAATAAATTGAGGACATCCCGATGGATGATGAGAACTTGGGGATAGAAGTGGAGGAAGTTGAAGTCCAGGGTGGTGACCCTATCAGTAAGTTACCCGAGTACATCCCTCCGCGCAAGGGCAAGACCAAGGTGCCAAAGGAAATTGACGAGAGCAAGGTCCCCTTGCAAACCCCTCTGCTGCCAGACGAGATTTTCTTTGAAGAACCACACTTGGGGTGGGTTCCTCTATTAAAACTAGAAGATTGGGACTTAGATAACCATGAGAAGTTCCTACTCTTAGCAGCACAGCAGCTAATGCACCGCATTATTGACACAACCACTGAGATGACTGCATTATAACCATGGAAGTGGCTCAGGGGAGTAGAAAAGGTACATCTGCACAACCTTCTATGGGTGTCGCACTACAATCGCATCCCCATTATAGTATTGGTCATCGAGCAGCTACTATGCTTGGTGCATGATGGGTGTCTGTGGCTGGACGAGCCAATAACCATCACTGACAAATTGATCCATAGGATCTCATGGCTACCCTACATAGGAGAAAATCTAGCCATGATGTTTGGTGGAAAAGGTGGCGAGCAGGCCCTCGCGGAGGCCATGAAGGAGAAATTCAAGCTCGTAAAGAAGTCATGGGGCTATGCCATCTCAAGTATCAGTGACCCTGTAGTTAAGGTGGCCATGCAGATTTTGGCAGGAAAGGTTATGAGAAGGTGTCGCGCAGATGAAGTGCTAGCATTAGTTGTTGCTCTTGCAGCCCAATGTGCTTATGGAATCTAGTTTAATTAGGAAAACTATATCTGCAGTGAGTTCCTTGCAAACTGTTGTGAGGCACACGAGCTCAGCAAGACCTTCCACTATGCGTGGCTCTTGCTGTTTGATGAGCCCCATCATTCGATAATTATATGGGCCTTAATTCACCTCCTAGCTTAGTCAAACCAACTATTCTCATAAATTATTACATACTTTTGATTATATTTTTTTTATGAGATGAGTTAGAGTTGGATATTTTGCTTTGTGGTCGAATCTAGATTTAATGTAGGATTAAAGGATAAAAGCAAGGAATTTTGGTAGAGACCAAGGTCAAAATCGAATGGGATAAGGGAGAGGGATTATGGGAGGTAAATCCTCCTCATTTACTATTCCTCCATTCAAATATTCCTCCATCAGCTCGGAGTGAAAACAGCGAAATCATGAGGACTAGAAGGCAACCGAGCATGTTAAAGACAAACTAGATAAACTTGAGATAAACTCTACTCCATCCACCTATCACATCCACAAGAACAATTAGTTTTCATACTTGATTTTGCCTAAAAAACCCAAAAAAGTGAAGATAGATTTAGTTGAGTTTCTTTGCTTGCACCATAGTATTCTTTGATGCTTTTTTTCTTCTGCAACTTAGATAGTAGAATTTGTTTATTGTTGATTTAGCATTTCTACTTAGTATAGCTTCTTAAATGGTTAATTAGGGTATGGTGTGGTTTAGCATTACATGTTGTCTTTTTCCATTACTACAATAGAGTAATTCTCTCTTAGAGTAGATTTTCCCTTCTCCCATCAAAGAATCAAGCTTCTTTTGACTCTATAGAAGTCTGGCTTGGAACCCTAGTGGTCTCTTGCTAGCTAAACGATGACAACAGGCAGAACCATCACTTTTACTTCTGCATAAAACACTGTCACCTCCAATTTTGTACGAACTGTGGGTTGATAAGTAAAGTTTGTAGCCTAGGAGTTGCAACATCCTTGTTGCAATACTTGTGCTCATCACTTTTTGGCACCATTGCCGGGGAGGTGTCTGAGTAGAATGTGATTACTGCTTTCTCTTCTTCTATTTCTTTTCTTCAATATTCTGCCATTTGTTTATTTCTTCAAAAGTAATCTAGTTGTTTCCTTTCTTTCATTTTGCATTATCTGCTTTCCTTCCATTCTATAAGTAGGATTTCAATTCAGTAAGTAGCTTTTTCATTATGTCAGTAATTTTCATTCAATCATCAATTTCAATTCTGCAAGTACTTTCCAAGTTTTAAAAAGAATACAAAACCAACCCAAAAATATTTCCTTTCATGCCTCATAGGAATAGGGACAACTTAGGGAAATTTTTTCAAAATACCCCCACTGCATCCAATAGCCAACCTTCCCTCTTCTTCAGTGGTTATGAACTAGAGGAACCCTTAGCTGGGAAACCTCACATATTTGAAGAACCTAAAGGGGAAGAGGAAGAAGAGGAACCAATTCCTACTGAACCAATGGCTAAAAACCAAAATGGCAGAGGGAATAGAAAGAGAGTTTAGGTTGCCTTCCCCATTAGGGAAACCAATGGGGACAATAAGATGAAAAATATAAGCCCCTCTGCCGTACATCATTTCCATGGCCTAACCATGGAGGACCCCGACACTTTCCTATTTGAGTTTGTTGTTATATGTCGAACCTATGACTATACAGATGATGAGAAAAAGCTAAAACTATTTCCATCTACCCTCAAGGATGCAACATTGCGCTAGTTCACAACTTACCTGGAGATAGCATCATAACTTGGGCTCAGATGTAGCAGGCCTTTAACAACAAATATCGAGACTACTGTAAGTCAAAGGATACTAAAGAAGAAATTTTTAGGATGACCATAGGCCATGATGAATCCTTAGAAGACTACGAAGAAAGATTCCATCTCAGTTACAAAAGGGCCAGGTGCACACTTGACCTTGAGTCACTAAAGTTGGTCCTACTTAGGGGAGTAAGAGAAGATCTTATGGATACCTTACATTTTTTAGCAGGAGGAGATATCCACCAATTACCCTATGAGGATATCAAGACTATGTTTAGAAACCATTCTAGGGTGGCTAGGAAAAAGGGTAGGGGTAGTCAACCTATGGCCAGTACATCATCTTCCAACTCATCCATCAAGGGTGAAATTGGAAACATGCTGTAAGATTTCCAAAGTGAGATGCTTCAAACCCTTGCCTTGCAAATGGACACCATGAACATTAAAAGGAAGCAAGAGGAAGCAGAGACAACCTTGGCCATCTTTTCTCCTAGATGAACAAGGAGGCATCCTAGGAATGAATGTCCATTGAACCATATTGAAATTTGCTCGGTCTGTGAAGAAAACCACTCCACAGACAAGTGCCCTTCTTTACCTAGACTCAAAGCTTTATATCAAGGAGCTGAAGAGGTCACTTAGGAGCTTCACTAGATTAACCAAAGGAGACATGCTAGGCCTAGACCATACCAGAAGGGCATGCAAGGGTCATCCCATGCATACTACAACCCCAAGAAAACCATAGTTGTATCTTCTTGGGGACCCCCTGCTCATCCTTCCTAGTCTACACCCCCTCCTTAGTCCTATGCATCTGAGTATCATTCCTAACCAGCTAGCCAGTCATTCAACCTTATGCTCTGCCACAACCTTAGTGGAATACACCACTCCAAGGGTGGAGGCCCCAATACAACAATGCTCTAGCTCTATTGCCTCCACCAGCTGCCCAACCACAACTCCTACACTCTACTCCACCCAAGCAACCCTAGATGCATGCCCAGCCAAATCCAAACCCGCACAATAGGCAGGCTCAACAAGTATACAGTGGAGAGACATCATATCTAGCTTATACTATGGAAATCCAAGAGATTAATTTGAGATCTGGGAGAGTTCTCCTAGATAACCAACCTCCCCCTCCACATAGGGAGGTTGAGGAAGAAAGAGAGGAAAGAAACCTTAGATTAAATCCACCCTTTCCTGAGAGATTAGCCCAACCATTCCAACCTACCCTAGAAGACACTAAACTTCTAGGAGAATTGAAAAATATGTGTAAAGATCCCCCTTCCCCAGGCAATCAAATATGTTCCTATTTACAATAAGTTGATTAAGGAGAAATTTTTCAAGCATCCAGGGAGGTGAAAAAGGGATTCCCTTACCATTAATGTCATTGGGCAGCTATCCGAATTAATGCTGGGGCAAGTAATATGTCCAAAATATTTGGACCTTGGAAGCCCTATAGTAGATGTGCACATCAATGGAATCATTGTCACACACACTCTGATCGATCTTGGTGCTGCCATTAATGTGATGACCAAGGACACCATGCTCAAGCTCATCCTCCAAGGGTCATTGATGAAGATGACAATGGTTCTACAACTTGCAGACCGTTCCACAGTAGCCCCTAAGGGAATTGTGGAGGGTGTTATGGTCTCCATTGACTCCTGGGAGTACCCTACAAATTTCCTAGTTCTCCAGCCTAAGGCTAAGATTACTGATTATCCTCTCATCCTTGGAAGGCCATGGTTGGCCACAACTGATGCTTACATTAGCTGTAGAGCTAGGAATATGACCATCAAGAATCGACATATGTCCAAGCAATTAGTCCTATACCCTCTTTCTTAACCTTCTCTAGAGCATGATTTACCTTTATGGTTGGAGGAGGAGGTAGAAGATGAAGTTTATTCCACCCAACTTTATACTCTGGAAGCAACCATGGGAGGAGGACTACAAGATGAGAATGACTTGATTGAACACCTGCTCCAAAGTCCAACTCCCAGTTCATTACCTTTAGAAGAAGCAGTAAAGGAAACACAGAACAATCATCTAATTGACTTATGCTTAGCCAATTCCAACCCACTCCGTGTCAAACCCATAGAATTCGGCCCAGATAGAACCTTGAAAATCAATCCATCTCTTTCTGCTCTCGAAGAGGAGAAGCTATGAAACATGTTAAAGGAAAATCTAGAAGCCTTTGCTTGGAGTTACAAGAAAATGAAGGCAGTACACCCCTCAGTCTGTACTCACCACATATACATCAAAGAAGGTTTCAAGCGAGTCTAGCAACAATGATGAATCTAGCTCTTAAAGATATAGTCATAGAAGAACTGCAAAAACTCCTAGATGCAGGATTCATTTACCCTATCTCCGATAGTAAGTGGGTCTCTCCTTTGGTGTTACTTCCCAAGAAAAATGGTAAGTGGAGGATTTGTGTCGATTATAGGAAGTTGAAAAAAGTTGCAAAGAAGGATCATTTTCCTCAACCCTTCATTGACCAAGTGCTAGATGGCCTGACAGGGAAAAGGTTTTTCCTTTCCTAGATGGATTTAGTGGGTACAACCAAATCCAGATCTACCTAGAAGACTAGGATAAGACCACATTCACCTATCCTTAGGGTACCTTTCCCTATAGGATCTTCCTTTTGGCCTATGCAATGCTCCAACTACTTTCCAAAGAGCAGTCTTGAGTATTTTCACCAAATTAGTCCATGATGTAGTGGAGATTTATATGGATGATTTTACACCTTATGACTGTGATTTTCAAGAAGCCCTGTCTAACTTAGGCAAAGTTCTTCACAAATGCATTGAAATGAACTTGTCTCTCAGTCTTGAAAAATGTGAATTCTTAATGACTGCAGGGACCGTGCTAGGTGATTCAATATCTCAGTAAGCACTACAGGTGGACCGAAACAAAATAGTCGTCATCCAAAGGGTCAAACCTCCTCAAAAGTAGAGAGATGTCAGAAGTTTCCTAGTGTTAGTTGGATACTACAGAAGGTTCATAAAGGACTTTAGCAAGTTGGCCTCTTCTTTATTTGGTTTGTTGGCCAAAGATTCTGAGTTTATATGGTCAAAAAGCTATCAAGAGGCCTTAGACATTCTAAAGGATAAGTTAACAACTACACCAGTTCTCCGGTGCCCAAACTGGTCCCTCCCCTTTCATATTCATGCTGATGCCTCACACAAAGCCATAGGAGCAGCCCTAGGTCAGATAGATGAAAAACTAGCTTATGTTATCTATTTTATCAATAAGAACTTATCAATGGCTAAACTAAATTATATAGTGACCAAAAAGGAACTCATGATTGTTTTGTATTTGTTAAACAAATTCAGGCATTACATTAGAGGCTATCAAACATTTGTGCATACTCACCATGTTGAGGTCAAATATCTGATGAGCAAACCAGATGTGAATGCTCAAATTATAAGATGGTTACATTTATTACAACAGTTTGATCTAACCATTGTTGATAAGACTGGTAAGGAAAATGTTATTGTACACTTTTTATGTAGGGTAAATTTTCCTACAGGTGAAGAAGGAATGGTGGATAACTAGTTACCGATGAGCAATTATTTTCTATTTCATTTCTCTCTCCATGGTTTTCTAATATAGAAAACTATTTGGTATCAGCACAGTTCCCACCAAAATTATCCTCCAAAGAAAAGAGCAAGATAGTCAAGAAAAGGGCCCACTTCACTTGGATTGGGGGCAATCTTTTCAAACTTGGCCCAGATCAAATCCTGAGAAGGTGTGTCAAGGAAGAGGAAGTCTTTGACATCCTTCTGACTTGTCATGATGGGCCTTGTGGAGGTCACTTTGCAGCAAATATGACAACATTCAAAGTGTTACAAGCCAGGTATTATTGGCCCACTCTTCATCAAGATGTAAAAAAATACACTAGCTAGTGTGATCGGTACCAGAGGATGGGAAGGCCTACTCCAAGAGATGAAATGCCTCTGCAACCTTAAGTGACTTTTGAGCCATTTGATAAGTGGGGCATGGAATTCATTGGACATATTAACCCTCCTTCAAAGAAAAAATAATACATTATTGTGTGCACTGATTATTTGACTAAGTGGGCTGAAACCAAGGAAACTAAGGCAGCAACAGAAGAGAAAGTGACTGAGTTCCTAAGGGAGAATATATTCTACAAATTTGGATACCCTAGAGATCTTGTCACAGACCAAGGCAGCCAATTTACCTCCAACATGATCGAGGACTTGCTCAGCCATCACAAGATCAAGCACAGGACCTCCACTCCCTATCATCCATAAGTTAATGGGCAAGAAGAGGTGACCAACACAACACTAAAGGGCATCTTAACCAAGGTGGTGAGCAGCAGCAGGAAGGATTGGGAAGAAAGGCTAGTTGAGGCCACCTAGGCCTATAATACCACATGGAGGACTACCACTGGATTCACACCTTATGAGCTAGTCTATGGGAAAAAGGCCTTATTTTCCATTGAGTTTGAATATAACACATTAAGGATGGCAACCCAACTAGATTTCAATCTCAGCAGTGCACAAAAAGAGAGATTGTTCCAATTGAATGGTTTGGATGCATTCAGAATGTAGGCCATCCAAAATATAGAGGTATTTAAACTTCAGAGGAAGATCTGGCATGATAAAAATATCAAGAAGAAGCAATTTCAGGAAGGTGATTGGGCATTGTTATATGATTCTAGGTATAAAGACTTCAAGGGAAAGTTAAGGACAAGATGGGTCAGACCTTATGTTGTGGAAAGATGCCATGATAATGGTTCAGTACAAATTAGAACCATAGATTAAGAAGCCATTCCTTTGATTTTTAATGGACATCGATTGAAAATGTATAAGATACCTTTATCAAAATAAGAGTTCGTTGATGATATTAATAAAATAGTGATAACTTTAGAGCAAGTTCTAGCTCCTCCCTCATCAAATCACCGAGGAAAAAGAAAAAAGAATAAGGACTTAGGTGAAAACGTCCATGAGGTGCCTAAGTCCCATGTTTGGGTTGAAAACCTCTTGAGGTAGCCCAGTGATGACAAAAAACAAAAGAGAGAGAGAGAAAAAAAAGAAAAAAAGAAAAAGAGAATAAGAAGATCCTTGTGTGAAAACCTTTCTTGAGGCACCCAGGGCAAACAGCTAGGGTGAAAACCTCTTTGAGGCAGCCCTGTTGTTTTTCAAAAAAAAAAAAAAATGATCATGAAATTTCCATTTGTAGGTGGGTGAGAAGGATAGTCAAGGAGCAAAAGAGGATCCCATGGAGACCCCTGCCACTGACATATTCATTTTCTTAACTCCTTACCATGCATCCCTCCATCATTTTTCTCATTTTTTTCACTACATTGCTTCGATTTATGCAAAGACTGTGTTTTCTACAGGATCCCGTGTATTCCTACAGGATCCCTTGAAAACCTATAGGATGATCTTGTAGGAATTACAGTGACCAAGAAATCCTACAAGAAACAATCCGAAGGAATATGATGGACTTGTTAGGTCCCTAAAATTCACCCCATTTGTGATCTAGAAACTCACCTTGTCCACCATCATCATCCCTGCACTCACCATTCAAAAAAAGATCAGTTTCAACAGTTTTCTTCTAGTCTTCAAAAAAAAGAAAGAAGAGGAAATAGAGAGGAGTAAAGAGCATCACCTGAGTATCCTTTGCTCTCCACACTCCCACTCCTTCTTCCCATCCATGTCACCATCCTCACATCCCCAACAATAAAAATGATTAAAGAATTATGAGGGAGAAGCAGCTACATGACATCCTATAGGAAATCCCATAGCGGCCTATCCCACAGAATGCCAATCACACAAGCAACAAGTCTTCACCAGGATGATCCAGGAGCTCCAAAGTAGTAGCATCATATCTTCAACCACAAATACCTGCAAAAACAAAGAAACCATTAGCAGACAACAAGAGGAGGAAGAAGAATGACATGTAGCAAATATACACAGCAGCACCTCTGGTCTTTGACAACTGCAGCATAGCATTGAAACCACAGGTAAGTATCCTGCTCGCTCTCTCATATGCATCATGTAGTCAAAAATTGTAAGGATTAAGAGATAGTTCGTTTATAAGTTAAAAGGTGGCCAGTTAACTTCGCCACCTTCATTCAGTCAGCACATGCACAACTGGGTGTCCTCTCACATGTCGCTACAGTCAACTCAAAGATAGAGAAGGAGTAGGAAAAAAGGTAGTTAAACTATGGATCTAGGAGGTGGTAACTGATTACGAGGAGTGGCAAGTGATGAGGTGGTAGTGGGGACCAACGGTCCAAAAATTGCAACGTACCTTTGTTGCCAACACACCACCTCACCCTGAATCACCATTAGAGGAAATAAAACATCGTTCCCATGCATTCACGCATTTCACCTCCTCAAAACTCCCTCACTCAAGTCGTTCTCATAACCCAAGCCACCCATCGGAAGAAAAGATCCATCGTTCACTGCACAGGAATTCCCATAAGAGCATGCACATGAATTCCTACAGGATACAGTCTACAGGATACACAAAGATTATCTACAGGATTTGCAGAGAAGAGTTTAGAAGGGATATTAGGGGAGTTTACCACTATAACCTGTCTAAAGAGGTAGGCTCTAAAATCACATTCCCCTTTGCAAGTAAATGAACTAAGGATACTCTAAATTTGAGTGAATTTACCAACTGTGTGAAGGGAATTAAATACATAGTCAACTCTGTTTTGCTCCTGCATTTGAAAATTTGTTTCAACCCTCTCATTTTCTCCTCAAGATTCACCAGCAGGATGATAAGGGTGTTTAATAGGAGAGAGCCCACAAACACTATGAGAATCCAACAACACCCCCAAGTGCTTGAAATCTTCACAAGACATAACTGGATGGGGTTTTTCGAAAAATTCAGAGTGTATTATGATGAGGTGGCTCAAGAATTTTCTCTCTCCCTCACTCCACACACCGGAATCCATGTCACTGTTGTAATAAGGGGCCTCACTATAGATCTCAACCCTGAGCTTATCAACAAGGTCACCACACCTACCCTAGGAATCCCATGGATAAAATAAGACAAAGGAGATAGCTAGGTTGCCAAAAGAAAACTCTTTTTAGAAGGTGAAGAACCCACTAAGGACAAAAATGGAGTAAGGATGGAAAGTATGCCATATCCATGGAGTGAGGTAGGCTACCAACTAGTCAAATACATCTCATGTAAGGGTAGATATAGTGTTGTCTATGGCTATAATTTCAGGATCCTTGAAGAATTAAGATTTGGAGTAGAAACACCAGCTCACCAAAGGCTCATCATACCATATTTCTTGCTTCAATCACTCATAGACTCAAGCATCAAAGTGAAGGAGGGGAATTCCCAACAACTAGCTCACCATGGGTTGATTAGGATCCCCATTGAGGATGTCGTCCAAAACCTCATAACCCCTATAACATGGTCAATTTTCAAAGACATGCCAGCATAGGATGACATCAAAGCTCTCACTTATGATGTTAGTTCTATTGTTAGTGAAGAGAAAGTAAAACAGGAGGAGGAAGATATAGAAGGAGATGAGGATGAGATGGATGAAGAAGGAGTTGACATAGAGGAACATCATGAAGTTGAAGAAGAAGAGGGAGAAGAGAAGGAGGATGATGAAGAAACAGAGGAGGAAATTAAGGAGGAAACTGGTAGATATGATGAAGATCTACAAGAAGTAGAGGACAGGAAAGACAGAGAGGTAGAAGGAAATAGAACAGAGGGGACAAAACACAAGGAGTCACCTAGGTTGTCTCTAAAGGCCACTAAGAGAGAGGCAACAACTGCCCTCACTGCTCTCAGCAACCCAAACAAGAAAAAAAAGAAATAGGTAGAGGGAGACCCCACTATATTTAAGGACAAGAAATAGCACAAGAATAAGACAAGGGAAGCCACAAACATCAACCAAAACTACTATTGAGATTGAAGATTACCCTACACAAGAAGACAAAATGCCTTCCCCTAAGTCCCCTATCACTTATGTAAGGAGGCCTACTACTAGATCAACTTCCTCAAAGGGTAAAGCAATCCTACAAGATCCACAACAAAATATACAGGAAGAAAAAACATTCCTACAAGACACTTTGTTGAATCTATAGGAGGCACAAAAGGAAGGTAGGGGAGAAGCAAGAAGCTAAAGAAGAGGACCCATAGAGAAAGGAACCTAGCACCCAACCTAACTTGGACTCCTATTACCAGTTTATTGAAGGACGCAGGGTCATACCTCAAAAATTTGCCATCCCACTGTTCTTCAAGCTTGAGAAGGAGAAGGCTAGAACTCATTGATGGATGCAGATCGCTAAATCGAAGGGGGTGGGAAACATTGGGCGCAAGGAGGAGAAACTCAAAGAAATGGGAAGAGAGCAAAGTAGCTTAAGGGACAGAGAAGCTATAAAGAGAAATCAACTAGAGACAGGAAATGCATGGCTGAGGGGACAACTGTAGGAAAGAGAGAACCAATTAGCATGTATGGTCAGCCTCTCCTTGGAGGAAATCTAGTGTAGGATGCCAGCTAAATCCTATGCTCTCTACCTCAAAGAACAATGGCTGTAGTTTCAAATTAAGACACTAGCACAGAGGGGAACCATGCCATTTCAGGACTACAGGCAGTTTATTGATCTTTGTGATCAAAGTACACTAGAGGATAGGGCCAAAATGGCTAAGTTTTATTTGCACAACATGGCCCTCACATACATGAATGTTTGGGACCCTAATGCCAAGCTAGGAGATCTACAATTAATGGATTTGGCATCATGGATGAACCATGAGGAGTCAAGAGCTACAGAGATTGAAAGAATATTGGAAAGAGAGCAAACTCAACCTCTTTTGATAAAACCTGAACAATCAAATCCCATGGCCCTCATCAGTACCCATAATTTGATTGCAAATGATCCTCAGTTGGCATCTAGATATCTTGTTGCCCAAGAGGAAGCAATTTCTCATTTTGAGAACATGTTTAGGTGCCTAGGATATGATAATATAGATTCTTGCTTAAGGATATGGAACACACTACCATACAGCTTAAATATAAGAGAATATCACTCCCCTCAAAGGTTGAGAGAGGCACTCAACAGGACACCTATGTATAAGAAATATATGCAAAGGTTGAAGGTTAATTGGATAGGCCTAAAACTCAGCCCACCACTACTCTTAGGGATTTTATAAGGGAGAAAAGAAGAAGAAGAAAAGAGGTAGTGGAAAGTGGTAGAAAAGAAAGCAGGCTTCTATGAACAGGAAGAGGAGACCACAACAGAGGCATGGGATTTCAGAGAGGCTACCAGAGAAATGAAGGATATGGATATTGACTAAGCTACTTAGAGGATGAGCAACACCTTCAGTAGGGGGATGATGATGAGCATCATCATTGGGTAATTATATGGGCCTTAATTCACTTCCTAGCTTAGTCAAACCAGCTATTCTCATAACTTATTGCATACTTTTTTATTATATTTTGTTTAAGAGATGAGTTAGAGTTGGATGTTTTGCTTTGTGGTCTAATGTGCATTTAATGTAGGGTTAAAGGATAAAAGCAAGGAATTTTGTCAAATACCAAGGTAAAAACTCGAATGGGACAAGGGAGAGGGATTATAGGAGGTAAATCTTCCTCGTTTACTACCCCTCCATTCGAATATTCCTCCATCAGCTCAGAGTGCAAACAACCAAATCATGAGGACTAGAAGGCAGCTAAGCAAGTGAAAGACAAAGCACCAATTTATATTGAGTTTGGGAGCCGAGCCTCCCTAATTTTAAGGAAGTCATCGGAGACTTCAAATGTATAAGTAGAGAGGCTTAGGACCTAAGTAGGATTCAAATTTTCATTGTAAAACACTACTCTATTTTCGAGCTGCAAGACTTGTGAAACTTCTTTTGATGTAATATGTTGTTTTGGTAATAATATTGAGTTTTGTTTTCAGCCAGCACTGAGTTAAGTTAGAGGGCTGAAGCTCTTGTGTTAGGACCCAACCCTAGAAGCTAAGGCTCCTCTTTATTGTACATGTATGCTAGTGTAGATTCATAGCTTAATTGTTAATTTTCTTAGTAGATGCATTTCCATTACAAGCAATGTAGATTAGATTGGTTGTGTGATAGTTTGCTTCCATTTGTTCCTTCTTTCAAGTAGCAAGTTAGCAAGGAGAAAAAATATCACCACAAGGTTGTTAGTAGGTGTCTCAGCCTCATTTCCTCCCTTTGGGACCATAACTTGAGGAAGGGACCCCTCAGTAGCCCTAAAAACACAGATTTCTAGTTCTTGTATGAGCTTTGGAGTTTGTTGTCTTTAATTCAGTAGTTGGTTAATGTTGCAAGGTATATTTCATTGTCATCTTTCTCCATCTTCATTTCTGCAATAAGATCTCACTCATGCTTTCATTACCTTCAACAACTTTCTTCATGCATAATATAGGAAATTGATTCATGCTTTTCTAGTTTATGAAAATATATCTTGTTGCATAGTTTTTGGAAGACAAACATGTTTTAAGCAGAGCATGTACTTCAGGAGGAGACCAAGACTTCATAACCAATAGCCACCTTCCACTTCATCCACCCTGTGCAGACATGGTATGACTTGCCTTACTTAGCAACGAACGATTCCATTGATGTAGTACTTGATCACTAGCTGAAAAAGTGGCACACTACCTCAGACTTGGTAGTGGGGTTGAGCATGTCCGTCACGTAGCATAAAAAGGAGGAGGCCAATCTCAAGATGGCATAGCTGGATGAGAAAAGTAAGAAGGAGGCCGCTGAAAAGGTCCAGGCAGAGCACAATGTTGCCCAACAGATGGAAAAAGACAAAGGTGAAATAGAGCGAGGCTCTGACAAAGGCGTGAGGATGCCTTCACCCAAAATAAAGGAATAAACATATGAGAAAATAGAGCAGCATGGCGTGGACCCATAGGTGATGTTGGCCTACATCAAGCGTTGAACGGAGCATGAGAAAGTTCGGTCGAGGAAGAAATCTAAGGCCACTAAGGTGTTGCTGGACCCAATCACCCGCAAAGAGGGCGATTTGCATGACATTGTAGACACGGTGTAGGATGTTACTATGGAGGCACTACAGCAGTTCCAGTAGCAATAGGAGCTACTCTTGGGGGCCATCTAGATAGGTCTGCAAGAGCTACATACCCGTGCATCATAGGCTGGCATGGTGTCCACCCACCTTGTTATTGTCACTTCAGAAGTTGTCGAGATGCTGCGTGCAAAGGTCTCTAACACGATAGAGCTATCAAATGGAGCACTGACCACAAAGAATGAAGCTGACAGGCCCACTGTTAGTGCCCTCAAGGTAGTGGGGTTGAACTTAGCAACTCTCCCTAGCAAGGCACTCCACCTATTACAGGATGGAGTGATTGTGAAGCTAAGGGCCGTGAACACCATGTCTACAAGTGATCAATGAGAAGAGGATTAATAATGAATAGATGGCCCTACAACAAGACTTTTCCATCACTGCCATCATTGAGGTAACTGACCGAAACAAGCATATAATTCAGGTCATGGAGGAGGCATGCTGAATGGTCCCAAAATTGGTCATTCCTGAGAAAGAAGCAGTCAAGATGTGCATCCACAAGCTTGCTACAGGGGTGCACGACACTCACACAGAGATGGATACGGCTCAGTTGGAGCTGAACCTACAGATTGCAAACAGTTGAAGGCCTAGCCTTCAACTCTGCCAGAAGAAAAGGAGAAGTGGGCAACCACTATCACAGAGGTGATTGCGATGGTAGACAGTGTAGTAGCAGACTGCACACAACTTTTTGAAGAGTCTTTTGAGGTCATCACGAGCCTGTAAGAGGACCCTAATGTATAATAACTATAGACAAAAGCGTGAGAACTACAACAATTCTATGATGAAGTAAAAGGTACAGCGTAAACCGTCGCTCTCACATAGAGGCTGGCGAAGCTACAGGAGGCCAAGCAGTTGAAAGAACAGGTAGATGTAGCACAACACAAGGAGGTAGTGGTCAGGGCACGATGGAAGCCCTGGCTAGATGAGGCTTATTCAATCATGACCTCTATTGAAGGCAAGCTTACGAATCTACAAGAAACTCAACAGAAGCTTCAGGCTGACAGTTTAGGACCAGTGATTGAGAAGTTGATTGAAGAAGTGAAGCAGGCGGCCGCAAAATGCATTGCCGAGGTTGTGGTCATACGTGTTGAGCTAGTATGTCTTCGAGCTAAGATCTCTGCACCTACAGAGTGACTCGAGGGCGAGTCACAATGTTTGTCTTGGGGCCCTATTGGGAACAGGATCACCCGAGGACAGTCTTGGGGCTAAAAGCCCATGTTTTGGGTAAATTTTGTAATAAAGTTGTAAGGTCTCCACATTTTGTGATTGGGGAGTGTGAAGGTGTCAAGAGTCATAAAGGGTTGTCTACCCTTATTTTGTAAAGTGTAAAGTTGGTTATAAGGATCCACCCATGGTCCGCAGAGCATGGGATTGTATAAAAAGGAGCTAACTAAGTAAGCTCTGAGTAGTTAGAAGTTACTAGTGAAGAATGAAGTGACGAGTCTTGGTAGAGAAGTCTAAGTGTTTCGGGTCATAGCGTACATAGAGGCTCTATTGCTGAGTGCATAGAGGCCTAGGGTGGAAGTCTGTAGCTGAGTGCGCAGACCCCTGTAGCTGTCTGCACAAGGCAGATAGAGTCTATATTAAGCTGAAAATATCAATAAAGAAAAGTATTCTGCAAATTCTATGTATTTATTTCTTGTTACTACATCTGGTTATATTGTGTTTTGGGTTTAATTTACAATGCTCATGTGATGTGCGAATATATGTGATTATATTGGTTAATTGAACACAAGTAAGAATATCAGTTTATGTGACACTAAGTGGGATTGTTTAATAATATAGGTAAAATGCTTAAGATAACTTAGAAACCTATACAATACGTTGTCATAGCAATGCAAAAGTACCTGGATCATGGGCTAAGGTTGCGTGAAGGTCAATTACACACCTTCACAGAGGTACTGAAGGGTAGAGTAAAGGGTATACTGATAGAGCCCTAAGGCTTAGTGACCTACACGAATGTAGGAACAGAGAGCATAAACTGACATCTTAACCATCTCAAGGTGCAGAAACTTGGTTCCAGCATCCCCCTATACTTCTTCAGGTGAGACCACAAACTGTGCTCCACAGGCTGATGCTGAAAGTGCCAGTAGTGTAGGGATTTGTTTGGCTAACTAACGCTGAACCTGGGTTAGGCCCCACTAAGCCAATACACGTAATTAATAATCTCTCATTTTGTGCTAGTGAAAATATATGAGGTATAAGATGATCTATGAAAAGTTGGAAGAAGGGGCAGATCTAGATAAATGGGAAGAATATGCTATTAATGATAGAGGATTGTTGTCCTTTAAGGGGAAGATATATATACTGACCAAGAGGTAATTAAACAAACTATCATGAATGAGTACTAATGAAATTTGTAAGCATGACACCGTAGCTATCATAAAATAATCACCTCCTTGAGGAAGGGGTTATTTTGGCCAAGAATGAAAAGAGATATGGTGAAATATATCACCAAGTGCCATGACTGACAACTAGTTAAAGTTGAGCATAAGCACCCAACAGGGTTGCTGAATTCTTTACCTATTCCAAAATGGAAATGGGAAGTGATTACTATAAACTTTATCATTGGGTTAACCTAAACAAAGAAACAACATGATGCTATTATGGTGGTTGTAGACAAATTGATGAAAGTTCCACACCTTTTACTGGTGGAGTTAAACTTTAAGGTTGCTTAAGTAGCAAAATAATTTATCAAAGAAATTTTTGAATTACATGAACTACCTAAGACCATTATTTCTAATATAGACCCAAAGTTTACCTCCAACTTCTAGAGGTCTTTATTCCCTAGTCTAGGCACATTAATTGAACTTTAGTGCCACCTATCAACCACAGGTAGATGAGGAGACTAAAAGGGTGAATCAGATTGTAGAGGATATGCTTCACATGTATTGTATGAATCAACTCTTAAAATGTGAAGATTATCTCCACTTAGTGCAATCCACACACAACAATAGTTATTAGGGCTTGCTAAAAATGAGCCCTTTGGAAGCACTCTATGGAAGAAGGTGTCAAATACCTATAAGTTGGATCCGAGTCAATGATATGATTGTATTAGGACCTCACAAGCTTGATGAGATGAATCATATGGTAAATAAAATACGATAAAATATAAAACAATATCAAGATGTGAATAATAGTTATGTCGATAGGAAAATAAACCCCAAGGCATTGCTGGTGGGGGAATTGGTTTACCTAAAATTTTGGTCAAGAAGGAGTTCTTTAAAACTATTAAGCTGCGAAAAATTAGCTGCAAAATATTGTGGACCCTTTGAAATTATGGCCAGAGTTGGCCCAGTAGCAAATCAATTAACCCTACCTAGTCATATTAAGATGCATAATGATTTTCATGTTTCGCTATTAAAAATTATGTATGTAACTCTAACCGTGTCGTTAATTGGGATGTGATATATGTCGAAATGAAATGAGAGTTTGTGGTTGGGCCTGTATGAATCTTATATAGAAGGGAGGTGGTTCTTTGGAAAATAAATATTCGTCAGATAAAGGTGTAGTGGAAACATTTTGGGCCAGAAGAAGTTACCTCGCAATTATAGGAAAAGATGAAAGATGATTTTCAGTTGTTGTTCCAAGAAGAAAAGGAACTAGATCTCACCATGGACGGTGTCTCTTTTAGGGGGGTAGCGATGTAATTCCCCTAGAACTAGTTTTGAAATTTTTTATGTTAGTTAGGCGGAATGTTGAATTTTTGGACAAATTTTATTATGATAATTTATGTTACTTTTTATGTAGAAGTTTCATCTGTTTCCTTTTATTTTAAGGAATGTTAGTGGAATTGTGGAACGAAAGATAACATATATATATATATATATATCTGTGTGTGTGTGTGGACACACGCGTGTTCATATTTGTGTGTGTGTAATAAAATAAAATAAAATAATTGTCTTGAATTATGAAGAAGAGGCTTATCCAAAGAGAGAAAATTCTTCCAGTCAAGAATGAGGGAAAAAAATTAGGAATTAGTTATATTCCAAGAATGGGTATAAAAAAAAAAAAAATCTCTTGAACGTACAGGGGTTACTTCTCTCAGTTTTTCTTTTAGAATAAGACAAGAGAAGAGAAACAGGAGTGTGAAAAGGGTAGTTTATGGGAAGAACAATATACCTGGATGGAGAAAACTGCCACGGAATAAGAACCATAGGGATGAGAAAATCAAGATAAATGTTGTGTACCTAGTATGCTTGCAGGGGCTATTGTGGGAAATAAATACAATAGCCACCTAAAAACTATGGAAGGAAAAGGTTTGTGTACCCTGTGAAAATAAGGTTTCTTGATAAGGGTAAATTTTGAAGCTTGTTATTTGCCAGATATTTTTCTATATGACTGGAATAATTATAAGCTTGGGGCAAGCCAGTGAGGATTGTGGATTATGGTCTGGAGGCTCGAATAGACTCTTTATCATTATTTTAGTATTTCCAAGTAAGTACTTAGCTTTAAATTCAACGATAGAAATATCTTTATTTGGTAAAGAAAAGAGTTTGTTTATGGGTGATTTTCTTGTTTAGAAATGAAATGGATAAGAGTTATATTATGTATAACAATAGAATTACTAATCCTATAGATATAATCCTCAGAACAAGGTGTGTATATATCTATCTATATATATATATATACATACATACATACATACATACATACATACATACATACATACATACATACATACATATATAGATAGATAGATAACACAAAAAAAAGATAGCTAAACCTATGAATGTGCTAGTGAAATATCCCTTGTAGGTATGCATGGTTGGACCAACCTTAGCAAGAAACAAGTGTTCAACCATGTGCAAGTGAAAATGAAGATTCCAAATTATTAGAATGCGGTATTATATTTGGTTTTCTTTGAAAGTAATTGTATGTGTTGTCTCTTTTATTTCTTTGTACAAAAATAAAAATAACAATAGTTAGTATGTATGACAGTTGCAGGAAGCCTTCTATTTGTATATATATTCATGTATCTTATTGTAGGAAGTATTTAAGTCATTTCATAAACAAAAATACCAGCCTGGTGGTTGTGGAGGGATTATTTCCTTTATTTAGGAATAGTTACAGAAGAAGAAAATCTAGAGGTGTGATGTTAGGGAATCTTTCCTACTCTAGTTAGCTCTAGGATATAGATTCAAGTGACTATATGGCTCGGTGTTGTACGATCGTAGATAAAATTGAGATATAGAAACCTACAAAGGAATTGAAGAGAAAGAGAAGCTACATATAAAATACTTCAACTAGAGAGGGTTTGTAAACAAGAACCCCACAAATGTTATTACCACTGAAAAATGAGTATTTAACAGGCTTACCCCATTGTTCCAGGCATGAGGCAAGAATAAAATGATAATAACAAAATTAAAATGAGCCCCTACAAAAGAACAGTAACGAGAGAGTTTCTAATTTTCACATGTTTAACCTTTAGCATGATATGAAATGGAGGCAATATCAATAGGGCTTCTAAATCAAAGTTAAAGCAGAAAAAAAAAATTCTACAAAAAATAACTCGATTTTTTATTTAAAAAAAAACCATAGTATATTTGTAGTCAAAAGAGTTATAGTATCTTGAAACAAAGTGCAATTTTCACAACCAATTAATGTACATAAACTCAGTGAGATTATTCAGCATCGTTGCAAAAAAAAGCGAACAAAATCAGTTTCTTAGCATTTATCTTCAGGGTCGGGAAGATTGTAAGATAATGACAGAACCCTAAGGGTTTTAGAATTCTGATAGAACAAAAAACTAGCAAACCTCCATTTCCAAAATTAATCAACCAACAATGGACCGATAATTTATGAGAGTCTAAATTCCTGGAGGAAACCTGGAAGAGACAGAAAAGTGAAAATTTCATAGTAGGTGTCATTATAACACCTGGAAGGAACGATTCTAGAGGAAATGAAATGGTTCATATATCTCACTTAGAGGAGCATACAATATTGGTTAGAGGGTGCCTACAAGAGGAACTAAGGAGGGTGTGTGAGTAAACTGATAAAATAACCATATAAAAAAAAATGAAATGAAGGGGTGTGAGAAAACACCCAAAAGAGTAGGGAAAGATGATATAATTAAATAATTCAATTAGAGGGGAGAGATGTACCTATGAAGAGTAGGCCTAACCCCACTATAGCTCCTCATGAAGTGTTATAAAAAACTATGGGCAACCATGAGATTTGAGTCTTTTAGAATGACAGTAACCACACCTTAATCGGAAAAATAATTCTCTCAGAGCAACTATTACACTTTCTAAGAAACCCCAAATCTAGGGAGTACATTCTTTTGGCTGCAAAGACATGAAAATGTGAATCTAATTAGTTTTCAACTGCATCTTTTATTAGAATACGATATGAACTATAAGTGAAATGAAAATGGTTTATCAATAGAACTAACTAAAGAGGAGTTGGGACTTAATAAAACAAAACTTATATCAGCTCGAGCTCTATGCACTGTTGGTAGGCTAAGTTGCTTCATTTTTAACCCCTTTTCCCTTCAAAACGATAACCTTAGACCTTTGTTTTAACCTTGCAAGCCTCCCTATTCCTACACTAGTCCAAGGATCATGCCTTTTCCTTCACTAGCTTTATATTTCATAATTAAGGTTTACAGATGTGCTTAATTAATTGTTTTCATAGATTTTGTACCTTTAATAATCTTTGAAACTAATATTTCTTTTATTAAATTATTTGATAGGCAATGTATTGATCATCCCATTAGCCTGGTCAAGTGCAAGTAGGATTCTTGCACTGTTGGAGAATCCTTAACTATCATGACAAATGACCACCTAATGCAGACACCTTGTTCTAGAACTATCAATTCGAGTCAGGATCAGACCAAAGATAAGTCAGGGATATGATGGAGATTGGGTCGCCAGCTGAATACTTAGATTAGTGTTTTGTTATAGCCTAAAGGCTTTGTATGAACTTTTATTGTTATTTTGTTATAGATGAAAGGCTCAGATTGGAATGCTTGATGTAATTTGGTTACAGTTGTAGGCATAAACAAATGCATAAAGTATAGGATTCAGATAGAAAATGGTAGCGAGTGATAGCTATAGCAAGGATATTGTAATTTTGTTCTTTTGTAATTTTGCTGGTATTTCCCTCGTTCTAGGCTGGATTCGAACTCATGTTGTACATCTCCTGATTATTAATAGAAAGGGACTATGCCATGATTTTTCAATCTTGCGTTGTAATTCTGTGTTGATGCATTGATTCAAAGCAAAATCTTTATGTTTCCTAAACAAGGAAACGAGTTAGTTGGCTAGGGCCCAGCCAACCCAGCTCGTTCTCCCTCGTGTTCTTCTTTTTCAATTAACATGTGTTAATTTCATTTAATGCAAAGTGTGAATTCAATATATTCTTTTATTCTTGTACAAGGTTTTGATTTGATTTCATCACTGCGTGACGAATCCATGGTGTGCATGCTCGACTGAGTTTAATTTTATGATTTCTTTTCTTCAGAGTTTAATATCATTTCTGCCTAGATAGTGCAAGCATGCATTCCTGCACCAGTTCATTTACAGTTTCGTAGATTGACTCCTTTGGTTCATTACAATAATTGTATTTTATTCTTATATGATTGATGAGCCTTAATGCGTTTCTGTTGTGCGTGATTTTCATTCCGAAGTGTTCTTGATATTGAGAACTAAATATGATTTGGTAATTCAAGATTGAACATCGTTGTGACACACTAATCTGTATGTGTATTTCATATTATTTAGGGAAATATCAGACTCTATGTGTAATTACTTTCAAAGAGAATATTTTTGAGTTAAGAAGGTTATGAACGCAAATCAATTCATCTGAATAACTATTATAGGATTGAAGCATGTTGTCACAATTATATGATTTATTTAGATTGCATGAAGGAGTTCCTTGATTAAAGAAGGGTGTGCTTTGACTTTGGAAATTAATTCTTATTTTAGATATTAATATTGGTTGAAGAATATTTTTGTTTGAGGAATTTATTTTGAAGTTTTGTTCACCTTTGCAAGCTCTTTCTTTAAGTTAACACATTCTCTATTTTCTTATAAGAAGGATTGGAAAGCTTTGTGCATGAATCTTTGTTCAGGTACATGAATCGATATCCTGAACAGGAACATAGTGCTCTAGTCTTGAGGCCTATAGCCCCTGCATGAGGACATAAATATTCAGTATAGGTGTAAAAAATACTTCCAACACCTAACCTTTGTTCTGGTACTAGTGCAAGCACATTGCAGGAGTACATGAATAATAACTTAGTGTAGGAGGAAAGATCTATTAGAAGTCAGATATCTTCAAGTGTCCAATTATTAACTTGGCACACAACTATACTGAAGATAATCATAGGTTTGCATTTTTGATAGTCAAGATTATTTGCAAGAACTTTTAGAGTTCCTTTCATTTATTTTCCTACAAGTGTACTTTCTTTTACATTCCAGCACTAGAATAGCTTTGGTGTAAATTGCATCGTGATCTTTTCTTTTTGATTCTGCAAGATTACAATTAAGGAAGTATGAATAGAGTTTGGAAAATTTCATATCATTTCTAGCATTTCCTATGCTTCGTCTCTAAGTTTACAAAACTCCCAGGTTGATAATTAAGTGTTCAACGAGTCTGCTTAATCACAATTCCTGCACCCAACATGTGCATAAATGTGCAATTGTAGAATCACCATGGGAGGATCTCTAATATTGTTCACAAGCGTAGGTAGAGTGCCACCCCAACAAAAAATAGTAGGAGGAAAAAGGCCTTCTTCCTCTATGGCAGAGAGGGAGGAATGAGAGTCAGTTGTGGGACTATTGCCTAAAAATAGTTGCCAACCTAATCCTAGTAAATGACGACCATTGGATTAAGGGTTTTCGAGTTGTAAGTATAAGATGGTATTGGGAAAACAATCATTGTATAGACTTTCATTAATGAGATGTCAAGATTTGGAAAGTTCTAGGTGGATGGGTTATGTATGACCAAGGTTTATCATTGTAAACACTCGAGTACATTCCTACAGTTCTACTATGCCAAACGGTGATCAAGGGTCTATCGATGATGATGCGCTAGGCACTATTTTGGAACATGTGGCTCATTAAATGAAGGGAGGATCTTTGGTCCTATGACACATCCTCTCCTCCCGAAAGTATATGAATAATGTTGCTTATTCAATTCATATTATAATGTGTAGACTAAGTATGGATGTGTTAAAAAAAATACCTGTAGTGGGGGTGGAAGACGAAACGAACATGGTTAGTCATGAAAGTTAGAGGACAGTGAAAATGAGGGTTAATACCTTCATCATAAATCAATCCATAGTTTGACCACTGACAATTTATTTATATCATAGAAAAAACAACAAGACCAACTGCGGGTGAACTCACCCCACAAGGTATAATTAAGGGTACCATGATATGCATGCTTAACTCTAGGAAGGAAAGAAAAGGGTTAGCTTAATTGTTTACTATTTAATGATCATCTAGATTCAAATGTGTGTTTTTAGATTGTTTGGAATGGAAATCCTAGTTACTATAAATGCATATTAGGATGTGTTAATTACCAATGCAATCAATGAAAAAAAAATCACATATTTTTTATCATCAAATGGGAGATATGACATTGTTGAACCTATATCTTGATTGAGAATTGCTACCATATGCCCCATTAGTCATTTCCTATTTTCCATGGTTGATACTAAGTGATGCATGTCTCTGTAAATTTTATAGTCTCTGAAAAATCACTACAATAACCTCTGCTTGTTTCTCATATTCCTTGGCAGGTCTTTCCTATGACTAAATGTTCCTATAATTGTCCACCTTACAACATCTGATCTTTGCTTTCAATCTTTTGAATGTGTCTGCTATGTCAGGGGAGTATGTATCACCATGTTGCTCATCTGATTTGTATGGAGAATCACATGAACTACAATCCACCATTTTTCTTGCCACCTTTGATCCTCTACTTCCTTCAAGAATACCATGTGAGATAAAAAAATATAACATAATAAACATACCTCAATGAAGTTCACGGGATGCTATCTCTTTTGTAAAATCAATCCAAATTAGCATGATACATGTATATATACATAATCATATCAATATGTTGACATCATGCATGACAACAACAACTGCATACCATGACCTCCTGCATGAAAATCATAAGGATATCAATACATGCATAACAAACATATAGAGAATGACTTGCATGCTTGAGAAACACATTCCACCCATCTAGTCCACGTATTGAACCTGTTGTTGCTCAAGAAACCAATTTCTTGGCTATAGAGAAATTGTGATTAAGACACTAATAAATATTATTTACTGTCACTTTATTGTTTAATGTGTCCTCAAGTGAAGGACGTGGAACACTAGGTCTTTAACCTTTAATACATGTATCACCAGAATATCTCAAAATTCCATCTGTTGCTGGATACAAATGATGAATGAAGAAAGCTTGAAAGGGAAGTTAAAGACAATATACTGATCTTTCACAGAAACTATTATCTGTCACTTAGAAGAATTATGAAAATGAGAACTGTATCATAGACAATATGCTGCTTAACATAGAAACTACTATCTATGACCCTTGGAGAAGTTAAAGATAATATGCTGATCTTTCACAGAAACTATTATCTATAACTTATAAAGGAAGGTGGAAACTTCAAGTATAGGAGTGCTCTTTTAAGGAATTTTAACTTTATCTACATAAGAAAATAATGACCTGTAACTTCATTACTATACTTGAAAGAAGAAAACATAAGATGACACATAACAGAGAGGGTTAAAAAATTATACCCAACAATTCATGGAAACTTCTAATTCTTTCATTAATAAACAATTATATCAGGAATACAGTGGCCTAGTCTCTAGGTTCTCCAAAATTTGAACCATTAACCCTTTACAATTCCCTTTTCGGGCTTTTATCTTTTCTATCAAATCAGTTTTGGAACTGATTTCTTGGAACAACTAATAATTTCTATCATCCTATGCGACAGGGATACATGGAGTGAAATCATTTTACTCGAGAAATTTAGGGTGAAGACCTGATGATGGATCCCTGTTGGGATTTGACATAGAAAAATGGTTTTTATTGTGGCTTCTTCGGTTACAAAGTTAGAAGATATTAACCATAGAACTCTTAAATCCAAAATCATTTCCCTATGCGGAGGGGATACATGGAGTGAAATCATCTTACTCGAGAAATTTAGGGTGAGGACCTAGTGATGGATCCCTGTTGGGATTTGAAACAGCAAAATGGTTTTTACTGTGGGTTCTCTGGTTACAAAGTTAGAAGAAATTAACCACAGAAGTCTTAAATCCAAAATCATTTCCATATGCGGAGGGGATACATGGAGTGAAATCATTTTACTCGAGAAATTTAGGGTGAAGACCTGATGATGGATCCCTGTTGGGATTTGAAACAGAAAAATGGTTTTTACTGTGGGTTCTCCGGTTACAAAGTTAGAAGATATTAACCACAGAAGTCTTAAATCCAAAAACTAATAAACTGCTTTATAGTAGTTATAAAACAATTTTCTCTTTGAAATTATTCAAATTTATTATATATACAATATTAAGACTCAAAAAATATATAAACTGTGCCAAAATATTTGAAAGAGGTCCATATATATATGTCTAGAAAGATCTGATTGGCGAGAACACCAAATAACCCGACCAATCACTTTTTCTTCGGATTCAGCTTCAACACTAATTTTCCCTTTATTCAACGAAATTAATGCAAACCTTTGGTAATTGCAGAACTTAAAATGAATTAAATCTATTGCATAAGCTATCTGATTTTCCCATTCGCCTTTTAAATATACCTTAATACCTTTATAGACTTGATTATGCATAGATCTGTATTTAATAATTCATCGCGTCTGAAACCCATCGCAATCGCAATTGCAATCGGCACTTTCAATTGGGGTATTAACCCAAAATCTTAACAAATTGCGATTAATGGACCCATCATAAATATAAAGCATGGTATATATAATATCGGGTCCAGATCGCAATCGCAAATCACAATCGGCAAGTGTTATGCGACATTGCGGACCCATTGAGGCTTATAAAATGCAACATATAGTATTTCGGGTCCGGCCCGCCATCGCTCATCGCAATCCACAGAACCAATGTACATAAACTCTGAGATAAGTGGACCCACTAGGACTATGAAAAACAATGTATATCCGTTTCAGGTCCGCTCATCGCAAATTGTAATCGGCGGAGGTAGCACTTCATATATAATCGCTTCCTCTATGATTTGCAATTGCGATTTAATCGCATCGCTGAACTATGGCCGACTCTTTAATACTTGCTTTATTTCAATGTGCAATTATTGCATCACTCCTTTTGTGCCTTAGTTATTTTCAAGATATTTTCAAGATATATTCAAGTGTTTCTTTCCCGCGACAGATTCTTTTATACTTGTTCTTTTAGCAATTCTGCTATGAAATAAATAAATACTTCATGTCTTTTATACTTTGTGGGGGGTTAAAGAATATAAAGAAGTTTCGTTAAGGTTGAACCGTCGATAGTGATATAATTGATAAATAAAGCTAAAAACACAATATCAGCTACAACATCTAGCTCCAACTGGGGATAGTGCTTTTGCCACAGAAACACTAAGAACCACAGATTAGTGCCTCCTCCTTGGGCATGGAGTCATATATTTCTTCGCCAAGCTTAACTATGTGAAAATTTGTACAGTTAACCCACGTCAATATCTGCAGTGATAAAATGCTTGCGCTTTGATAGAAAAATATTGAGAATCGTAGATCAGTAGCCTTAGTTGTGCATGGAGTCCAAAATTGTGAAAACCCTTAAATTTGACAACTAAAACCTGACAATATTGAACTATGACACCTTTGCAAAATAATTTCCAATTGGGAAAGTCACCCTTATTCATCAACTAATGATTAAACTGAAGAACTGTAACTGGAAACCTGTTATGAGAATAAATACCCTAGGGTTTTGGGTCAGAACCCCAACAGAGCAAGAGTAATCTACGGCAAGAAACACGCATACAACTTAGGTAACATTCTTAAATAAACAAACTATGTAAGGATGAACATACCCGAATGTCCATCGTTTTGATAGTCCCAGAAGGGTTCAAACCCTCTGCAACTCCTGATGATCTTCAAATATACAAATCAACCAATCCAAACATACATAACAGCATATAGATAAAGCATTTTAATAAAATCAACTTTATATCATATAAGCAAATGGTTAGTTATACATCAAAATAATCCTTCATGCATGAATTACAACAACATCTAATGTATAAACAAGATCAATCTCGGGAACAAGAAAATGTTTCTTTTTATTGTAGAAAACTATAATAAACACAGAAAGAGTTCACCTAAATCTCCTTGTTCTAGCTCGAAGCGGAACTATCCTCGAGGTCCATCTAGACCCAGTGTTCAACAACCTCCTTCCATAACCAATACCATGATATCTCAAGCAAGTGGGAGAATATCAACAACCAAGGAAATAAGGGTTTCCTGAACTTGGGGAAGTTCTTGAAGCACAGGGATACTTTAGACTTGATCAGGGGATAATCTCATTATAGTAATTCTATCTCCTCTCTCCTCCTTAAGGCCTTCCCAATGAAGTCTATTTATACTTCGTCCAATTAGATTTTTAGTTGGGAATAGTTGGGCCATGGGCACTAGGAGCTAATCAACAGGTAAAACTCATGAACTCCACCCATAGTTAAGGAAAAAAAAATTTTTAAGTGTTTTAACACATATACATGGGTTGGGTATAGACTAACCCACATGTACATGTTTTTATCACAGGGAAAAGTAGTGTACAACAAGTAAAACATTGTTTTTTAAAATATTTGGACTAAGTCTGGAAGGAGGGGTTGCCCTAGGCCATAAACCAAGCATCACAAATACCAAGGGTGATATTTGGAGCTATAACATATGCCCTCTAATATATGAGGTCAGAAGGGGTACATGATGGCCGAAACGTATTAAGTATATGGAAAGGAAACCTATCAAAAACTAAGAAGGACTTCACTAGATTTCAACCTGCCAAGCCATGAAAAGAAGATCGAAAAGAAACAACTATCTGAGGTAGGCATACCCATGATTAGAGAAAGTAAAGCATGTCTGCCTATCAGGTACAAGTGGATCCACTATGTATACAAGTATAGAGAATTGAAAGTACAAAATGGATCATCTGATCATGATCAAATAAGTACATGTCTGAATATCTCATATAAGAAGATGAACAATGAAGCTGAAAGATAAAGCTGATCACTGATGTCAAAACTGATGCCAATAGTACCAAATGAACATGATGGAATAAGATGATACTACATCGCAACTCGGATGCCAGCATATAAGATGTCACTGTGAAGGACTGCAACATATAATGTGGAATGGTCTCGACTAGCAGCAACAGGAGCAACTGACAAGTGAACCAAAGAATGTTGATGCAACCTAAGGTCTTCACTGAGCACCGTGGTACATTTCTACACAATGGGAATAAATGATTTGAAGTCGACCATGTGAGAAATCGTTTGATTACCGGTCATTGATGTATACTGTTAACAAATGTGAGACTACTCATCGATAATGATAATGAGTGTCAAGGTACCTAGTACAATCTAACAAGTGCGAATGAATGAGCTAAGGTCGAACACCTGGAAGAATCTATCAATCAAGGGACAATGATGGTTTCCCACTGTCGATAGCGAAGGATCTGTCACTAATGACTGCAAACCCCAAGGCACTTCCAAATGGACTCTGGATCTTTGCCCCAGAGCAATGAGTCATAGTCAATAGGAAATGATCCACTAGAAGGAAGGCATTAAGGCATCCTTCATCAATCTAGCGCGAGTGTAGCCCATAGGCTAATAATGTGGAAGGAATCAGACGAAAAAAGATGTAGTAACGCAACCGAAGCACTTTTCCGGCATACACAAGATGTAGCTAGTGCACGATAGAAACCCTCTGAAGCAACTAATATTGAAAGCTGACATAGAGGCAAGGAATCCACCAATAGGGTGAAATGGAAACCAAGGCACTGCACGAATCCCAATGTGTGATAATAAAAGTTGATGTCAAACACAAGGGAAACCACTCAGTCAAAGACCCATGATACTGATCAACGCTTAGCACAAGGTGACCTATCAATAATGAAAATATGGCCAAGGTGCGGCTCTAGGCCTGCCCTCAGAGAAATATGTCATCATTGATAAGGATAAGACCCGCCAGCAAGAAGTTAGTGGAGACCTTCTCAAATAAGAATGAGCAATGGACCAATATAACTAATGTGATGAAAAATATGATACTAACAACTAGGGATGGCTGACTGAAAAATAGGTCAAGAGACACCGCAGAGAGGCCGATTCAGGCATACTTCTCTTGAACAAAATCACAACTCGATGATGACTATGTGGCAGCATATGATAACTCTGTATAAGTTCGTCATGCGGGAGGCATGAACAAACTCTGCATATGATTCGAAGAGATAACCAATCGGAGGAGAACTGACTCAATAATAAGATTAAGGCATATCTAAGTCAAACTAAATCCCGCCCAAAATGGAGGAGAGACTTTCTTTTGAGTGCTTTGTTCAAGGGAAACACAACTGACTCTAGCTGCCAACAATATATGGAAACGTTGTCCCATTCCCGCTCTTTTTGGAATATATAAATTTTTTTGTCTTTTTCTTTAAGATGGAAAAAGAATAAAAGAAGGCTATAGTACAGTGGAAAGAACAAGTGTCAGTGAAATAGATGATCTAGTTCTTGGGATGGGAACAATCCTATGCTCAATGCAGGGAGGTGAAACTAGTCAAGGACACTTAAAGGGATGTTCCTTCCATGGATCAAAGAGTGTGCCAAGTTGCAGAAGCTAATGGATTGTAAGTTTGAGTTTGCAGAAGACATGGTCAAAAAGTGGCTTAAACACGAGTCCAAGTGAAGCCAGCTCAAGGCCAAAAGGTGAAAATAGTCAAAATGCAATGCAGTAGTACAACTCAACACAAAGAAGCCTCTAGGGTATAAGGCCAGAATGAAGCGAAGAAGCAAAGAGGAATCAGTCTTCAATGCTCAACTCATGGTGGGTCTAAGGACTCTCGAGCCTACTCAATATAATAGCATGGGAAACAAATGTCAGTGAGGTGATAACTACGATGCCCATGTAAAGGATGGCTCTACCATCATGTCATGATTTAAAAATCACCGAGTGAACATGGTTTGGTAACCAAGACATGATGGGGTTGACCCTATGGCAACTGTATCGACAAATGGAGGTTAGTACCCAAGATGCAACAGAAAAATGGTTTTCCTAACCTATATGCCAGTGAGTAAATGATACATGCACTAACGGGTCAGCGGTCATGGAACCAATATGAAATCTTGAAGCGTCCATAATACCTTGAAAAGACAACCTATTCCCGACAATCCAAACTCACAAGTTCAAATATTCATGAGATAAAAAAAATCAAGTTTTGAAAAAAATTGACCATTTCAAAGCTATAAAATGACCTTTTCACTCACCATTTGTGTCATTTGTGTTGAGAGCAAAAGCTGTCAAGAAAAAAGAGCAAACTTTACCCCCAAAGAATTGGACCATTCAAATTGGATCAAAACCATAAAGTAACCCTCAATTCAAGCTAGCATTACTTTGTGATTGTTTTTAGAAATTTTTATTAAGGTTTGACCGTAAGAATATATGTAAAAAATTCCAACTTGGCATATACACAGGTTGGATGTTATCAACTAGTGTATACGACAACCCTATACACGACTGTGTGTAAAGGGAACCCGTGTATATGTGGTTTGAAATTTAAATACAAAAATCTAACAGTTGAAACTTGATTTTTTTAGGATGACAATCACATGGAGAGGGAGGGAACATACCAAAATTGATAATGAAGTTATGAATGGTCAATAGGGATTAGATGCATTAATGGGTTGTGGCTTGTTGAAATTTTTCAAAATTCCCAACATGAAAGCCAACACTCGTTTATTTGAAATGCTAATCCACTATCAGAGTGTTCAAGATGATGTGTTTATGTTTGATTAGATGCCCCTGAGGATAGAGGTGGATGATATTTACTTTATCACTGGTCTCTCTCGGAGAGGAGAGGTGGTACATTCATTGGGCTAGACATGAGGTAGTCTTTTAGTGGAAGACTATGTACATATATACTGTCCTGGACATCTGAAAAAAATTGGAAGTCAAATTCCAATAAAACATGTGGAGAGCTTGTCCCTGAGGATTCTACTATTCAACATATCCACGATAAACAGATTGGCCTCATTGCACCAAGCATCATGAGTATCCATAAGCTTGGCCGCGGAGTGTCTCACCACTGTTTTTGACTGGTGTACACCTCTTCTTACCAATATGAAGAGCCAGTTGTCCTCTATTCAGAAAGGGCAAACCAAAAACTTTGGATATGGGACTATTTTATGCTTCTTCTTCTTCAAGAAGGTGGTTGGGCTACATCCCAAGGTATTAGTCTCTATCAGTAGCCCTCAAGATCCTCGGATGCATAGGTGGGCCGATCTGATGATATGCCTTGGAGGCGGCGATGTGCCGAGAACTACATTTGATGATGAGTTCTTCACTTGGTGGGAATAAAAAATCATCATTGTGGATGACTATCCCTATCCTGGCATGGATTTCTGGGGAGATCCAGACTTGGTACGACCACCAAATGCAGCATGGGGAGAGATAGGTAACCATTTTAAAGTTTTTATTAATTTTTTTTTTTTTTTATTTTTTTTTATTTTCTAAGTATGAAAATGAACTTAGAAATATTTTTGATGGGATTAAAATACTAACATAATGATCATGTTTCAGATGCGGGTTCCGTAAGACCAAATGGATTTCCACGGCATAGGCATTTCAGTAGAGGTGTTGAAGAGGCAGTTGCTGAGACAGAGACGGTCTTATATGCAGTCCAAAGAAACCTGGTGAGATTGACTCACCAGGTACCGATGGTGGCCATAGAAGACCTACCCGAGGAGATGTAGCATTGCGTGGTAGGAGTACCACGAGAATGGATTCACATCCTTTGGCGTGTGGCCAACATAGTGGTCACTTTCTTAGCCGCTCATCCTGAGCCCAGTCGATAGATAGACTGGACATGATTATGGGAATTTAGTCCCGATTTTGTATATTAACTTTGAAACACTTTATGTACACATGGGCAATTCTATGATATATATATATATATACAGTTTCAAATTTTTTATGTTGTTTTTATCTTGATGTATGATTGATATGCCAATCTAATTCTTGATTAGCAATAGAATCTGCTAATGAATTTTCAGATCGTGGAATGTGCAAATAAGTAATAAAAACAAATGATCATTGCAACACCCTCACTCTCAAAAACTAGTGATATAAATAAGGATTGTAAACTCGATAAATGTTATTTAATTGTGACACTACTAGCTGTGAGTCAAGATACATTACTAACGAATCAATTCCATAAGAAATAGCTTCGGATAGTAAATTAATAACGGCAGTATATTTAGAAATATTATTTGACATAGAACTAATACATACTCCCCTTGACACCATCAACTGACTAGATGGATAATAAATCACCCAAGCTACATAAGTGAAATTCTGAGTGTGCCGACTAGCACCATTGGCGAATTCGAAATAGACCAAATCATCCATAAACACCTGCCAAAGTAGATCAAGAAAAGTGTCGATATCACAAAATTTCTCAATAAAATATGTACAAAAAGACAAAAAATATGAAGAAGCCATTGCTCAGTCGTAACCTAAGCAAAGTACTTTTTGAGGTAGAGCCCATTTCGGGGCTTTGCCAACTTGTTCCCTTCAAAATTAACCAATTCATAAGCCCCTTTTCCTAAAACTCCTTTCACTATAAAGGGACCATACCACATACACTTGAATTTGCCTACCCCCAAGGCGTCTTTATCTTGGTCGTAAACCAAGACAAGGTCACCTTCAGAAAAGATTCAAGGATGGACAGCTTTATCATACTGAGTTTTAACCCTTTTCTTATGAGTCTCATTAATTATGGCAGCATCTCAACGCTAGTCATCGAGATGTTCCAAATCAATGAGGTGCTCTTCGAGACTAGAGGTCTCTGGAAGAAACTAAACAGCTAGCTTAAGGGATGGAATTTTTCACTCAATAGGAAAAATAGATTCCAGCTCATAAACTAATTGAAAAGGTGTAAAATCGATGGCAGTCTTTATCGAGGTTCAGTATGCCCAGGGAGCCAGACACAACATGATGTGCCAATTGGAGCACTTTTTGTCGATTGTCCTCTGTAGGATCATCTTGAGGGACTTATTCATGGCTTCGATTTGCCCATTGGCCTGAGAATAATATCGAGATGAATGCTCCTACCAAAATTCCAACTTAAGTGCCAATTCGATCATCAGTTGGTTCTGGAAATGACTACCATGATCAGTGAAAATCTCTCACGGGATACCAAAACGTGAAATAATTTGATTGAAGAGGAGCAATGCTACTGTCTCGCTATCATTTTTATAAGTAGGCATGGCCTCAGCGCACATTGTATAGTAGTCTACAGCCACTATAATGTACTTGTGATTTGCCACTGAAGGCGGATTACAAGTAGTAAAATCAATACCCCACTTTGTAAAAGGACTGACAGTGATAACAGGGAAAAAAGGAGTTGGATGCATGTGCATCTTCCGAGTATAGACATGACAAGGGTGGCAACGTTTGACCACTTCAATACAATCTTTGAAAATCAAAGGCCAAAAGTAGCCAGTACGCAATATTTTTTGGGCTGTTGCAAGCCCAGATAGATGACCACTAGAAGCTCCATTGTGGCAATCATTGAGCGATTCCATTACAGGAATAAATACCCTAGGGGTTTGGGTTAGAACCCTAACATAGAAAGAGTAATCTACAACAAGAAACACACATACAACTCAGGGAACATGCTTAAATAAACAAACTATGTAAGGATGAACATAACTGGATGTCCTTCGTTTGGGTAGTCATAGCATGGTTTAAACCCTTTGCAACTCCTGATGATCTTTGAATCTCCAAATCAACCAATCCAAACACACATAGCAGCATATAGATAAATATTTTTAATGAAATCAACTTTATATCATATAAGCAAATGGTTAGTTATACATCGAAATAATCATTCATGCATGAATTACAACAACATCTGATGCATAAATAAGATCAATCTTTAGAACAAGACAACGTTTCTTTTTATTGTAGAAAACTATAATAAACATGGAAAGAGTTCACCTTTTCTCCTTCTTCTGGCTCCAAGTGGAACCATCCTCCAGGTCCATCCAGTCCCAGTCTTCAATAGCCTCCTTCCATAACCAATACCATGATATCTCAAGCAAGTGGAAGAATATCAACACTCAAGGAAGCAAGGGTTTCCTGAACTTGGGGAAGAGCTTGAAGAAGAGGCATACTTCAAACTTGATCAAGGGCTAATCTCAGTATAGTAATTCTATCTCTTCTCTCCTACTTAAGGCCTTCCCATTGAAGTCTATTTATACTTATCCCAATTAGTTTTTTAGTTGGGAAACAGTTGGGCCACAGGCACTAGGAGGTAATAAATAGGTAAAACCCGTGAACTCTGCCCATAGTTAAGGAAATTTAATTTTTTTAATTGTTTTAACACATATACACGGGTTGGGTATAGACTAACCCACGTGTACATGCTTTTATCACAGGGCAAAGTAGCGTACAGGAAGTAAAACACTATTTTTAAAATATTTGGACCAAGTCTGGAAGGAGGGGTTGCCCTAGGCCATAAACCAAGCATCACAAATACTAAGGGTGATATTTGGAGCTATAAAAAAACCAAATGCTCAACACCTAAGCTTATTTATGTACAAGCTCCTACACATGTACATGATTGATCTCCATCAGGTGAAGTCAATCTTCCAATGGTACCAGGTTAGCAATTGAGTGCTTAATCTAGAACCATTCTGCTAGTGAATCTTGAAAATGCAATTCATCCTGAAAAAAAAAATTATGCATAAAATCAGCTCACAAAAAAAATTAGAACTATATCCACAGGGTAGGATGTGTAGACTGCTGATAAATTCCTCCATGTAATATGCCATAGGATCTTCAAAAGTATAACGAAAAATATATTCCTGGTCAGCTCCAAAAAAGAAATTCTCTATGTATGAAGGTTTCTGTTTGACTAAACCTTCTATTGGGATAATATGTTCAACAAAACAATCAACAACATCTTTAAGAAAATGATCTATGTCACTTTCACATCTCCACTTTTCATCTTTAAGCTTTGATTGAAAATAATTTGTAATTCTAACTTCAAGGAGAAAGAAATTTTTTTTATCATTACTATATGACATATGATCAAGTTCAAATGGATTATTTACCTCTCATCCATGGGCATCATTGTGTTCTTCAATGCAATGATATACAACCTCTTTATCGGCTTCCTTTTTATATGAAATAGCCTCTTTTGCTATGATAGATGGCTCAATATATTGCTGTCCAACATATCCCTCTTGCTGGTTTCTTCCTGTATGTTCAACACCCAACTGATGAACTTGAAGAGCTTCATCCTGCTCCCCATTTAAACCATTTTTGTTATATATAGGAGGATCATGAAATTTAACAAAATAGGACCTCTTGGGATTTATTTCCAAGTCAATCATTTCTTCCTCTTCTCGGCTACTGAGCAGAGACTCTTGATGCATGTTTGAACTTTCCTCCATTTGAATACTCTCTTGATTTGCTTGGAACAAAGTCAACAAATTATCTTCTTGGGATATCATTGGAGAGAAATGTTTTATAAACTTTTCCACATCATTTTGAGAAAATAATGCTTTATCTGCTTGGGACATAGTCAACCAATTCTCTGCTTGGGAGATTATTGAAGAGGCATGCTTTATAAACTTCTCTACATCATTTTGAGAAAATGATAGTTCCTTGCTTTCAGAGACATGCTCATAGTTAATTTGGCTATAATCTCTCTGAATGCTTGATATATTATCATCAAGATCATCAGTTTCCTCAATAGGATTATCTTGAGCTTTTAAAGTTTCTTTGGAATCATAATATTCACAACAACCTTCAAAAAGAAACCTATTTGAATAATAAATTCTACAGGAAGAATTGAATGCTAAATGGAAATCTTTCATAGAAGAAATGCTTGAACGAGGAAAATACCGTAACAAATCCCTAGCTTCTAGGTCGAAAGAAAACATAAACAATTTCATATTAACATCTTCATGAATGATGCCTTGCTGCTCCATGCATTCATGAAACTCTTGGAGATGCTGAGCTGGATCTTCATATTCCTTTCTACTAAATTTTGGAAGATACTCATCCTGAACATAAAATGCAGGCATATCATGAGGATAGCCAGTTATCCTAGTAAAATCAAATGGATCAAATTTATGGACTAAGAATGAAGGGAGAGCCATTAAAACCCAGAAAAGAAAACTTCAAAGTACAGTGGATTAGCCAATCAATGTTGTAAGTGAAAATCACATGTGTGAATGTACAACTAACTGTTGAAACTTGTCACTCTCAAGGATCAGCTTCAAACTTAATAAATCTATGAAAACATGTTCTTATTCTATTGCTTTGCAAACTGTGGTCTTTGTTACAATGGAGTCACCTTTTATTGTTCTTGTTCAAAATAGCCAAGTATTTCCTCCTCACTGAACAACTAGAGTAAAACACAAAAAACCCATGGAAAAGTGTTCTTTTCTTCTCTCCCTGGCAACGGTGCCAATTAATGTTGTTCCTAAAGAAACCAATTTCCCGGTTGTAGAGAAATTGTGCTTAAGACATTAATAAATATTATTTACTGTCACTTACACGTCACTTTATTGTTTGATGTGTCCTCAAATGAAGGACCTGGAACACTAGGTCTCTAACCTTTAATACATGTATGGCCAGAACATCTCAGAATTCCATTTGTTGCAAGATACAAATGATGAATGAAGAAAGCTTGAAAGGGAAGTTAAAGATAATATGTTGATCTTTCACAGAAACTATTATCCATCACTTAGAAGAATTATGAAAATGAGAACTGAATCACAGAAAATATGTTGCCTAATATAGAAACTACTATCTATGACCCTTGGAGAAGTTAAAGATAATATGTTGATCCTTCATAGAATCTATTATCTATGACTTAGAAAGGAAGGTGGAAACTTCAAGTATAGGAGCGCTCTTTTAAGGAATTTTAACTTTATCTGCATAAGAAAATAAAGACCTGCAGCTTCATTACTATACTTGAAAGAAGAAAACATAAGATGACACATAATAGAGAGGGTTCAAAAATTATACCCAACAATTCATGGAAACTTATGATTCTTTCATTAATCAACAATTATATTAGGAATACAGTGGCCTAGTCTCTGGGTTCTCCAAAATTCGAACCATTAACCCTTTACAATTCCCTTTTCAGGCTTTTATCTTTTCTATCAAATCAGTTTTGGAACTGATTTCTTGGAACTAATGAACTACTTTATAGTAGTTATAAAACTATTTTCTCTTTGAAATTTTCCAATTTTATTATATATACAATATTAAGACTCAAAAAATATATAAATTACACTAAAATCTTTGAAAGAGGTCCATATATATATGTTGGGAAAGATCTGATTGGTGAGAACACAAAATAACCCGACCAATCACCTTTTCTTTGGATTTGGCTTCAACACTAATTTTCCCTTTATTCAACGAAATTAATGCAAACCTTTGGTAATTGCGGAACTTAAAATGAATTAAATCTGTTGCATAAACTATCAGATCTACCCACTCACCTTTTCAATATGCCTTAATACCTTTACGGACTTGATTATACATAGATCTGTATTTAAAAATTCATTGGGTCTGAAACCCATCGCAATTACAATCGGCACTTTCAAGTGGGGTATTAACCCAAAATATTAACAAACTGCGATTAACGGACCCACCGGAAATATAAAACATGGTATATATAAAATCAGGTTCGGATCGTCGTCGCAAATCACAATCGGCAAGTGTTATGTGACATTGCGGATCCACTGAGGCTTATAAAATGCAACATATAGTATTTCGTGCCCAATCCACCATCGCTCATTTCAATCGACGGAACCAATGTACATAAACTCTGTGATAAGCAGACCCGCTGGGAATATTAAACATACTGTATATTTGTTTTGGGTCCACTCATCGCAAATCACAATCGGCGGAGGTAGCACTTCATATATAACCGCTTCCGCTATGATTTGCAATTGTGATTTAATCACATCACTAAACTATGGCCGACTCTTTAATACTTGTTTTCTTTCAATGTGCAATTATTGCATCACTCCTTTTGTACCTTAGTTATTTTCAAGATATATTCAAGTGTTTCTTTCCTGGGGCCAATTCTTTTATACTTGTTCTTTTAGGGATTCCACTATGAAATAAACAAATACTTCATGTCTTTTATACTTTGTGGGGGGTTAAAGAATATAAGGAAGTTTCATTAAGGTTGAACCCCTGATAGTGATATAACTGATAAATAAAGTTTAAAAAGAAATATAAGCTACAACAGAACCTAAGAGCCATGATACCATTATGTAACCACCCATCCCATATCTATCTAGCTTCACTAGCCTTCCAGGGTAAGCATGAGAGGAGGATCTACTATGACATGAACCAACCATGTATGTTCTGTTAAGGAATTGGGGCTAAGACGAGAAGACAAACTAACAACTCAGCACATCCTACAAAGGCTACAGGTCATGCCAATACTGAGTGACCACCCCGGGTGGCCAAAACATGAGATGGACATCCTTTTCTCCAATATGAGCCCTTAAATTCTACCACAGGAAGGCATCGATGAAGTTGTAAGCTTCCAACTACTCCCACTAGCCTACTTCCCAACATTTTCAATTAAAAACGTTTAGTTCAAAGAATGTGGTCCTGAATTCTGAGCCTAATTTTCGAGTCAACCTCGAGACCACTACACAAAAGAGAGTGAGACTTTATCGAATGAATAATGACATCAAGATGATGATATCCATAAAAATTTGATCAAGGACTTGACCTAACTAGGCCTAACCAAGATAGTGATTCCACCAAACACATGTTAAACATGCAATCTACAGATCACAAATACATAATTAAACATATGGGTTTGGTATTTATCTGAGAATCATCAACAAGGCCTAATTCCCTCTCATAATAGCTGCAATAGCATCTATTAACTCATGTATTAATTAAACATTCATCAACAAATCGGAGTACATCAAGATCCATAACCAATATACATCTTATAACCAACATATAACCAATAAATTAACTACATATACAACCTGATAAACTGGGCATCAAAGAAAACTAATAAAAAATACAATTACTCATGGAAATACAAGAGTAAGAGAGCTCTTATTAAGATATGAAAATCCAACCAAGTCAGGGCCTTCCATGTACAACCTGACCATAGGTTAGGCTAAACCAAATCTCTCTTTTAGCCAATCATCCCAGTGCCATATTCTAAGCATAAATGTGGGAGCTGATGGAATAATCCAAACAAAATTAAACCATGGATTTCAAAGGGTAAACACTTCAAGCTTCAACTAATGATTCCACCACATGGTCGAACATTAATAACACCAACTAGATCGGTCTCTACCTAAGCTGTCTACGGATCCAATGTGTTTGTCCCAATCACTGGTCCAAGAACTAGTAACTCAACCCACAGCCTTGTAGGGCTCCAAATAATCATTTTCCAACAAAGGCTCGAGGACTAGTAACTCATCCCAAGGTGTTCTAGGGTTGGAGAGAAATTTTTCCAACCAGCAACTACATGAATTAGTAACTCAACTCACAACCATAAGGATCTTGAGAACCAATCAGGAAAAAAAAGGTGTAAAAAGCCACAACACCATGGGTACCCAAGAAATGAAAAGGCCAGGAAAAAACAATTCCCGTCCAAGGAATCCTCCATGCCATGCAAAAAGTAGCAAGGAAATCATACATGAAAATCTATGGCTACAAGGTAATCTTATTGTAGTTGATGATCCCATTGTCCCATTGCACTTTCGTACATTTCCTTTGCCTTCCTTCCCAAATGCAATGAAAACTAGAGCGCTCCAATCATTCTCCAGCAATTCTCTCTCATTTCTCTAAGTGTGCAAGAGTGAGAGAGAGAGAGAGAATATAAGAGAGCCAAAGATTTAAATTACAAAATCTAAACAAACAAAAATTTTGAACTGATCCTCAAAAGCCTTTTTATCATTGAGGCCTCTATTTTCTTCATTTTCCTCTAAGTTTCCATCAATTTTCCTCACATGTAATTTTGTGACCATTCATCCCCCTTTCCTCTTATTTTCTATTATTTTCAATCATTAATGCTAATCAATGCCTCTTTTCCTTTCCCAATGTGTTATCCAGTTTCGATAGCCATTAATTAATCACAAGTAATCTGCATCACTATACTTTACCCAACATTTAGCTTGGAGTACGTTTCCCATGAAATTGGTCTTATTTTTATTTATTTACATAGGAAATCGATGAGGCATTGTTACAAAAGATGAGGTTTGATGTTCATAAATTTATAAGTAAATGTAGGATGTGTGAGCATGCAAAGGGAAATAGTCGAAACACAAGCTCTTATAATCCATAGCTAGTTCTAAATAGACCCTGGGGCTAAGAAAGCATCGATTTTGTGTTAGGCTTGCTAATTTCACAAAACATTACTATTTCTATCTCTATAGTGGTTGACATATTTTTAAAAATGGCTCATTTTATTCCTTGTTTGAAATCGATTCATACCACCTTTGTTAGGAATTTATTTTTCAAAGAACTAGTAAGAGTACATTGTTTACCCAAGAGCATCATCTCAAACATAGACACCACATAATTGGGACGCATTTGGAAAACCTTTTGGAAGATGTTGGGAACAACATTGAGTTATAGATTAGCTTATCACCCACATACTAATGGGAAAATCAAGGAAGTGAACAAAATTTTGGGGAATATTTTCTAAAGCTTAGTTGGAGAGCATCTCAAACAATGGGATCATGTACTTCCTCACACGAAGTTTGCCTACAATGAATCTCGAAATAGAAGTGTATGGATGAGTCCTTTTCAACTTTAGTATTGAATGCATCCTAAGAGAGTTCATGAACTTAGATATTTTGGAAAAACTAAAAAGAGGATTGTAGATGGGAAATATTTTTCTACAACTATGCATGAACTACATGAGGAGAATAGTTGTATTAGAGGAGGTTGATGCTCTTTGCAATGTAATTAATTGTTGAATAATATCATCCCCCTTTAATGCAATTACCCATTAGTGGTGAAGATATTCCCAGAATTCAAATTGAAGAGATTTTTCCTCTTTTGGGAAGATATTTAGAATTGAGGGTGTATGCCAAGAAGACATGACTTGTTTTGTATGAATATTTTCATATAGTGTGCACTCAAGATCACACCAATCCAAGAAACATAATTAACATGTGTACAAGTGTAATGAGCAGTGTGAACTAGTGGAAGGGAGCTAGGCTTTGGAGGAGTGACTTCTATGTCGTTGGATTTGAGTTATGCTTTGCAGATGGGAGTTAAGTTGTCAAAAGACTATGTGGATAGTGGAGTGAGAGCATCTAGCATGAGACACCTATAGAGTTGCATGGATGTTGCTTGCAAATGGAAACTTATGAGTGCTTGAGGAGCTATGGCATGTGAACCTATAACATATTTTGTAGCCAAAATATTTAAGTGCATGTAGTCTATGGTAATTGGAGTTCTTAGGGATTGTAGGAAAGCTAAGTGTGCATGCATGTAGAGAGTTTGGTGAGGTGTGGCATGGAATTATATGACCTTTATTTGGTAGGTTAAACAAGGTTTTATTAAATCATTTTATTATAATTTAAATCCACAAAGCTTAGTGGTCCAAGTAAAAATGTTTTCAAGGTAAAATGTTTTTGAAGGTGAGTTTTCATGATTTGAATAAATTTTAATTGCATGGATTGAGCTCTTGGAAAAAAAGAAAGAAAATTGATTTTCATTGACAACATATAGAGAATATCTACTTTAAATAGAAAGTAGCAATATGTTTTGATGTGGGAAAACAATAAAATACCTACAACAACAATATGCATGTTCATATGAAGTTGAACACAAATGTAAATTTCATTATTTGCTTTCAATAAACTTGTGAAAGGAATTATTGGTTATAGGTAGCAGGGGTAGAGATGATTACAACAAGACTATAATACAGAACAAAGGAATTTCTTTAAAACTTTTGGAAAAGAACATGTTCAAACTGAAGGTTGGAAAGAAAAGTTGTGAAAATTGAATGCAAAATCTAGAAGAGAAAATAATACTCTAGAGAAGATTCAAGAGGAGGGAATGAACAAAAATACCAGATAAGGATAAGCCACTGAAATGATTATTAAGGTATTTAGTGACAAATTGATGGAGACAGTTTGTCATAGAATCTTGACTACACCTCACAGAGGGAAGAGGAGCATGATTGTTGGATACCAAATCTGCATACTTTTTCCGTCCATTTTTACCCTCTCTCTCACTCCTTATAATTTATATTCACTAATCGCTCTAAATCCACAAGATTTGGTCACATATGCAAATCATAGAAGTAACTCTGAGCCTATAGGACCATTGTGGCAACGCTGTAAGAACATAATGAATCTTAGGCCCATTCCAAACCTTTCTTGTTCACCCTCTCGGCAACTAGTTTGGCCGTTTTGACAACTGTATATTTGTAGACATTAGATGCCATATTCGAGGAACAATTTTCTTTGAATAATTGTATAAGAAAGGTTTCAATGTTATGAATCGGGTTAGCCATGCAAGGGAGTAATATTGTAATAGAAGATTGTTTAATTAATTGAATGTAAGTTATTTTGTTGTTCTCTGTATAAGCTACGAATCCATCACAACCCTGGTCAGAGAGTTGGGCCCACTCTTCTAATTAGGTGATGCGTTATTTCTATGTGCTATTATTTTATCTATGTTGGTTTATTTCAATTATTGTTACAATACCTTACTTGATTGCTGTGAATTCTTTTATAATTCTGCAATTAATTCTTATTTACTGTCATAATATTTCTTTAATTAATTCAGGTATTGAATTTGGGATTGGTGATTGGATTGTGTCATTCCTACCTACATATACTTTGCACATTACCTTGAAATAATATATGCACCTATATTGATACATTAAATGTGAAAAATGGTTGGATAGTTATTCAGACTCGGACACCAACATTTTGGCACCATTATCGGGGAGGCTAACAGGGTGCAACAACATGATCCACATTGATCTTCAGATCAATCATTCCTCTTAGGGAGGGAATTTGTTACGTTTCTCTAAGTCCTGAGCGTAGTGTTCTATTTTTTTTTCTTTTTGATGGCTTTATGTTCTGTTGATTTCCTAGAAACCAATCTCTCATTCTGGGGAGGGAATTGTTACCCTGCTCCAGAACGTGAGCCCTAGCCATTTTTCTTTGGTTTTTATTTTTCGTTTTCTTTTTTATTTTTATATAGTGACCACTCTCTCATCTTGGGGAGGGAAAACATTTTCTCACCCTTCTCTATGTCCTGATCTTTAGTTTTATTTTTCCTGGTTTATTGTTTTTGAATCATCCTCTTGCCCTGGGGAGGGAAAATAGTTTTTCTCCCTCCTCCAGGTCTTGAGATGTTAAATTTTAATGCTTTCTTTCGAATAGATGTATGAACAAGGGTTCGAATAAAAGTGGTAGAGGAGGACCCCAAAGGCGTGGAAGGAAGGATTTCGAGAGGAATACCTATATCTATGAGATTATCGCAAAAGATGCATCAGAGGTCTCTTCCTGAGTTGTTGCTAGGGTGAAATTTCACAAAAAATCCAAAGGGAGTTATGTAGAACAACCTATACAGCCTTGAGGGGTGGAAGTGTCCCATTCAATAGCTACATGAAAAGCAAGAAGCAGGGCATCAGATGAATCATAAACACCTTGTCTGGTATCAGATAGGGAGGAAGTGGCCAGTGAAGGGTCAGAAGAAGGAATCCACTCAAGGACTGAAGAAGGAAACCTTAGAGGATTATCTTCACCTCACGATCAAGGGAGTGTTGTTAAACTTCGACAACCATGAGTTGTTACACAAAAGGAACCTGTTGAAGTTCCAAGCAAGTATTGGAAGATATTTATGGCACCCGCAACATCCTCAATTAAATTCCCAATTGGGGAAATCACGGGTGATGCACCAATGAAGCCTATTCCACTGACTGCACTTCCAAACATCCATGAGATTTGCACGGAAGATCCTGACACATTTCTATTTGAGTTTTATATTATTTTTAGAGGGTATGACTATGTCAATCATTCTTAAAAGCTGAAAATTTTTCTTGCTTCATTAAAAGAGACAAAATTGCGATGGTTTATGGGTCTAGGAGGAAAATCCATCTTTACCTGTGATGACATGAAGAAGGCCTTCCTAGAAAAATATCAGGATTACTGTAAATCCCAGGACATTAAGGAAAAAAATTTCAAATTTATGTAGAAGGAGGATGAAAATATGGCGGACTATGTGGAGCATTTTAAGTACACTCTCCAGAGATCTGGCCACAGTGACCTGGATAAGGATATTTTGAAAACTATTTTTCTCCTAGCCTTGAGGGAAGAATCTTTGGAGTTGTTAAACATAGTAGGTAAAGGGGATATATCTAAAGAATATTTTGACATAATATGTTAACTCTGTATTCAATGCTCAAGGGGAGCTACAAGGAATAAGCAAAGAATCCGGATTTTCAAAGCATCGAATGGGGGAATCAAAAAACTAGAAATTGGGAACCTGCTAGATAATTTGAAAACTGATATCCTAAGCACATTATCCTCCCTAATGGACACATTACAGGAAAAGAAGAAGCAGGTGGAGTTGGAAATAACTATGGTTATTTTCTGCCCCCAGTGTAGAAGGAAACATCCACTGAAGGAGTGTCCATTAGACACTATAGAGACATGTGATATTTGTGAACAGAGTCACTCCATCGGTGCACGTCCATCTCTTACAACACTAAAGGCAGTATTTCGAGGGATGAATGAAGAACCAGATAAACTATGCTTTATGGGGTCTAAGAAACCATGGTAGCCATGATCATCAGGCTTAAATCTAGGTACATCTTAGGATCCCTTTCAGTTCCTTTTTTTCCTCAATATTATCAATACCCACCTTGGCAACAATGGTGTCCTCATCCTAATTCAAGTTCTTCATGGTCTCAAAGATGGTGTAGTCCTGTTCCCCTTGCTACAATTTCCTCAACCTACACAGCAGCAACAGTTACAGCTACCCTCAAATGTTTCCTCCAATAATCCTCCTCACCGACCTCAACTTCCCATTCAACCAAACCCAAATCCAAACAATAAGGGTGCTCACTAAGAAGACACCCTCAATCTTCTTTCATATAACATTTCTACTACAGGGTTTAATGAGATAAATTTGCGATTTGGCCGGGTAGTAAATGCTCCTGCATGGCCCATTATTGTTTAACATCTTAACGACGAGAATCCAAAATCTCAAGCAGTGAGGGATAGACAACCAAACCATCTGTGAAACATTCTCCTATTCATTTGAATATTACTAAGGCCTATCAAACCAATCCTCCTTATCCAAAATGATTAGCCTTGAGTAAACGAATCCCTCAACCATAATTTCATCTTTTAGGAGAATTGCAGAATCCATTTGTAAAAATCCCCCTACTTCAGGCAATGAAAGATGTAGTTATTTACGCTAAAACTATCAGAGAATATTATTCGAAGAGACCTAGGAAGAAAACAAAAGATTCACTTACAATTCATGTTATGGGGAGATTATTTGACATTGTGCTGGGGAAGGCTATGCATGTAAAATATGGGGATCCTCGAAACCCAATTCTAATAGTTCAAATTAATGGGCTAGATATTCCGAATGTACTAGTACATTTGGGCACTGCAATTGATGTAATTACTTTTGAAACCATGCTTACACTTGGATTACATGATCTTAAGCCTACCCCTATAGTCTTAGAACTAGTTGACAGACCTACAATTAGGCAAATTGGGAAATTGGAAGCCATAACGATTTTGGTGGATTCTTGGCACTATCATGTTGATCTCCTAGTCTTACATATGCAGTCCCTAGCTGGTGGTCATCCCCTTATTTTAGGACGGTCTTGGCTTCCAACCGTTGATGTCTGTATTGGATGTTGATTAGGAAACATGATAATTTATAATGGGGAAAATATGAAAAATCTTATTCTATATCCCCTGCAGAACCAAGCTTGCAGAAAAAGCCAAAACATAACTTTTTGTCTTTGGATGAGATTGAAAATGAATATCAGGAACTCTATCCAGTGCTTACCATGGGGAAAGCCCTTTGCTTTAAGAATGAGATTGAGAATGATACTATTAGCACTGTTATTAGTATCCCTCATGCTATTCCAGATCCAATTCGATAGTTTTTGGAATCTACCATTAGCTGTGAAACATACGAAATTATCAGATCAGAAACCAGAAATGAAGACATTCCTATAACAACATCTTCTTACAACATACAGGTGGATATTGAGCCAGGGAAGACATTGAATATCAACGCAAATATTTCACTGGCCTAGACTGAACATCTCCTGAATATGATTCAAGAAAAGAAAGAAGATTTTGTGTGGGATTATACTGATATGAAAGGTATCCCTGCCGATTTGTGTACTCATGATATTTATATCAAAGAAGATTGTAGACTCGTGAGACAACCTCAAAGAAGGATTAACCCTGCCTTGAGAAACATCATCAAATAGGAGCTACAAAAGTTATTGGATGCAATATTTATTTACCCAATCTTAGACATCCAGTGGGTATCCCTACTGTTCATTGTTCCTAAAATGAATGATAAATGGTGGATTTTTGTAGACTATAGGGAGTTGAATAAAGTAACCTTGAAAGATCATTTTCCTCTTCCATTTATCGACCAAGTCCTTGATACCCTGACCAGGAAAAAGTTTTTCTCTTTCTTGGACGAGTTTAGTAGGTATAACCAAATCCAAATAGCTCTTTAGGATTAGGACAAAACCACCTTTACATTCCCTTGGGGAACATTCACTTACCGAGTCCTTCCGTTTTGTCTTTGTGTTGTGCCTGCTACCTTTTAGAGGGAAATACTAGGGATTTTTTGTGATTTACTCGATGATAGTGTTGAAATCTATATGGATGATTTCATGCCATATGGAGGGTAATTTGAAGAAGGGTTGGAAACTTGGAGAAATTCCTTAAAAGGTGTAAACAAACGTGTGTTTCTCTGAGTACAACAAAATTTCATATGATGAGACAAGATGGAGTAGTGCTGGGACATTTGCTTTCGGCTACTGGAATACAAGTTGATCCTGCCAAGGTAAAGGTAATTATACATTTTATTGTACCCAAGACACTGACCCAGGTACGTAGTTTCATTGGTTGCGCTTGTTACTATAAGTGTTTTATAGAAAAAATTTCCAAGATAGCATTCCCACGTTTTAGTTACTAACTAAAGATGCAGAATTTTTATGGACAGATGATTGTGAGGTAGCTTTTGAGAAAATCAAGGAACTGATCTGCCAAGCTCCAATCCTACTTGGTCCCAACTAGGAACTTCCATTTCATATCCATGAAGATGCCTCTCAAATGGCTGTAGGGGTAGTGTTGGGACAACAGGAAGATAAGAAGCCATATGCAGTCTATTATGTCAGCAAGAATGTAACATCTGCTGAGCTAAACTATAGGGTAACAAAGAAGGAGTTATTGGTTGTTATCTATGTTGTTAATAAATTTTGACATTATATTAGTCTTTTGTACACATTGACCACGTAGCAATTAGGTATTTGATGAATAAACACATAACTCCTGGGTGTATAACAAGGTGGTTGTTACTACTTCAAGAATTTGATATCAGCATTATAGATAAATGAGGAAAAGATAATGTATTTGCTGATTTTCTGTCTAGATTAAATGCTAATAATGAAAGACAACCTATAGAAGATAGCTTTCTCAATGAACATTTGTTTGCAACTTCTACTAATACCCCTTGGTATGTAGACATTGGTAACTATTTGGCTACAAGAAAAATACCGCAACATTTATCATACAGGGAAAAATGGAGGATCATTCATCATAGTGCCCATTACTCATGGATAGTAGGATGTCTCTTTTATATAGGGGGAAATCAATAGACACATTGTTGTGTAGCAGAAAGTGACATCTATGCAATTTTGAAAGCTGCTCATGATTGCCCTTGTGTGGGGCATTTTGTGGATAAACAAACTGGCCACAAGGTGTTATAAATGGGATATTATTGGCCCTATATCTTCAGCAATGCACATAACTATGTTCGAAGATGTGATAGCTACCAAAGGACGGACCAGCCTGGTCGATCAGATGAAATGCCATTACATCCACAAGTAGTTCTTAAGCCTTTCGAGAGATGGGCTATTGATTTTGTAGGTCCATGTAACCCACCTTCACATTAGAAAGTCCAATTTTAGTCTGCACATATTATGTAATGAAGTGGGTAGAAGCCAAGGCTATAGCGAAAGCAACAGAGTAGGTTGTCTCGGACTTTTTATTTGAAGACATTTTTGCTAGATATGGTACTCCAAGAGAGATAGTTTCAGATGGAAGATAGCAATTCACGTCACACGTGATAGCAACACTTATGGAAAAATATGGGATCAAGCATAAGATAACAACCCCATATCATCCTCAGGTGAACGGTCAAGTGGAGATCACAAGCAAAGTATTGGAAAACATCCTCACCAAGATCGTGGCAAATCATTGTCGAGATTGGGCTGAAAAACTTCCTGAAGCTCTTTGGGCGTATAGAACAACATGGTGGAACACAACATGATTCTCACCATTTGAACTTGTCTATGGAAAATCCACATTGTTCCTAGTGGAATTTGAAATTAGTACACTCAGAATGGCTCTAGAAGTAGGATTCGACCTCTCAGAAGTCGAGAAACATCAGTTGAAACAACTAAATGAGCTTGATGAAATTTGTTTAATGGTTATCCAGAGAACTGCTTCCATACAGTAGCAGAGCGCAAAATGGCATGATACATTTATTAAAAATAAGGTGTTTCATAGACGAGATTGGGCATTACTGTATGATTTTTGTTTTAAGGATTTTAAAGGAAAGATTTACTCACGATGGTTTGGAGTGTATGAGGTTGATGTGGCATTTGATAATGGGACTATCATATTGGTCACAATCGATGATTCCCATTTTTCTTCTATTATAAATGAACATCGACTTAAACTCTGCTACTGCCCAGCCTCCAGAGAAGCCTTCATCAAACATCTCTCTAAAAAATCTAGATTGAAGGTTGTTGGTGCTGAACATACCTACTCTGCACCTTTGAACCAGAAAAAATAAATAAAAAAATAAAATACATACATATAAATAAAATGTTGTTACTACTGACTTCTTTGTCTTTTTGTAGGAGCTTCTATTGAGGCACAATGATTGAGGAGTTGAAAAATTTCCTGAGTAATTGGTGCAGTCACTCCACTAATACTGATCCTCTTGAAAAAATTTCTAAGTAATGCTTGTTGTTACTCGCAAAAATTTCCTAAGTATTGAATGTTGTTACTCCTAGGGTGCTATTACTTTGCTACTATTGTTACTCTCAAAAATTTTTCTAATTATCAGATGCTAATACTCCTCGGATGCTGTTACTCCTTGGATGTTGTTACTCCTTGGGTGCTGTTACTCCTTGGGTGTTGTTACTCATTGAATGTTGTTACTCCTTGGATGTTGTTACTCCGTCGATGTTGTTACTCCTTAGATGTTGTTACTCCTTGGATGTTGTTACTCCTTAGGTGTTGTTACTCCTCGGATGTTGTTGATAAATTCATGTCAAAAGAGAGGCCATTGTAGAAGTTAGTGGGTTAAAACAGCAGGGACATAATTGGTTTTCACTGAAGGCTCCACTGCGAGATTTTCCAGAATTATTTTTGCAGGCTAGAGAAAGATTTGTCCATAGGGGAAGGGAGTATGACCATAAGTCCTTGCTGTATCTATGGAATGAGGTAGCAATCTTTGTCATGAATAACATAACCTACGAAGGGTGGTTTACCACCTTGTTCAAATATCATTTCAAAATTCTAGCCCATCTTCGATTCCCACGGGCACAGGTTCATTCTTGGAACATGCATTTCTTTTTTATGAAAAGTATTCAACTTATGGTGTAGTCCACTCAGTGGTCCTAACAAATCACGAACTGGTTCAACTGTTGGTCATGCATGCATTGACCCAATTACAAGTTCCTTGGGCACAATTCCTTGAGACGACAGAAGAGGAAGTAGCACCTGTTATAACTACTAGGGAAGAAGAGCACGAGGAATCGAAAGAAGAACCAACATCTCCTATTGGTATAGCAGGAGAAGCAGAGTCCGAGGAATAAAAAGAAGAACTAACATCTCTTGTTGGTACGACAAGAGAAGAAGAAGAACCAGAAGAATTGGAGGAAGAACCAGCATCTCCTGCTGGTACATCAGGAGAGGAAGAAGAACCAAAAGAATTAGAGGAAGGACCACCATCTCCTACTTGTACAGTGGGAGAAGAAGAAGAGTAGCCAGAAGAAATGGAGGTGGAGGAAACAATTGGTGATACAGTCGAGGTTGCCATGGAAGAACCACCCCTACTTGTGGAACATATTGATGAAGAAATGAAGACAATGGATGGATTTGATACTGTTCTACATGAATGAACTTTCATTAATGAAGCACAAGGAGAGGAAATCCTGGTCAAGGAGCTGGTGAGTGATGTTGTTATACAAGAACCAACATCACTTGCCCAAATAGATGTGGATGTTGAAATGAGTAGGGGAGCCACAAAAGAACCACCACCAACTCAGTCAAGGAAAGAGAATGTGGAAGGGATGAAACCTAAGGTTGATGTTGTTCCACAAGAATGAGCATCAACTACAGGACAAGAAGCGATATATGAAGAAGGCTCGACCCAATTAAAAGATGAAGGTGATGGAGGAAAAGAACTAGAGGTGTAAGACAAGACTAGTATGGAGTAGATAGAAGACATTCCCCACTCTCCTTATCAAGCCATAATGCCAATAGGAGCAAGAGGGTTTCGTTCCCCTCGACGTTTAATGGAAGAGATCGTTGTTCCTCCCATATTGAAGTTCATCAGCCCAAAGGAGGGTGCAGGCATTGTTAGCTCATCACTTGGTGATTCCTAGAAAGGGCTCCCTCAAGACCAGACTGAAAAATAAATGTTTGCAGAAGGATTGGAGAAGAGGATGGTCAACGAAGGCACTTTGCAGGTGATAGATATTCCTGAATTAATAAGAGGCAAAGAAGAGAATGCTCCTGAGGAAAGAAACCAAGTGCAGAAGACTTGGTAGAAAATCCAGTTGATTCATTTAACGATAACCCATCACTTTCTGAACTAGTTGTAGGGTTGGGTAATGAATTCATTGTTAAACAAGAGTGGATAGAACAGTGTGAGAAGAGGAGAACACCTCTCAAAGAAAGGTACCAAATTCAGTTCAGAGAAACCATGCGACTAAAGATGGAGGTTTGGAAGCTGAGAAAGAAGGTCTCTCGGCTAAAGAAGAAGACAAGGAAGTATAAACAAGAGGCTGTAAATCCCAAGGTCGAGGTATCCATAGTAGTTGTCCAAATAGAAGATGTTCCCACAACTTCTGCTGCCACACAGACTGGTCCTATGGAGCAATTGTTCGAGGCCGAGAATTCTTCCTAACTACTAAAATTTAGAAATGGGAATCTACCATGAATGAAGAAAGGAAGGAGACAAAGAAGGTTCGAGAATAGACCACTGAGATTATTACTTGGTATGTAGACAAGCTAGATAAAGTAAGGTAGAGGAAAGAGAAACAACAAAAAAAGATAAAGGACTTAGAAGCGTAGGTGTTGAAGGGAGATAAGGAATAGATGTTTACCCTAGCACAATACGTAATGGCCTCTCAACCTCCTGCCCATAGTTTTTCTTTGTTTCTTCATGAACAATTCTTTCTCTTCTGCCTAGAAAGCATTTACAAGGAGATCGACCATGAGATTGAGGATCCGATAAAATTGCTTCGTATCATAAGAATTCATGATATCGTGATCCAACACTTGATGTGTGAAATGTACATGCATGGTTATTTCTTGAGGGATTACGAGACCTTCAATACAGTTCCGTTTGTGGGAGACGTTAACCTGAGAGCCTTCAACTCCTACACTATTAATCAGGTTAAATGGAGGAATGCTTGTGATACTTTTGAAGAAAATCAAGCTACAAAGCCACTAATGTTAGGGAGGGAGAATGGTCAGTCAGTGACTATTTATAACAAGCACTCCACCTTTCTATAGATTGAGGGATCTAAGGAATGAATTCTTGCAAAACAAAGATGGTGTGCTAACCTCTGTGTTAGACAGATAGTTACTTTTCAGGACGAAGCCCTTGACAATTGTCAAAGGAGATGGATGATGTCATCATCAGCTGTCAGAAACAAGGAACCTTTTGGAGCACCCAATTTTTGTCTAGCATTAAAAAGAGTGCCACATTTTGTTGCATGCATTCAGGCCTGTGGGGTCCAGTGGATGGGGTTGAGGTTTTAGTTTCCACTCATTTGGATGCGAGCAAAGCATTACACTCTAGCATATAATGTGAGCAATGATTGGTGGAGGATTTCCTTATGATAGAAGCATATAAACCTTCGAGGACAGATATGGCTGAAGAATATGACCTTGCTCAACTTCATGCTGACCACAGTTGGTCCAACCTAGATCTGAAGAGATGATGAGCTCCATGAGGACATGCAGAAAGACCAGTTGGCGAGAGATGACGGGTACCAAATCTCCATACTTTTTCCCTCCATTTTTACCCTCTCTCTCACTCTGTATCATTTATATTGAATAATTGCTCTAAATGTTGAAGATTCGGTCACATATGCAAATCACAGAAGTAACTCCAAGCTTATAACACCATTGCAGCAACATTGTAACAACATAATGAATCCCAGGCCTATTCCAGACCTTTCTTGTTCTCCCTCTCGGCAACTAGTTTGGTCGTTTCAACAACTCTTTATTTCTATACATTAGCCATGCAAGGGACTAAGATTGTAATAGAAGACTATTTAATTAGTTGAATCCAAGTTATTTTGTTGTTCTCTCTATAAGCTATGAATCCATCGTAACCTTAGTTTAAGAGTTGGGCCCACTCTTCTGATTAGATGTTGTGTTATTTCTATGTGTTATTTTATTTATGTTGGTTTATTTCAATTGTTGTTACAGTACCTTACTTAATTGTTGTGAATTCTTTTATAATTCTACAATTGATTCTTATTTACTATCACAATATTTCTTTAATTAATTTAGTTATTAAATCTAGGATTGGTGATTGGATTGTGTCATTGCTACCTGCATATACTTTGTGCGTTACCTTCAAATAATATACGCACTCGGATTGATAAATTAAATGTTTAAAAGTGTTAAATATTTATTCACACTCAGACACCAACAATGACTACTCATGGTCATAAGAAAGGTTTTGAAGGAGATTATAGGAAATTAAGTCATGAAAAACTTGATAGAGAAATAGATTGTATAAAAGAACAACTTAAGGCAATGAGAAAATTCCTATAAAAAGGAGAAGAAGACCATGGGTATGGATGGACTATAAAGAGGAGAGTGAAATTGAATTGGTTGTAGGTGAAATGTAGGTAGAGGACAAATGCTAAATTGAAGGATGAAAATCTCAAAGGAGTGGTGGGGCAAAAGAGGGTAACTATTGAAGGAGAAGTTCACCTTTGTGAACCTCAACAAGGAGCAATCATTGGAGAGAGTTATCGGAATACTAAGAGGAAATTTTCCTAGGATCTTTTGAACTATTTGAGAAGTTCAATTCAACAGGATATGGTAATGTTTGAGGAATTAAATAAGGCTAAAAAGCTTTATGTCTTTAATGTTCATGGTTTATGTATGTTTGCAAGTTACATAGGTAATGAAGAAGGATAATCATCTCAGGTTGTCAAGATTGATGAGGATGACAGAAATATGCTTTGTAAGAATATCACTAAAGAATATAATTAAAATTTAGTTACCAGTGGAGATGAAGTAGAATTGATGAAGGACAATAGTGGTATCATAATAGTGGTGACATAATTTCAAAGTGGAGATGAAAGAAAAAAAAGTGAAGTGGACTAGGTTGCTTGTGAATTTCTACAAATCCACTTATCAAAATCTCCAATCTCTCTAGGTTGATATCAATCTCTCACTTCTCTGCAATCCCCAGTCTGCACTTAAAACCCATTATATTTTATTATTATGAACAGTTACTTTACTATTGTCATGATGATTCCTAATTGATGTATTATTTTAACAACCTTATTTCTAAGGGTTTTATCTTCCTCAAGAACTCATTCATCCACAATATAACAATGACATATTCAACTATAAACTATAACCAATGTCTACAGATCCAGTGACAAGCACTAAACATTAATTTGGTGTTGTCAACAACCATTGGATCACATACATAGATGAATCATATGAAAATTGGTAACGAGCTCAGTTTCACATTCCATGAATTTTTTAGATCCACATTTTCCAAGATATGGTGTTGTTTCTACCCTACACTCCTCGTCATATTACTCTTTGCCTTCACCAAATCTCTTATAGCTCGAAAGCCCTCTTCCAACCCTCCAATTTCATCCTCGACAAATCTTGTATTCTTTCATTCAACATTGAATCGTCAATGATTCTTTAAAGCTGCCTCCCAATCCTCATTGGATCTTCAACAAGTATTCTCACTTATTATGCAATAATTTAATCATTCTTAGATGCTTCTAATCCATGTAGAATGAATTCTATGACATGCACATGATTCTTCTCTTCATCCACTCAACCATAAATTATCTCTAATGCTTGTATACCATATCTTTTCTAGCAACTCTAACTCCTCATCATACATCATAAGAATTTCATCTGAATTTTTTTTCTTATTTTTCTTTTGACTGCCACCAGTAATCAATTCTAACATATTTTCTACACCAACAGGTCATTGCAACTACATAGCAACAATTCATTTATGAATTGTACATGATATTCACTCTGCTTGTTTTCAATTTAATTTATGAATTGTACATGATCTTCACTCTCATTATTTTTAATAGACAATTCTACTTCATTTACTGATAACAATATTCCCAAAACCATGTAATCACATGCCATAAGATTGGGTTTGCAACACATTTAACTCATAACAAAATAAAATTCCAAAGTTCATTCCAGCATACACAAAATTCCAATACAATACATTACACAGAGTTCATTATAGAGTACACATATGAAAACTAATATTATTCCCTCCTACCATAAGGAAAAAATACCCTAATTACTTCAGATCCACCATGAACCTAAATTCATTGAATTTTCCAATATTTTTGTTCAATTGATTGTAGATTTTTTTCCTGAAAGAATTTCATTTTTTGGCAGAGTTTTGAAAATACAAAAAAACAATATATTTCTAAAATATGGGAGTTGCAACTTATAATCTGAAACTAGTAGCTCACATGTGAGAAAGTTGCACCTAGAGTCTTCCCAAAGAAGAGAATGCTCTATTCAATTAGTCATAAAATCAGAAATATATAAGTTATATCATTTTAAGGAGATTATAACTGACCCCTAGAAATTCGAACTAATCCTAATCTAGGACACACGTACAATAGAGAAACAAATTCTCTCCAATAATACAATATTCTACTAGCACTCACCCTTAATCGAGAAAGGGTTTACCTGTACTCCTAACATCTCCCTAAACATTTCAAATTGAATCCTCCCAATAGGCTTGGTAAAAATATTTATTGCATTATCACAAGTATTAAAATACTCAATAAAAAATATTTAGATTGAACCTTCTCTCTAACAAAGTAAAATTGAGTATCAATATGTTTTGTATTTTTGTGAAACACATGGTTGTTTGCAAGCTTGATTGAGTTTTGGTTGTCACATATGATTACTGTAGCATGTCTTTTTTCTTCTCCAGCATCATGAAGAAGTCTCCTTAACCAAATTACCTCACACAAGGCTGCACACATTCCTTAATACTTTGATTCTGCAGAAGATAAGGATACAATACTTTGCTTCTTGTTTCTCCATGCAATTACACCTAACCCGATATTGAAAGCATAACCTATGATGGATATTCTATCATTGAGTTTTCCTTCCGACTCTCAATTTGAAGAACCTGTCAAATTAACATAAGAGTGATCAGTGTACTTAATACCAAAATAAATGGTTCCTTGAAGGTATCTCAAGAAACCTTTTGCAGCCACCGAGTGGTACTCGAGAGGTTATGACATGAATTGACTTAACACACTGGCTAAAAATGCTAAGTTAGGTCTAGTTAAATGCATCCACTTCTTAGGAATCATCCTCCATCTGTAGTTAAGATTTTGCTGTAAAGGCACTTAGGTAGCTTTGCACTATGCCATTCTAAACTTTTTCAATATACCTCTAACAGACTTTCCTTGAATTAGAAAATTTTGTCGAGAGTCGCTCAAAACTTCCCGACCCAAGAAATAGTTTAATTCTCCAAGGTCTTTCATTTCAAAAATTTGTGACATCTACACTTTGATTTCTTTAGTCAATTCATCAACATTTTCAGTGGTAATTAGATCATCTACATATAAATAAATCAACATAATCTACCCATTTTCATCAAACATAGTACATGAATTTGGATTGTTTTTTCTCCTATTATAATCATGCTATAAGAAGAAGGAGTCAATTTTTTCATACCATGACCTTGATGCTTGTTTAAATCCATATAATGCCTTTTTTAATTTGCACACTAGATGTTCCTACCCATTTTTAATAAACCCTTCAAGTTTATTTAAATAGACCTCTTCTTTTAATTCTCCATTTCAGAAAGCACACTTCACATCTAGTTGGTGTAGACTCTAATGATGGTTTGTATCTAAAGCTACTAACATTCTAATAGTGTTTAACTTAGCTACAGCAGAAAATTTCTTGTCAGAATCATTTCCTTCTTTCTGTGAGTAACCTTTGGCTACCAACCTAGATTTATATTTGTCTACACTACAATCTACTTTAAATTTAGGTCTATATAAGCATTTATAACCTATAGGTTATTTCCATTCTCGTAGTTCAACTAAATCCCAAGTTTTGTTTTTAATGATTGACTCATAAGAGCATGATATCTATATCTTGCTAGTAATTGAGCTTGCCTACCTGATCTCCTCAGTAGCGGACTTGCCTCAAATATGTCTTGCTCACTCCATACTGTACTTGGATTTATGACTATACCTCCATCACTTGATTCTTCTTTTTACTATTGTTACACATGATTGTCTTTAATTTCCACATTGTTGTCTTCCATAAGCAAAGGCATGTGCCACTCCTCATAGCCTTTGTCTATGTTCCCTTCATCAACCTACTCATGGAATATAACATCTATACTCACAAACACCTTGTTAGTAGATGGATTAAACAATTTGTATGCTTTAAACTCACAACAATACCGTACAAATATGCATTTTGTGGCTTTAACATCCAATTTCTTCCTATCATCCTTAAGAATATGTGCAAAATCTTTCAAACCAAATAATCTTAAATGACTAACTGGATGCTCAGAACCATATAAAGCCTTAAATTGAGTCTTAAGATCAAGGGTCTTTGTTGGACTCCTATTTTTTAAATAGATTGCAGTATTAGTAGATTCTGCCCAAAAATCATTGGATAAGTTCTTACCTTTCAACATGTTGCATGCAAACTCCACCAGAGTTCTCTTCTTCCTCTCTACAACCTCGTTCTGTTACGGAGTGTGAGGTAGTGTAAATTTTTGAATTATCCTATGATCCCTGCAACATTTGATGAAGTTTTCCAACTTGTATTTTCCCCCTTGATCTGAGGAGAGAATTTTGGTGACCTTCCCTATATTGTTTTCAATCATACTTCTAACTCCTTAAAATATTCAAATGTATGACTTTTCTTATTTAGGAAACATACTGAGGTATATCTTGCACAATAATGAACAAATAATAAAAATTAATATGCATCTGCTAATCATCTTATCTGCATTGGTCCACATATGTCAGTGTGTACAAGCTCGAGGATATCTCTATTTCTTCTATTTAAATTTGAGGCAAATTCAACCCTCTTCATTTTTTGAAATGCACATCCTTCACAGTCAACATGGGCATCCTTAAAATAGGTAGTCCGTTGACTATACCATGCTTGTGTATCACCAATAAGTGAGGGAAATTGATGTGTCCAAATGTTTGATGCCAAAGATTCTCTATTGTCATTGTTGTTGAAATCAACGATTGGTGTGGCACGCTTGTGACATTCAATCTGTACAGGCCTTCAAATCATATTCCAGATGCAACCAGTTTATGCTTGTCCAGTAAATCCTTTACGACATAATAGATTTTAAAAAACTCTACCTTCACGTTCTAATCTGCAATCATAGAGACAAAGATAAAATTATTTTTAAGGCCCGATACATACATCACATTCTGCGTCTGACATTTCCATCAGGAAATATCATAGGAATGTCTCCATACCCTTTCATCTGGTAGGCTATGTCATCACCAAGGTAGATATTAGCACCATTGTTGGTTTCTTTAAAACTTCCAAACAAGTGTTTATTACCTATCATGTGAGTGGATGCTCCAGAATCCTTAAACCAAGTTTCAGCCTCATCAATCTTAGTGGAAGGACAAGAATCATACATAAACAATTTGAGTTCATGATTCTGGTCTTCATCAGCAAAGTGCTGTGTGTATTTCTTCTATGTGTGTCTCGCATCATCAACCCTCTTTTTATAACATTGTTTAGCTATGTGACCAGACACTACTACACCAAGGGCACTTTTAAGACATTTTTTAAAGACAAAAGAAATCTTTAGTCTTAAAAAATCACTTTATATTTTAGTTATTTTACATTAAAATTTAATATCAATTGAATTATCTTAAATATAAATTTTAAGACAAAAATACTATGAGACAAAGATATTTTAAGACAAAACTTTATATCTAAGACAAAAATAGTTTAAGACAAAATATTTTAAGACAAAAGTAGTTTGAGACACAAATATTTTAAGACAAAACTTTATATTTAAGACAAAAGCAGTTTGAGACAAAAATATTTTAAGACAACTTTATATTTAAGACAAAAATAATTTAAGACGAAAATATTTTGAGACAAAACTTTATACTTAAGAAAAAATTAGTTTGAGACAAACATTTATATACAAAACTTTATATTTAACACAAAAACAATTTAGGATAGAAGTATGTTAAGACAAAAACAATTTAAGAGAAAATTATGTTAAGACAAAAAAATATCTTTAAGAAAGAAACAATTTGAGACAAAAGTATTTTAAGACAAAACTTTATATTTAAGATAATGGTGACTTTAGATGAAACCTATTTAATACAATTAACAATTAAGACACAAACATATCAATTTAAGGCAATATTATATAACAACTGCAAAATTGACTTTGACAGTGTACCGTAAGTCCGCCAGCTTGTAGGGAACTACGTATGTCTTGTGCCTATACCGAGGTTGTTATTTTACCTACCATTCACGTTATCTTATATAAAGACAATGATTTGTTGGGCTCTTCGTTTTGTCTGGGTAATCGACTAAGAACAACACAACAACTTCTATTAACACGATTTATCGGACATCAACTCCCCATGGTGCCGAGTACATGCAATACAGAAAAAACAACCACTTACCATGAGCCAGAAGTATGCACCTCACCTAAAGTGGCCACCCATGAGCTACATTAACCAGAGCTTAAGATTTTCACACTAATGGCTCGACCCATGAGCTACATTAACCAGAGCTTAAGATTTTCACACTAATGGCTCCACCCAGCAACAAAGAAGCCTATAAATGGACTGAAGAGGAGCACTACTACTCATTTGTTCTAGAAAAAACTTGTTCCCACTGACCTAAACTAAAACTGTACAAGATGAAATAAGGGATCTTAAAGGGGTCGCAAAATCCCTTTTTCCTAATTTTATCCCATGCAAGGATCTTTCCATGCCTGATGAGACAAAGAAAATATGAAATCATCGTCCACAACTTTGAGTACTAGATTTGCTTCCATAATGGGTCAGGAACCTAGTTAGATGAGGTAGAAAGTGTTGAATAAGATTCTTTAAGAGAGAACATACCTTTTGAAAGGTGCCCCAACTAAAGCTTGTTTGGCTTACCTTTGTTCATAATAAGATGCTTACGCAGAATCAGGGTGAGATCTTCCCAATCTAGGGCCAACTCCCACACTGGCCAATGATTCATAGATATCCAAAATCTCCACTTCGTCAATGCATTGGAGTCTTACCAAAACTATCTAACTTTCTCCTCACCTAGATGAGTGGTAAATGTTTGAATATCGCATAGAATTTCCTCTAGATTAAGTTTGGGGTGTTGCATCGAGGCCTCCTCCCAAAATCTAGGTTTATTGTCGTTTTTAATCTACCAAAAACCATGGACCTCATTTCGTGCCCTATTGTAATTAGCCTTATTCCACATGGAGGATCCACTCAGCCAAGATAAGGGCTGTAATGGTCACACAAGTTCTGATGTGATGGGACCTATCGACCATCCCATTGACTTGAAGGTGATGGTGGAGAAATATTTGATTAGTGAACTACTAAGCTACTACCTTCTCGTAAAGCAAACAAACCACTAAAGAATTCATTTCTAATTCCTTTTATGATTTCAGGATAGGTATGATTTTTTTGAGAATTTTTCTTGTCCGATGAAATATAATTTCTAACTTTATGATGACTTCGATAAATAAAACAAATTTTCTACCTTTTATGTCAGAACTCCTTATTTTACGGAGAATATCTATGGGTGATCACATACATTTCTTGGTTCACCAACAAATTCTAAGGTTTTGTTGTAATTTCATTCCTACTAGGATTTGAATAGTTGTTTGCACCGAGGTACTTATATCCTATAATGGTTTCCTCATTTAGTCTCTCTTAATTATTTGTATTGACCCTTTTCTTTTCCTTCACAATTATTGACTACATAGAGTCATTGTAACTTTTGATGGAAGCAATTTTTTTTGTACTGTGTTCCTTTTAATAATTTACATGAGATGAAGTTAATGGAAATTTCTATCATTATTCATTATAGATCATGTCATTCCTACAACATGCATGGCTACAACTCCCAATTATCTATATATATACATATAATTTTTTCTTATATCATAGTTTCCATATATATTATAGTAGTTCTTTCTAGTACTCACATTTTTATAGTACTTTGAATGTTTGATTTACCCCATCTATGTGATAATTGGATCTTTTTCTAATAGGGCCCATAGCCACTGTATGCTTGTTTACAATGTTAAATTGGTTAATACTTATATTATTGTCTAGTAAATCCTTTATGACATAATAGATGTTAAAAAAATCTACCTTCATGTTCTAATATACAATCATAGAGACAAAGATAAAGTTCTCTTTAAGGCCCGATACATACATCACATTCTGCATCTGATATTTCCATTAGGAAATATCATAGGAATGTATCCATACCCTTTGATCTTGTAGGCTTTGTCATCACCAAGGTAGATATTAGCACCATTGTTGGTTTCTTTAAAACTTCCGAACAAGTGCTTATTACCTATCATGTGAGTGGATGCTCCTAAATCCTGAAACCAAGTTTCAGCCCCATAAATCTCAACGGAAGGACAAGAATCATACACAAACAATTTGAGTTCATGATTTTGGTCTTCATCAGCAAAGTGCTGCGTGTATTTCTTTTGTGTGTGTCTTGCATCATCAACCCTCTTTTTATAACATTGTTTAGCTATGTGAGCAGACACTACTACATCAAGGGCACTTTTAAGACATTTTTTTAAGACAAAAGAACTATTTTGTCTTAAAAAATCACTTTATATTTTAGTTATTTTACATTAAAATTTAATATCAATTGAATTATCTTAAATATAATTTTGAACACAAAAACAGTATGAGACAAAAATATTTTAAGACAACTTAATATCTAAGACAAAAATAGTTTAAGACAAAATATTTTAAGATGAAAGCAGTTTGAGACACAAATATTTTAAGGCAAAACTTTATATTTAAGACAAAAATAGTTTAAGACAAAATATTTTAAGATGAAAGCAGTTTCAGACAAAATATTTTAAGACAAAACTTTATATTTAAGACAAAAATAATTTAAGACGAAAATATTTTGAGACAAAAACTTTATATTTAAGACAAAATTAGTTTGAGACAAACATTTAAATACAAAACTTTATATTTAAGACAAAAACAATTTAAGACAGAAGTATGTTAAGACAAAAACAATTTAAGAGAAAATTATGTTAAGAGAAAACAATATATTTAAGAAAGAAACAATTTGAGACAAAAATATTTTAAGACAAAACTTTATATTTAAGATAATGGCGACTTTAGATGAAACCTATTTAATACAATTAACAATTAAGACACAAACATATCAATTTAAGGCAATATTATCTAACAACTACAAAATTGACTCTGACAGTGTACCCTAAGTCCGCCAGCTTGTAGGGAACTACGTTTGTCTTGCGCCTATACCGAGGTTGTTATTTTACTTACCATTCACATTATATTATATAAAGACAATGATTTGTTGGGCTCTTTGTTTTGTGTGGGTAGTCGACTAAGAAGAGCGCAACAACTTCTATTAACAAGATTTATCAAACATCAATTCCTCACGGTGCCGGGTACATGCAATACAGAAAAAACAACCACCTACAATGAGCCAGAAGTATGCACCTCACCTAAAGTGGCCACCCATGAGCTGCATTAACCAGAGCTTAAGATTTTCACACCAATGGCTCCACCCAACAACAAAGAAGCCTATAAATGGACCGAAGAGGAGCACTACTACTCATTTGTTCTAGAAAAAAACTTGTTCCCACCGACCTAAACTGAAACTACATAAGATGAAATAAGGGATCTTAAAGGGGATGAAAAATCCCTTTTTCCTAATTTTATCCCACGTAAGGATCTTTCCATGCTTGATGAGACAAAGAAAATATGAAAGCATGGTCCACAACTTTGAGCACTAGATTTGTTTCCATAATGGGTCAGGAACCTAGTTAGATGAGGTAGAAAGTGTTGAATAAGATTCTTTAAGAGAGAACATACCTTTTGAAAGGTGCCCCAACTGAAGCTTGTTTGGATTACCTTTGTTCATAATAAGACGCTTACGCAGAATCAGGGTGAGATCGTCCCAATCTAGGGCCGAGTCCCACACTAGCCAATGATTCATACATATCCAAAATCTCCACTTCGTCAATGCATTGGAGTCTTACCAAAACTATCTAACTTTCTCCTCACCCGGATGAGTGGTAAATGTTTGAATATCACATAGAATTTCCTCTAGATTAAGTTTGGGGTGTTGCATCGAGGCCTCCTCCCAAAATCTAGGTTTACTGTCGTTTCTAATCTACCAAAAACCATGGTCCTCATTTAGTGCCTGGTTGTAATTAGCCCTATTCCAGATGGAGGATCCACGTGGCCAGAATAAGGGCTGTAATGGTCACACAACTTCTGATGTGATGGGACCTATCAACCATCCCATTGACTTGAAGGTGATGGTGGAGAAATCTTTGATTAAAGAACTACTAAGATACTACCTTCTCGTAAAGCAAACAAACCACTAAAGAATTCATTTCTAATTCCTTTTATGATTTCATGATAAGTATGATTTTTTTGAGAATTTTTCTTGTGTGATGAAATATAATTTCTAATTTTCTGATGACTTCGATAAATAAAACAATTTTTCTACCTTTTATGTCATAACTGCTTATTTTACAGGAATATCTATGGATGATCGCATACATTTCTTGGCTCACCAACAAACTCTAGGGTTTTGTTGTAATTTCATTCCTACCAGGATTTGAATAGTTGTTTGCACCGAGGTACTTATATCCTATAATGGTTTCCTCATTTAGTCTCTCTTAATTATTTGTATTCACCCTTTTATTTTCCTTCACAATTATTGACTACATAGAGTCATTGTAACTTTTGATGGAAGAAATTCTTTTTGTATTGTGTTCCTTCTAATAATTTACATGAGATGAAGTTAATGGAAATTTCTATCATTATTCATTATAGATCATGTCAGTCCTACAACATGCATGGCTATAACTCCCAATTATCTATATATATACATATAATTTTTTCTTATATTATAGTTTCCATATATATTATAGTAGTTCTTTCTAGTACTCACATTTTTATAGTACTTTGAATGTTTGATTTACCCCATCTATGTGATAATTGGATCTTCTTCTAATAGGGCTCATAACCACTGTATGTTTGTTTACAATGTTAAATTGGTTAATACTTATATTATTTTCCAGTAAATCCTTTATGACATAATAGATGTTAAAAAACTCTACCTTCATGTTCTAATCTACAATCATAGAGACAAAGATAAAGTTCTCTTTAAGGCCCGATACATACATCACATTCTGCGTCTGATATTTCCATTAGGAAATATCATAGGAATGTATCCATACCCTTTGATCTTGTAGGCTTTGTCATCACCAAGGTAGATATTAGCACCATTGTTGGTTTCTTTAAAACTTCCGAACAAGTGCTTATTACCTATCATGTGAGTGGATGCTCCTAAATCCTTAAACCAAGTTTCGGCCCCATCAATCTCAGCAGAAGGACAAGAATCATACACAAACAATTTGAGTTCATGATTTTGGTCTTCATCAGCAAAGTGCTGCGTGTATTTCTTCTGTGTGTGTCTTGCATCATCAACCCTCTTTTTATAACATTGTTTAGCTATGTGACCAGACACTACTACATCAAGGGCACTTTCAAGGCATTTTTTTAAGACAAAAGAACTATTTTGTCTTAAAAAATCACTTTATATTTTAGTTATTTTACAATAAAATTTAATATCAATTGAATTGTCTTAATATTTCAAAACAAAACTTAATATCTAAGACAAAAATAGTTTAAGACAAAATATTTTAAGATGAAAGCAGTTTGAGGCACAAATATTTTAAGGCAAAACTTTATATTTAAGACAAAAATAGTTTAAGACAAAATATTTTAAGATGAAAGCAGTTTGAGACAAAACTTTATATTTAAGACAAAAATAATTTAAGACGAAAATATTTTGAGACAAAACTTTATATTTAAGACAAAAACAATTTAAGATAGAATTATGTTAATACAAAAACATTTTAAGAGAAAATAATATTAAGAAAAAAATTTATATTTAAGAAAAGAAAATTGAGACAAAAATATTTTCAGAAAAAACTTTATATTTAAGATAATGGTGACTTTAGATGAAACCTATTTAATAGATTTAACAATTAAGACACAAACATATCAATTTAAGGAAATATTATCTAACACCTGCGAAATTGACTATGACAATGTACCCTAAGTTTGTTAGCTTGCAGGGAACTACGTCTGTCTTGCGCCTATACCGAGGTTGTTATTTTACTTACCATTCACATTATCTTATATAAAGACAATGATTTGTTGGGCTCTTTGTTTTATGGGGGTAGTCAACTAAGAAGAATGCAACAACTTTTACCAACAAGATTTCTCGGACATAAACTCCTCTTCTATCCCTTTCATATTTGTTGATATGATTAGTGACAACTTGTCTGTCATTGCATTCAACACTGCTACATGGAGGGGGATTTTAAGACAATTTTTTAAGAGAAAAGAAATATTTTTTCTTCAAATTTTTAATACGAGGTGCTAGTAAAAAAAGGTAAAGGTAAAGGATTAGGGCTGTCTACTAGCATTCACCAAGTGGTTGTTTTACCATGGTTGTGAAGTGATATTTAACAAAGGAAAAGTGTTCCTAATACACATAGCCATGGGATAGGTGAGGAGGATCAAGGTTCATGTGAAGAACCTGTATAAGCTGGATGTGGAAGACTGTGTTGCATTAAGCACTAAGGCAGAGAAAGTGTAGGTCGCGATGTCGATGAACTTTGGCACAAAATACTTGGTCATTTGCATCATGGTATCTCGAATATTATACAACAAATAACCACTGGCCTCCCTAAAGGAGCACTCAAGCAGTAGGATGTATGCAAAGGATCTACATTGCAAAAGTACATAAAATCCACATTCCATGATCAGGACAACAAAACACATGCAATCCTAGAAAGGATCCACTATGATGTTTATGGACCTTTGTCCACAACCTACACTGTCAGACACAAATATTTTCTCATTTTTATTGATGACTTCTCATAGAAGTGTTGGATCTTCTTCATGTGGAAGAAAGATGGGACATTCTCCAAGTTCATAGAATTCAAGGCACTGGTTGAAAAAGAAGCTAGCAAGAAGGTGAAGGCTCTATTGTAGCGGCTGCAACACCATCGAAAATTTTGGCCTGCACTTAAATTTTGCAGCCTACTATGGATATTGTGATCGATCGTTCCTTAGTCACTTATTTGTAAGTTGATCATGATCTAAAGCCCCCCTTTCCAATCTTAAGAGTCGTTCATGATTTTATTTTTACATAGAATGTGTCATCTTTGGGCATGTGGGTTATCGCTTGTCATGAAAAGGGAGGTTTGTTTTGATTCAAGGGGAAATATTTATGAGAATGGGTTGTCCTCACCACATAGACATATTTCACACTCATTTCACAAAGTCTATCATCCACCCAATGTCTACCATTGGAGCCGCACTTGCTGTAAGATGCCACAAGGGTTGTTGCATTAAGCGAAGTATGTGTTATATGTTTTGGATGGTTGTTGGGCAATTTATTGGGCTTAAATTGCTGCATTAAATTATCAACCAGGGAAACTCGTAAGCTTGTGATGATGCCAGCAAAATATATGCAAGAGTAGGCAACTAGCTCTATGTCTAGCTGAATTATTTACGATTCAATATAATATGCAAGGGAAGAGGCTCCTAACTAAGGAGGTCCTGGTTGTCCTTCCCTATAGTATCATATAGAAATCATTGATTACATAAAACTAAAAACTTGAAATGAAGACAAGAGAATGAACTTAATTATTGTTCAGATTCAAGTAGAGAGAGAGACTAACTTAGTCTCTTGATTGTCCTCTCGTGTACTAATCCAAACTAAATTAAGAGTCATTCATAAGCATAAGAAATGAAATGACTTGAAATATAAAAGCACAAAAGAATGAATTTCAATTACCATATAAATCAATGGAGAGAGAGCCTAACTTAGACTCTTGGTATCTCCTCATATGATACTTGAAACATAAAAGCAAAAGAATGAATTTCAATTATAAATCAAATAGAGAGAGAGAGCCTAACTTAGACCCTTAGTTGTCCTCTCATATGTTGATTAGATTCTAATTTAAAACTCATTCATCAATCACAAACAAATCCTCAAACATCTAAGCAATTAAATGAAATAAGATCTAATATGAAATAACATGCTCCTTTGATCCTTCTAGAGTGAGCTCAATTCTCCTAAGAACAAAGTGACAAGCTATTCCATATACTACATTAAGGAAAATTAAATCTAAAACTACATAATGGAAATATATGTAAAATGAAGCTTTATTCTATTCCATCATCAGTTGGATACAATGCTCTAAGAGTCCTCCTCCTTGGAATGGAGGAGGTACTCCTATTTATATAATAAGATGAGATAACAAACTCATAATGATGATCCACTAATCTCTCTTTTAGTTCCATACATTTCTCAACCATCTAGACACATAACCCTATCCTCCATGATTTCCTCCATGAGGTCCATGATTTTCTCCATGATCTTTTCCATGAGGCTTATCTTATCAAATTCGAATTTGATCATTCAAGGCCACATAAAGATGCCCTGGAAGCTTCCTTTGTACCTACGAATGTCAACAAACTCATTCTAATTGTTAGGTATAAGTATAAGCATATTATTTTCTAAAGTTTAGCCATAAATTCACTTAAAAATGTTAAGAATTAATAAATTTTGGAAAAGCATAGTTATAACCCAATAATGAGGTAAATGGAATGATGTGGAGGTGGAATGGAGGTGACATGAAGGTAAAATGTGAAGATATTGGTCAATAATGGAGTGAAAATAGGGACCATTTTGAGGCCCAACAATGGTCTATGTTGTATCACTAAGTTTTCAAGTGTGTGATCATAGTCAAGTTTTATCATTGTTCACATCAGTTCCCCTGCTCCCACACTTAGCCAAATTTCAGAATATCCTTATCAACCTAGCCTCAACCAGCTTTCCTGAACTACGCACTTCACATATGTAACCCTCAAGATTTTTCATTTCCTATTGGAACTGTGCAACGTGCACAAATCCCAACCTCCATTAGCATTTTAAACTACACATTGGTTTCCTCCAATGTCCTTCCCTCAGCCAGAACCCAATGTCTCCAAAAACTATGCAGTTTTGTCCCTTGACTACCCAGTCTGCCTTGCATCTTGAAATTGCGTAGATGTGTCCTCTCAGGGCCTCATCCCATAGTAGTGCCTTTCATCCAGCTAAAACTATGTAAATGTGTCCTCCCAGGGCCTCATCCCGCAATAGTCACTGCTCGTTGAAACTACATAATTATGTCTCTCAAGGGCCACAAAGAAAGATGATATGATAGATGACTCTAAAGTTGTTGAGAATAAAAATAAGAAGACAAAGGAACCCAAGGTATGATAGAATATTGGGACCGCATGAATACTCCATCTGATGCATAACCCTTTGGAGGCTAGGTATGGAAAACAAAGCACATCTTCTGAAGTACACCTCTTACTGTAGCTTAAAAGTTTTGCTTATCATTGTCGTATCATTTTGTCTTCAATGACATACATGGTTGCAAGAACTAAAAGTCATTCCATGTGTTTCCTCTATGCATCTTGCTCCCTTTCACTTGTTTATTATATAGCTTAGAAGATGAATAGCAATACCACTTGTTTATTTAAGCTACAGAGGTTGTGAACAACATGATCTTATGACTAACTAGACACGATGCAAGGCATCTTAAGTGGGATGAAATATGTTTGATGATATGTATATAGTTAGTACACTCCTTTCTATTACTCCTTTTCATTAATCCTTGTTTTGTATCTTGCATGTACCCTCACTGCTTATCAAATTTGGCTACCTACTGCTAGTAGTCTCTTAACTCTTTCCTGACAAAGCATGCGTAGGAATTTCCTTCATCCTGATTTCATCAAGACTCTCCATAGAAAGTATAGATCTAAGAGAAGGAGATGTGGAATATCACTATGAAACTCTTGAAAATACTTTGCATGTTTGATCCTATTCAAATGATTAAGTTGTCACTCAACAACATTGTCAATCTTGGAAGACTCAAGAAAGATCACATCTTTAGATATTATAAACTTCTTATTCACTTCATCATAGAGATGGTATGCTTTGGAGGTAGGAGTACCCAAAGAAGATACATTTGGGACTCCTTGCACTGAGATTTTTTATATGTTTCTTAGGTATGAAGGCATAACAGGAGGAACCAAAAACCCTGAGATGCCTCACAGAAGGAATGTGGCCATACAACATTTCATAGGGATTCTTGTTTCCAATAGCAAGAGATGGACACCTATTCTTTATATACACAACACATAGAACCACATCAGCCCAAAACCTTATGAACTCAACATGTGAACTATGCCAAGTTCATAGTGAAAGTAATACATTCCAGTGAACTATGTGTTGAAAAATGCAAGAAGAAATTATCAATTTGATTTTTCCTTGATTAAATGTAAAAAATTCGAATGTCCACATCAACAGACAACTTGGATGATGTTAACTTGTGTGACATGGCTTGTGTCACCTAGTTGTTAAACTATTTCTTACATTTGGAGGAACTAGTGGAAGGTAATTTAAACAGTGGGACATTAGTCAAACTCAGTGATCATCTAGTTAAATAATAAATCTACCCGAAATAGTTGGGGCATGCAGAGAAGTCGAGTCCCCTAAGACTGGGGGAGATTCCAAGGCAGTTTTAATTTCTTATAGCTCACAGAGTTGCAAGAACTTACTATAACCATGGTGGAGGAGGCAACTTGATTAGGATATTCTTGTAAAATTGGGAAGGGAATGATTGTTGGTAGCATTAATAGCCTACCAACAATTTTTTTTGCACCATACTTCAATGTTTTGGGAAGGGTTTTTGAGGGTGGATAATTTTTTCTGATGCTTTTTGGTCATGCACATCATCAATAAGTATCTTAGGAGGTCTGTAATAGTTCCTTGCATACACGTCCTCACAAAATATGTTTTGGGATGTCTATACTAGTTCCTTGGAAATTTCTGTTTGTCAAGGCCTAACTAGCTATGATCTTAGGTGCCCACAACATTCTGACGGTTTATGGCACTCTCCAAATCACCATTCCTGAAAGGATCCAACAAAACAACTTGAGAGGAAGATGAGAAGGGCACACTCTTATTGGTACTAGCCTAAAACTAGTGGAATTGGTTGGTCCCAATGGTTTTAGAGTTGTACTAGTCTAGTTTGGTGGTTCCGATTGGCTAAGGCTGGTCTTGTATTGAACTGACATTGAAACACCAAAGTGACTAGTTCTCTACTAAATTGACCAATTGTGAAGAATGTAGCACAACATAGCTAATGACCATCAAATATTGATTTTTTAATAAAAAATACTCGAAAGGAAAAAAAATATGTTAACCCCAAGGCCCTACAAAACCTAACCCTAGTAATTAATGGTAATATTAAATTTTTAAAGTTAAAGTAAAATTTGACATTATCGTTACCTTTCCTTTTTGAAAAGGAAAGATAAGGATAATGTCAACTTTTACTTAAATTTTGAGTATTAACATTAATTGTTTAGGGTTGTTTCAGAGTGGTTCCAACTTCATTCAATTTTGAGAAAGTCAAATTTTAGATCCCATTCAAAACTTAGTGGTGACTGTTTGAATCGCTTCTTTGTAATGAGTCCTAGACTTTGACTTCCAATTTTTCATGTGCATTTATTGCATAATCATATTCCTCGTGAGACTTTGCAACAGAAGTTGATCTTTAATCCATTGCAAGCACTTGACCTAGCTTAGGGAACCATCAACTACCCCTCCCAAGTTTCTCCTCAACATTGAAATTTTCTTTGGAAGCAGGCATTCATTTTATCCATTAGACCATTTTTTCCACTGTGAGAGTCCAACAACAACCCTGCCAGCATATGCTTGACAATCCAACTCATCTTTACTATCTAACATATAAAATCTCTTAAATCTTGTGTCTCTAATATAAAAGAGGAAGAACTAGAAAGTGCCTTCTTGACTCTCTTCTCAACCCACAATATGTTTAGCTTCTCTCTTGTGCTTACACTCTAGTCTTCTCGCAACTTCAGAATGGTGAATCTTAAACATGGTCTCATGATGTGCATTCAGAGAGGCATAATTCACCCTTGCTTTGCATCAAATTAGCCCCCTAGCATTCCCTTTACCTTTACATGCAAGCATTTATTTTCCCTGGGGAGGACTGTTAAGCTTCCCATCCCTATTTCACCTCCCTCTCCTACCATCATGAACTTGATAAGTTTAATTTAACCAATATCATTTTATTTGAGATAAACAACCCATCCAATTGGGTAGATTGAGATGAGACCCTTTTAGAAACCAAATCCATCCCTCCACAATGATATGTCCCTCTCCGACAACATCATGATGTTTTCTTCGAGATCTATCATTCCCATCATCACCATAAATTTCCCAATCCTTCACTTGCATCTTTGGTAATGTTATCATTCAGATCACCTATACTTTGTTGTTTTGTTTCTTGTGTTAAGATTTCCTTTAATGGAACTATCTCCCTAGTTGGCACGAATAACCAAATTTAAGTTCTTATTGAACTTTTGTGTTAACATACTTAATTTTCTTTTTGACCTATTTGGTTTCAAATTCTAGTGTGGTTGGTTTACTCGTTGACTACTAGCATTCACCAAGTAGTTATTGATGATCATAGTTGGTTTAGAGTGAACGTTGGACTTTGCCTTGAAAACAAAGCTCGAAGAATATGCAATTATCATGGAACATTTCAGAGCTCATAATTTTCTACAAAGGATTACACTATTTTCATTCATCAAGAATGGTTATATGAGAAAGAACCAAGTGGTTATGCTTTTCATCATTTTCACCTACATTTCCTATCTATCGTTTTCTTATTCGATGGGAAAGTTGGGTTTTTTGGCTTTTCAAATTAAAGTTCTATGATGGTGGTGTTCATCTCTTATTTTGGTCTCCTTCTAAAATCTTGTTTGATATGTGCAAAACGAGCATTGGTGCAGCTTTTAGTGGTGCAATTTTTAAAGATATGAAAATTCTATACTGATTTAAGGCATGCAATGTTCAATATCTACATGATACCTTTTCTTGACATTCCATTCATAGATTTGAAATTTGTAACAAGTATAAATTTTACTAATTAATTATTATATTGATAATTACAAAATTAAAGAGGAAGGAAGAATAATATATAATGTAGGTTTATGTGAATGGAAAATGTTAAGACAAAGGAATAATTATATAATGATAGGTGGACCATAGGGTTTGGGTTCCTTACCATCAATGTATTCTATATAAGGAGGGAGAAGAAGGAGACGATGACATCACTTTTTCTTGTGTAATTGAGGACAAGGCTAAGAAGAGACAACATAGTAATGGATTGATTGCTCATGTGTGACTTGTTTTTGTAATATCTAGAGCAATAAGGTCTATGGCTAGTTGAAGAGTAGAACTCCAAATATTTTTTGCAATAATAAATCTTAGTGAATAGAATGTCATATCTACATAGATCTTTGAGAGAGTACTCTATTCTAGGTGATGATAGAGTACATCATTTCCTTATTGGAAGTAATTAAACTTTTATCATGGTATAATTTAATTATAAATATTTAAAATACTAGATGTTTACAATCAATTTTATAAAGGGTTATGGGTTTCTTAATATTTTTTCTGCAATTTTAAATATTGAGATAAAAATTTGTAACGATAATGTAACGACCTCAATTCCTTGTGAATGCTATAAGTATCTACTATGTGTATTTTTTTCAAATCGAATAGAAATATGATCAACTTTGTTTTTGCTAACAAAAAAACACAAACATATTATATTATATAAGATATTTTCTTATTGTTAACAAACTTATTATCAAACATGGTTTATTTAGAAAATGACATATATTAAACTGTATAATGAATTATTAGATTGATAACTGTTTAATATGGGTTGACTTTTAGTGATGTTTCTATGGATCATCTTATGATGTTGTGGATTATTTAGAAGTCACATCACTAGTAACTCAAGTTTTCATGTCTCCTTCTCATGTTTGTACAAAATAAAGTAGAGAATGGATGGGAATATTTAATTCATGATACTAAAAATGGGATCACAAATTATCTTAACTTTACACACAATATATTGACACCTTATCCACGTGAGAAGTACTAGAGTGGAGGGATTACATCAACCAAGACTTTTCAATATATGAAAATATTAGGCTTCAAGAGATCATGTGTTGTAGTGATGGATGCATTAAAGAGGGACAATCAAATTAACTAAAACTACTAGAATGGGATATTGATGGGTGGAGGTTAAGTTGTACATATTATGGGAGCCTCATCTTTAGTATCTCCTTCGTCTATATGTTCTCCTTAGGTGATGGAATTTTTTCACAAAACTATTTTGAGCGTTAACATTTGTTGATTACATAGTCATCTTGTTTCATTAATAGTATTATATTTCTTGATAAAACAAGTAGCAAAAATCCTATTCATGTGTTAGGATTCAAAATAATTTTTCCTTCCCCTAATATTAATTTTTAACTTGAGCAGGTGGAGGATTTTGAGGATGGAATATTATGTTCTTCTAAGCAATTTTAGTAGGCCTCAATGAAATTTAAGGCCTCAATTGAGAGACCTAGAGAAAGTGATAGTTGTTTGTTAAAATCTGTTGATATTGATGTCAGGATATCAAATGGCACCTCGTACCTAACCTAGTCACACCTAATCTAGTCACAGTAACACAAAATTAAACTTTGAAGTTCCAATTTGATTCTTCCCCTTAATTTTTTACCGCAATCTTAAGGGACCTTGGTAAAATAAGTCCATTAATGATTAGTCATGACATTCTGGTGTAATAATACTTGTACATACCATAGAGTACATAACTCCATATCAATAACTAACCTTGTGTATCTCTGTGAATGATATTTTGGTTATGGATGACATAGTATCTTGGTGGAAATATGTTTGGATCCATGTGAACATGGTGATAATATTTAACAAAATCCCCATGTCTTTTAATCAATTTCAAGCGTGATTAGTCGGGACCCAACATGCACACTTGTACCTGGGATATAACATTATGTAATCCTTTCTTAGATGACTTCATTGTCAACATTGAACGAAACATTTATACCCTAAGCGACAAACAAGGTGCATGGATGGATTTCACAGATCCAGTAGAATAAACAAAATACCACCCTCCCGATACTTCTTGAACTTCCCGCATAGAAGGAGACACCACCAGCCCCGACTAAACCTCCATTCCACATGGTGCCGAGTACATGCAATATAGAAAAAACAACCACCTACCATGAGCCAAAAATATGCACCTCACTAAAAGTGGCCACTCGTGAGCCGCATTAACCAGAGCTTAATATTTTCTCTCCGATGGCTCCACCTAGCAACAAAGAAGCCTATAAATGGACCGAAGAGGAATAGTGCTACTCATTTTTTCTAGAAAAAACTTTTTCCCACTGACCCAAACTGAAATTTCCCAAGATGAAATAGGGGATCTTAAAGGGGATGCAAAAGCCCTTTTTCCTAATTTTATCCCATGTAAGGATCTTTCCATGCCCGATGAGACAAAGAAAACATGAAATCATGGTCCATAAATTTTAGTACCAGATTTGTTTCCATAACGAGTCAAGAGCCTGGTTAGATGAGGTAGAAAGTGTTGAATAAGATTCTTTAAGAGATAGCATACCTTTTGAAAAGTACCCCAACTAAAACTTGTCTGGTTTACATTTGTTCAGAATAAGAGGCTTACGCAGAATCAGGGTGAGGTCTTCCCAATCTAGGGCCGAGTCCCACACTGGCCAATGATTCAAAGATATCCAAAATCTCACTTTGTCAATGAATTGGAGTCTTACCAAAACTATCTAACTTTATCCACACCTAGATGGGTTGTAAAGGTTTGAATATCGCATAGAATTTCCTCTAGATTAAGTTTGGGGTGCTACATCAAGGCCTCCTCCCAAAATCTAGGTTTACTGTCATTTTTGATCTCCCAAAAACCATGGTACTCATTTAGTGCCTGGTTGTAATTAGCCCTATTCCAGATGGAGGATCCACTCAGCCAGGATAAGGGCTGTAACGGTCACACAAGTTCTGATGTGATGAGACCTATCAACCATCCCATTGACTTGAAGGTGATGGTGGAGAAATATTTGATTAGTGAGCTGCTAAGCTACTACCTTCTCGTTAAGCAAACAAACCACTAACGAATTCGTTTCTAATTCCTTTTATGATTTTATGATAGGTATTTTTTTTGGAGAATTTTTCTTGTGCGATGAAATATAATTTCTAACTTTATGATGCCTTCAATAAATGAAACAAAATTTCTTCCTTTTAGGTCAGAACTCCTTATTTTACAGAGAATATCTATGGATGATCACATACATTTCTTGGTTCACCAAAAACTTCTAAGGTTTTTGTTGTAAGTTCATTCCTTAAAGGATTTGAATAGTTTTCTGCACCGAGGTACATAAATCCTATAATGGTTTCCTCATTTAGTCTCTCTTAATTATTTGTATTGATCCTTTTCTCTTCCTTCACAATTGTTGACTACATAGAGTCATTGTAACTTTTGATGGAAGTAATTTTTTTTTGTACTATGTTCCTTTTAATACTTTACATGAGATGAAGTTAATGGGAATTTCTATCGTTATTCATTATAGATCGTGTCATTCCTACAACATGCATGGTTATAATTCCAAATTATCTATATATATACATATAATTTTTTGTTATATTATAGTTTCCATATATATTATAGTAGTTCCTTCTAGTACTCACATTTTTATAGTACTTCGAAAGTTTGATTTACCCCATCTATGTGATAATTGGATCTTTTTCTAATAGGGCTCATAGCCACTGTATGCTTGTTTACAATGTTAAATTGGTTAATACTTATATGTTGTAATTACAAACAGAGTATTTAATCCTTCCTTGAACCATTTGTTCTTCTTTAAAAGAAACAATTAAGGAAATTTTAATAAGGGCTATTAAAATTATTATAACTCGACACAACTCAAATTTCAAAACATTAGTTTCGATGTCTTTATTAAGATGAAATTTAACTATGGCTATCTCCTTTTACTTGCTCCCCAACCCAAGTGTAAATTCATAATATTTTGTTGTAGATTGATTTAAAATTGTAAGTATGTGATCCTTTTGTAACTACTCATTTTATGAATTTGTAGTCATATATGGTATATGAATTTGTAATTTGCAATTGAACATGGCACAATACAAAATTAACGGTCAAAAGGTGTGGTTTTCATGTGAGAGCAACATTTAACCTATGGTTTTCCTATGAGAGCACCCATGGCTGGAATCCCGAACTAATTTTAGCGGAGCGCTTTTTAATCATAAGTATCTACAGGAGCAGGGCGCATTACAAAATTGTCTTTTAAAAGTTGGGAATTGATGGTCGAAGGTGTGGTTTTCCTGTGAGAGCAGCATTTAAGTTGTAGTTTTCCTATGAGAGCACCATTTATTAGGTACCCATGGCTGGACTCCTGAACTAATTTTGGCAGTGCGGTCCATCATTATTGAAATTTGTCATCAATTATGAGGCATTTTGATGAATTACCTCAAATATTTGCCTACCTTAAGGGGAGGTTGCGAAAAAGTGAAAAAATAAGATCGAGGTTGTGGCAAATTTGATCCAGAAGGCAGCTTTGACTTTGAGGAGAAATCTGAGTTCTCTGATGAATAAGTATAACGAGTTGGAAAGTTTGAGAGAGGGTTTCAAGGAAAAGAGGAATTTTCTCTCAGAAAAGCTTGAGAAATGTTTGCAGCTATATTTCATTCACGAAGATGGTGACAGTTCCATTGCAAACACTGATTGTGCGTAATATTCTCCTGGAGTGTAGCTGTCTCAAGTCAGTGATTCTAAGCCTGTGTCAAATCGAATTCCCTCTCTACAGTATTCTAGCTTTATGTAAATGTGCGCAACAGATGATGGTGGCCTATGTTAGGAGTATCAGAATTTATGCATGAAAGGAGGATCTCGTTTGCCCCATTACGATGGAGGGTTTGTTGAGAAAATGGAGAGACAAACACCAATTTTTGAAAGCCATGAGACGAGGGTTTGAGAGGCGCGAGACGAGGGTTTTCGTGATGAGCAATAAGGGCATGAGGCCCAATGGTTATACCCTTTACTAGCATTGAGCACAGTAAAGCACATAATTGTTTATTCGTGTGTGGCGAGAGATAGATATTAAGACCCTAATTCTTCCATGGCTTCTACAAATATTTTTTACTCGTATACTATTGATAATAGTACTTGGAATTTTTTTTCGTATCATCTATAACCTTGAACTTATCAAATTTTATCTGATCTTGGTAGGACTGAGATAGTTCATTGAGAAAATGTTTAATTTTCACTTTCTCATTCCTAGTATATGGCACATAGTGATAGTAATTCCAAAACTTATAGGAAATTTCTTCCAAGTGATATTCCTCTCACAAAATCATTTTATGATGTGTCTTCTGACTGTGTGGAAGCCCTTCTAGTTATGTGGAATATTTTCACTATGGCATTCATATTCCTCTAATGTTCATACACAAGAAAGTATTTCTTTAATCTCAATAATCAAACATTTGTCCTTTTTCATTTCTTTATTCACGGCTTGGGCTTTTTGAAATATACATGCAACATAGTTCAAGAATTCTTATTTTTATTTTTCTTATTTAATTCACTATTGGAACCATTTCCTAGAAGCTCATATGAATTGACTATCCCAACCTTAGACGAATCAAATAATGATTTATAACTAGATGTATCTATCCTTTTAGCATGGTGTCTTTTTATGGAGGTGATTTTCCTCATTTTATTTGTAGATAATATGTTTTTTTTAACCTCTCAACGAATCTTTATTCTTGAAAATCATCATTGGTAGCATTAGGTCTTTGTTGCAATTTCTTTTGAATTTCAGATAGATTTTCTAGCAACAATGCATTCAATACTAACTATCTTTCTCTCTCTGCAATTATCCTTTCATTATCGATAATGTAGATTTAGAGTATTTCTTTTAGGATCCTCACTATTTCTGCAAGATTTAAGAGTATTTCTACTTTAGGATCCTCACCATTTCTGCAATATTTAGGGGTTTTTCTACATTCATCCTCTCGATATTCCTCACATTTGACATGGGTGGTTTCTTCAAGAGGACATTATACCATATTGGGTTTTTCTTGTTATGTTGCTTAACCTTTTTTCACTAAATTATATTTTCTTTTTAGTGTTGTAATGCAAAAAATTCAATCAATAGTTGTAAATTAGCATCACAATTAAAATTAATAATGGAGTATAATCGTTTATATGCAATTGTGTCTTATAACATGCTAGTGTTGCACCCTAACCCAACGTACAACCTTGTAACAATCCTAGTTCCTTTGGGTGTGTTTTTAGAAATGAGGTCATCCTTTTATGAAAATGCATGCCCCATTGGCTCATTGCTATATAATTCAACTTCTACGCAATAAATTGCCACATTGTATCACTTGATATCTATCGTTCTAGGAGATGCACTCGGATGATGTTTTGCTTGGAAATGTGATCATGTGTTTGGCACTAGACTCTAATTCTTTAGCATGAAATAGGTCCATATCACACACAACTTGCTTTTACCCGTAAGATAAAATCACATATAATATGGAAACTATCTTTCTCAACAATATAGGGAATTTTCCTAGCTCTAGCATTGCCTATATAGGTTTCCTTAATCTACTACCCTTTATTTTCCCTAGGTTCACGGGTACACTTCCCAATATGAACCATGGCATTTTAATCCTTGGTTCTCGAGGGGTTTTATGGAAATATGATTGATTCTCCTCTAAACATCTCAAATCTCCACAAATCACCACATAACTATAATACCAAGCCATGATATTTGTAGCTTGGGTCTTTGAGAAGTATGAGGCATGAAAATGGCTTTATGGGTTAGGTCATGAGATAAATTTGTAACCTATGAATCCATGTATGACCATAACCTACCATAGAGGTTGTGAAACCTTCATATATTATGTAAAACACCTCGGCATGGTTCACAAGGGCTTGATGAGTGGATTGGTTTAATCCCACACCAACATTTACTCATGAATTGATGAAACCATAGGTCATGGGCATTCACTACATTGGCATTCATTGGAATTCACTTATTCCATGGGTGGTTAACTATATTTGAGGGTTAAACATAATTTTAGGTTATTCTACCCTCTCTGCCACCAATACTCTCCATTATTTTATGCCTTTTCATTTTCGCAACAAATTTGAGGGTTCTTTTTTGCATATTGGTGCTCTTCTAAGGCAGCACACCATATCGCTTCATCTACCATAATAATTCATTGGACTCTGATTCGTAGTTTCAATGCATGCTTAATATGCTTAATATGCATTTCTTTTCAAATGTTGATTTCACAGTTTAATATAAACTGATGATAATTTATTTAAATAATTTATATACTCCATAGCATACTCCCAACTACTCATCCACTAGCATACTCCCTACTTTGGATTCAAGGGGATGTTGGGGTACATTGCACTCAGTAGTTCATTAGGACCTCTAATTTGGTCATAATTATACCTTATTCGATATATTATTACGGAAACATATTGTCACTTTTAATTCACTACTATAAACTCCATATCATTTCGAAAATTCTGTATTTTTTAGGGTTTTATATTTTTACTAACTGTTGATTAGATGTGGCCATGACTTGAAATTAGTTGTAGGATGAAATGGATAATTCCAATCCATAAATCCATGTAACCTCATGCATAGGTATTCCTAGAGTTAGTATGCACTTAGTGGCTGCTTTGTATTAGTTAGTGGTCTTTTTTTCTCTCTCCTCCCCTTGTTAGTTGAATTTTAGTCCTGTTTTTGAGTTTAACAAAATTTAACTAGTTAATATTATGCATGTGAGTATTATTATTTAGCTCAAGATGATCTGTAACTCCACTAATTTTCATTCACTCCATTTTAGGATATTTTTCTAATTTTGGGTTTGTGAGTAGAATTTAATGTGTTTTCCAACTATGGAAAGTACTTTTGAATTATACTAAGTGCATGCACATGGAACCCCAACCTAATTTGAATTAATTGGTCCCAAATAGAGTCTATATATTGCATTCATGTTCATCAATAACATATTATTAGATTTTATTAGAAATTTGAATTGTTTCTCTCGTTCATTAGTCAATTTCTTAGTGGTTTTATTCTCTTGTTTCTTGTTTTGCAAGTAACTATCTACTATTTTTTTCACACTTATATCTTTCTATTGTGATTAAAATCCAATATGCATTTTATTTTGAAATTTTTATAAGTGTAGATCCACTTTGCATAGGGTAATTCTATTATAGTTTTATCTTGGCTAAGCAACTCATCTTGGTACCCTTTCCTAAAGTCTTGCATTATTGTGATTTGAATCTATTATCCTTTAAGGAAGTTTTGTATTTCTTATTCCATGGCTCCTACAAATATTTTTGACTCCTACATTATTGATAATAGTAATTGGAATTTTTTTTCGTATCAGCTATAACCTTGAACTTATCAAATTTTATCTGATCTTGGTAGGACTGGGATAGTTCATTGAAAAAATGTTTAATTTTCACTTTCTCATCCCTAGTATATGGCACATAGTGATAGCAATTCTAGAACTTATAGGAAATTTCTTCCAGTGATATTCCTGTCATAAATTAATTTTATGATGTGTCTTCCCACTGTACGAAAGCCCTTCTAGTTATGTGGAATATTTTCACTATGGCATTCATATTCCTCTAATGTTCATACACAAGAAAGTATTTCTTTAATCTCAATAATCAAACATTTGACTTTTTTCATTTCTTTTTTCACCATAGAAGGTGGGTGGCTTGGCCTTTTTGAAATATACATGCAACATAGTTCAATAATTCTTATTTTTATTTTTCTTATGTAATTCACTTTTGGAACCCTTTCCTAGAAGCTCATATGAATTGACTATCCCAACCTTAGAAGAATCAAATAATGATTTGTTATTAGATGTATCTATCCTTTTAGCATGGTTTCCTTTTATGGAGGTGATTTTCCTCATTTTATTTGTAGATAATATGTGTTTTTTAACCTCTCAACGAATCTTTATCCTTGAAAATCATCATTGGTAGCATTAGGTCTTTGTTGCAATTGCTTCTGAATTTTAGATAGATTTTATAGCAACAATGCATTCAATTTTAACTGTCTTTCTCTCCCTTGGCTTATCCTTTCATTATCTATCATGTAGCTTTAGAGTATTTCTTTTAGGATCCTCACTATTTCTGCAAGATTTAGGAGTGTTTCTAATTTAGGATCCTCACCATTTCTGCAATATTTAGGGGTTTTTCTACATTCATCCTCTCTTGATATTCCTCACATTTGACATGGGTGGTTTCTTCAAGAGGACATTATACCATATTGGGTTTTTCTTGTGATGTTGCTTACCCTTTTTTTCTCTAAATTATATTTTCTTTTCAGTGTTGTAATGCAAAAAATTCAATCATTAGTTGTAAATTAGCATCACAATTAAAATTAATAATGGAGTATAACCTTTTATATGCAATTGTGTATTATAACATGCCAATGTTGCACCCTAACCCAACGTACAACCTTCTAACAATCCTACTTCCTTTGGGTGTGTTTTTAGAAATGAGGTCATCCTTTTATGAAAATGCATGCCCCATTGTCTCATTGCTATATAATTCAACTTCTATGCAATAAATGGCCACATTGTATCACTTGATATCTACCGTTCTAGGAGATGCACTGGGATGATCTTTCGCTTGGAAATGTGATCATGTGTTTGGCACTAGACTCTAATTCTTTAGCATGAAATAGGTCCATATCACACACAACTTGCTTTTACCCGCAAGATAAAATCACATATAATATGGAAATTATTTTTCTCAACAATATAGGGAATGGTCCTAGCTCTACCATCTCCTATATAGGTTTCCTTAATCCACTGCCCTTTATTTTCCATAGGTTCACGGGTACACTTCCCAATATAAACTGTGGCATTTTAATCCTTGGTTCTAGAGGGGTGTTATGGAAATATGATTGGTTCTCCTCTAAACATCTTGAAGTAATTTAATAAACTAATAATAACATACATACACTCATAAAATAAATATCAGACATATAGAAAATTCAGACATGGCGGAAAAGGCATGAGAGACTTTCCTGTAGTCTCTCATTCTCATGAATTTCATTATTAAAATAATGTTTATGATACATACAAATACATGAGGAAGTTGTCTCAAGATAGTGCATCTATATTGAACAAACTTGGTTGAGAAAATATCTCAACAACACACTAATCTAGGAGCCTAACTAGTTGGAGAGAATCTCTCAACCAACTAAGCCTAAATTAACTCCTAACCATGAGGAAAAAAATCAATCTAGAAAGGTAGGATTAAATCCTAACTTTCATGATTTTAATTAATTTAATTATTTTGACTTAGAATTGTTTTTAATGTGAGAGTGAGGCTAACATTCCCCCCCTCCATGATAAGTCCAAATTAAGAACCAAGAACCAACTTCCAAGTTCTCATGCTAAAACTGTTTATCCTAAAAAACAATTGCCTGAGAAACTGCCAAAGTTGGATGCTGAAAAAACTCAAATCTGAAGAGAACATGAGTTAGCTGCAAGTCTGAGTCATATCTGAAAATTTTCTTGACAACTCCATCATGTGCCAAGCTGCAAAAGGATCCATCTGTCCTTTGCTTTTAATCAACATCATTTGTCCACTGACAAAATGTTGATGATGCCCACTAGCGAATTTTCTTTTCCACTGACAAAATATTGAGAATGCCCACTGGCGAATTTGTTTATGATGATTGCCCACTGGCTGATGACGTTGAAAAACAACTCACTATTGTTTTTGCTGTGTTTGAAAACTGTTCACTACTGACTTTGTTGTCGATCGCCCACTGGCGAATTTGTTAATGCTCACTCGCTGATGAAAATGGCCATTGGCTGCTTCACTGATGTTGTCAAGACTTTCATTCTGACAACCGCTGTCAATTTCATTGACATTTTCCCCCCTTTGTCAGCTGAAAGGAGAGACAATCGTCTTCAAATTATTTCTGAACTCCCCCCCTTCAGGTGTTGGAGTATTCAATGGTGTACTCTACCATTCAATGGCATGGGAGTACCATCTTCATTTTTACTGTTGGCTACAATATGTGTGAGTGAATGCAATTGTAAAAATTATACAATCTTCTGACCATGGATGACCATTCCTAGGGATCAATCCATGAATAATTTATCTTCAATCTGGTTAATTGTTGTTGTTTGCTGCATTGTGTTGATGAATGATTTGACTTGCCACAAGGATGACAAGGATGGGTATCAAAACATTGATCTTCTAGACGACTGGTTCTTTGACAATGAAGGCATTTTGGTTTGACTGCAACTTCAGTTTGTGTGTATTTCTAGTTGTCTTCAACTTTCTCAGAACTAGCTGATGTGATTTGTGCAAGAAACCCTGAACTGACAAACTTAATGGGCTTTGAATAATCTAGGATATGAAATTTGGCGTCATCTTTGACATATCCTAAGCCTCGTGAATTTCTGTTACTTTGGATTTCTTCTGACGGCTTGATGATTGGTTTGGAAGAAAGTTGAACTGGATTAGGGACCACTTCGACACTTGAAGTTGGTTGGATTAGTGACTTGGAATCATCAGTTGTATTTGTATTGTTCAATGACTTGGAAGCATCACTCTTCTCTAGCAACTCAGTTCTTTGTAGTTGCAACTCCAGTTGAAAAAACTCAATCATTTCATGTGCATGTTGAAGATTCATTGAAATATCAACAATAGTTGCTTTGCTGATTTGCACCATGTCTTCAGCAGTTGAGAGGATCAAATTGTTAAGAATCTTTAACAACGGAATGATTTCTACCATTTGAACTTGCTGGAACTCACACTCACTTGCTTTTAATATTCTCTAGATTTTTAGAACTCGCACGGTTGATGTTTGCTTGATTGTTGCATGCTCACTTGATCTTGTTTTAACAATTGATTGTTTGAACTCACACTCGCTTGCTTTCACGCTCACTTGGTTCTTGCTACAATCAGTTTTAGGCTCGCTTGATGTTTGTGAGATTTTCACTTGCTTGAACTCACACTCTTGATTGATCAAAAGAAGGGTGTCGAATACTATCGAAAATGCACCCAAGAGAAATGCTTACAATGATTTGAATGACTCAGTTAAAAAACAATGTATTCACTTGGTTTAATTGATTCCCTACCAATTCAAACCGTGGGTGTCGGTTTCAACTGAGAATGTACCCTTACAATTCAACTGAATTTGACTTTGATTACAATCCAACTTACAAATTATGATTTGCAAGTTATAGTTTTGTATTGAGCTTATTAAAAATTGTGCAAGTGAAATTTTCAAAACATTGTTGTTGAATTGCTGCAAAAATTGTTGATGTAGATGACAATTTGATTGGATTTTGATGTAGAAATGTCGTTGACAACTAGATTATGTATTGTTGCTTCTTGATTGCTTGCAGTTTTCTTGATTACATAAGCATGAATGAAAATGATTATGTGCATGCAATTCACTAATTTGTTGTGTGCTACATGTGTACCATATTATAAAGTTACCACATGAAGGTTAGTGTCCAAACTAGACAAAAAACAAAAACAATATCAAGAATCATGCGCCATCACAAACATACACATGGTGTACCTAAGATCCCCTTATTCATTTTCGGGTGGATCTAGGACACAATCACCACCAAAAAGATATGTTTTTATTTAAGTATGGGAGTACATCAATCTTTACCTTCACAACATCGTGAATGAAACTTCTCCAAGGATGGGAATTCCAAACTCACAAATTCTTGAAGCAACTTGTCTTTAAAAATAAAAGGAACTTTTCAAACCACGAGTTACAACCTTATCACTCCAAAGATTTATAAGTCACACTTTATCGCTCCAAATTGAAAAATACTTGAAAAAATATTTTTATAATCCACCTTATTCCTCCAAAAGAATTATTTTATGATCCCTATAAAAATGATTTTACATTCATCCCATTAAATTTTGAACTTTAAGAAAACACTCCAAAGTGATGTAACGTTTCCTTTTAAAATGATTTATGAAAACACTTCAAAATCATCCCCTTCTAAACTTCCATTAAAAATCAAAAGTGAATTGACATTTGTTTTCAAAAGTCTTATGCATGTAAAAATATAAAGCCATACTTTATGCAATTATTTTTGTTGGAGAAACTAGTACGCACCATAGCTGTTCAAAGAAGTGCTACGACTTTCTTCAGTTGGACGCTTTTCACTATACAAAATCTACAGTAGCCGGGGATTTACGTTGACATCCTTAACAGTACAAATTTCCACGATGGTATCAAGATCCTCATAGTGCTATACAGATCCATTCGTTGGCTCAAAAATTCATAGTGATCCACAAGTTGTCGTGAGCCTTGGAAGAGTCTTTGGCATTATTGCTACTTCCAAACGCTGGTTCTTCACACTGTTTTCTGCTTTGCAATGGCTTCACACAGGCTTTACGATGGTGATTATACACTGGAGTGGGCTTACGTTGGTGCTCAAGGCTTTAAGGTGGCTCAACAAGAACCCACACAGAAGTTTATGGAGAATGGGTTGTCGAGGTCTTCTTGGAGTACAATTGGAATGTGGGAGTATAACAATCAGAATAAGAGTCAGTTTTTCAGCTCTCTATTCAATCCTCTATACACAAAGAATTCCAATGTGTTGGTGCCACTCATAAAACGAGATTGCATCTATTCTCCAATTTCAGGTCGCCCAAGTCAAAAATTTCTAGAAAGGAGTTTTTGGAGCACGAAAGAACTAATTTCAACTGTTGTTGCAACTGCGTTGGACATAGATTTGAGCAATGTATCCCTTGTCTTTATTTTAGTTACTTTGAAACAATGTGGAAATCTTCTACTCCAGCGTTTCTCCTTCTATTTGCTTTTGCCTTCAAGTTACAACTCTTCACCAATTTCATCTATTCCATGTGCATCTCCACAAATCTGCGCATAGGTATAATACCAAGCCATGATATTTGTAGCTTGGGTCTTTAAGAAGTATGAGGCATGAAATTGGAATTATGGGTTAGGCCATGAGATAAATTTGTAACCTATGCATCCATGTATGACCATAACCTACCATAGAGGTTGTGAAACCTTAATATGTTATGTAAAACACATTTGCATGGTTCACAAGGGCTTGACGAGTAGATTGGTTTAATCCCACACCAACATTTACTCATGAATTGATGAAACCAAAGGTCGTGGGCATTCACTGCATTGGAATTCATTGGAATTCACTTATTCCATGGGTCATTAACTATATTGGAGGTTTAAACATAATTTTGGGTTTTTCTACCCTCTCTGCCACCAGTACTCTCCATTATTTTATTTCTTTTCATTTGCCCAGAAAATTTGAGGTTATTTATTGCATATTGGTTCTCTTCTAAGGCCACACACCATATCACTTCATCTACCATAATAATTCGTTGGACTCCGATTCGTAGTTTCAATGCATGCTTAGTATGCTTATTTTTTAAGCTAACAACATGCACACTCATTTGTATGACCCTTCCCTAGAGGGATGTGAAGAAATTCATGCACACACATTTGTACAACATATTCATTGATTTTTTCAATCCAGTTTTGTTAAATGTCATAGTAAATATGAAGGGTTTCTACATGATTGTATTAGAGTTTGATGAAGAGATCACTATATATCTTCTATCTGTGTTTTGAACATGACATCAGTGTGACTCTTCCTACCCTGGCTAGTAGTATTTACAGGATTGTCTTAGGTCTGAAAAATATGGTTTTCAACCATTTTCTTAGGAGCACAAGCAAAATTCTAGGTTTTTCTACCTTCTCTTCCACTAGTACTTGCCATTATTTCATGTCTTTGTTTTCCCAACAATTTTGAGGGTTCTTTATTGCATATTGGCACTCTTCTAAGGCAGCACACCATATCGCTTCATCTACCATAATAATTCCTTGGACTTTTATTTGTAGTTTCCATGCATTCTTAATATGCTTATTTGTTAAGCTAACAACATAGTCTGGATATATAGTACCATACGGACAACTAGTAGCTAAATTTCCCATTATTGTACTTATTCTTTCATGTTCATATTCCTTATGATAGATATCAATTAGTTCAACCATGCAAGGAGTATTAATTCCTCTTCAGAAAAGGGGTTCCAACCCTATTCTTATACCTCCAAAATGGAGATAGGATTATATCTTCATCAGTAAAAAATATTAAGTGGAACTATTTGAGTACCAGGTCCAAACACATTGATTTTTACTTTGAAATTTTTTAACAGAGTTTATTCCTTAAGAGTTGAATAATATTATTCTTATATACATCATTGCTGGATAATTCAGGCAGATTCCTTAAAATGTAAACATTACATTGCTTTTCAAATGTTTATTTCACAGTTTAATATAAACTAATGATAATTTATTTAAATAGTCTATATACAAAATGATGCTTGTTTGTTAGGAACACTACTTGTTTGTTGAGCAACATAATTTGTCTTGATAATGAGTGTTGATGTGTATAACACTATTTCTATAACATAAACGCCTTCATGATTCAAGAATTCCATTGATACAAAATCTGTGCTTGAGAATTGATTACTTGTTAAAGAGTATGGGTAATCTCCACTTAAGACCACATGGTGACCCACTACATGATGTATTGAATGCTTTAATTTGCTTACAGATGGGAAAGTTATCCATTTTATTATTTATGACTAGGTTGGCCTAGTCGCCCTCTTGGCACTAGTGCCCAACACTAGAAGGACGCGAATAAATTCATGCACACTCATTTGTACAACAAATTCATTGATTATTTTGATCGAGTGCCATATTTACCCAAGTACAATTCTCTACTTTACTCTCTCATGCTGTATTGCTACAATTAATATCATTGTTTTGTTAAATAGTAAATCTAAAGGGTTTCTACATGATTGTATTAGAGTTTGATCAAGAGATCACTATAGATATTCTATTTGTGTTCTCAACATTATATCATTGTGAATCTTCCTTTCTTGGCTAGAGGTATTTACACGGTTGTCTTAGGTCTGAAAAATAGGGTTTTTAACCATTTTCTGGGGAGCACAAATAGAATTATTGGTTTTTATACCCTCTGTGCCACCAGTACTCTTCATTATTTTATTTCTTTTCATTTTCCCAACATATTTGAGGGTTCGTTATTGCATATTCATGCTCTTCTAAGGCAACACACCATATCGCTTCATCTACCATAATAATTCATTGGACACCGATTAGTACTTTCCATGCATGCTTAATGTGCTTAATATGCATTTCTTTTCAAATGTTGATTTCATAGTTTAATATAAACTGATGAAAAATTATTTAAACAATTTATATACAAAATGATGCTTGTTTGTTAGGAACACTACTTGTTTTCTGAGCACCATATATGGAACCTAGTTGGTTTCACTAGTGTGAATATATAGTGGGTTGTGTTGTGGGTTGAGTGGGATGGGTTCACTCTAACAATAAATGTAAACCCTTATACTAAAGCATCTCATAATTTACAATACCAAGAATATGTAGTGATCCATATGTTGTCACAGTGGCAGCTACCCTTCTCGATGGATGTTACATCCATGGCTGCCCAGTTACAGCTATCATAAATGTTGAGGGATAGGTGTTACTCTATCTTCTGGGCCTTTAGTATGACCTCTTATTTTGTAAATCTAGGGAGCATCTATCCCTTGCCATCAAAGGCATATTCAAGAGCATGATTAAAAGGTAGTGTCAATCATGTACCTGGGCTACTCAAGGTAAAAATCCCACAAGGATGACTCCAGCTAAAGAAACTCTAGTATCTCCAATTTTAATTTCACTTAGTGAGTTGGGCATGACTAATTCTCTTTTAAATATGGATCTTAGATGTCTAATATTTTCAATCCATAATTGCAGAGAGTCAACCAACCAAACTTTCATTTAATTTTCTACAATCTCTCACTTTAATCCAACTTATGAATGTTGTTATATAAATCATAAACAAAATCACAGGGAGAGTTTGCCTTGATACTGTTTCTCATGCAAAATTGTCCATCATATGATTTAGAGTCCTTTGAAGAGAATGGTGTCAATCACTATCACACCACATCTCAAGGCTCAATTGGAAATAGTGCTGATCACACCATGTCTCAAAGGATATATCATAAATGCTAATGGATAGGTGTTACTCTATCTTCATGGCCTTTAGTATGCCCTCTTCTTTTGTAAATCTAGGGAGCATGTAGCCCTTGCCATCAAAGACATATTCAAGAGCATGATTAAAAGGAAAAGTCAATCATGTACCTGGGCTAATCAAGAAGACATCTAGCACCACCAAAAGGCCCATAAGGATGACTCCAACTAAAGCAACTCTAGTGCTCCCAATCTTCATTTCACTCAGTGAGCTGGGCATGATTAATTCTCTTTTAAATATGGATCTCAGTTGTGTAATATTTTCAATCCATAATTGCAGAGATTTAACCAACCAGACATATTAGTTTGTATTATTTTGGGAGACATATTAATACAAGTGAATGTTTTGTTAAGAGTGAAATGGTGGATTTTCTAGGTCTCCACCACTAAGCTCCAGATGATGCTCTTTGTTAGAGACATTTTGTTGTTCTTTGAGACCAAAAACCTCTTTCAGAATTTTAACGATGGTTGTTTTCACTTTCACTTCAAAATTTTCTACCTTGTGTTCCAACTTCTCCATTTTGGTGATTATCAAACCCACTGTTGCATGTAGGCATTCAACATATTTTCTCAGATCACCAAGTTGATTTCAAATCAAAAGAAAGTGGGAACGACTCTCACTGATTAACTTCTCTCCTATATTAGATACCAAATCTGAGACTTCTTTTTTCATCATGTTGAATTGTTCATCTAGGAATTTATCAATACAATTCCCTGAAGCTCAGACCATACTGTTTGCCCTTCACTTTCTAATAATAATCAACTGCAATTTTAAATTTTCTATCTAACCATTTATATGTTTGTCTAGGCCTCAGAAAACTGTAGAGGAGCTCTGCTCACATTCAATGCTTACATCATGTCCTCGCTCAAAATGAATTTGAAGATCCATTGCTAAAACAAACAATTTGAGAGCACACATAAACAAAGGTGACCAATCCAACTCTGAAACATTACTATCAAGTCCCACCCTGATATAGGAAGTTAATATTTTACCATTGTTTCTCCACTTGTCATGATACCTCTCCATACTCCTCATGTATTTCCATCTAGTTTCCTAATTAGTAGGCTCCTTTATTCAAAATTGATGATCCTCGAGACTCTGTTTCTTGGATTTAAGAACATTTTTATGTGGATTGTCATAACTTGATTTCTTCTTGATGAGGTTCACTGGGACTATCCTCCCTTGAAGGGGTCCAATCATGGGATATGGCATACATATATATTATTTTGGTCTTCCACAATCATTTCTTGTGCCAAGTTAACTCCAATATTGGCCTGTTTATCTTCTAAAGTTAAAGTGATTGGTATCAGAAAACTAAATCACAATAAGTGTATGGTAGAATTTTATCACATTAGGTAAATAAGGGGACTAGATAATAAAAAAATCTAACAAGTATGTGTTAAAACATACCAAGGGGAATTACCTTCCGCAATAATATAAAGAAGTTTAAATGTTAGAACCCTATGGTTGACAACACATAAACCCAATATTCTACATATATTTTTTTATTTTTTTATTATTTCTTTTATTTTTATTTTATTCTTTTTATACTAGAGGAATCGACAACGGAAATGGTATTGTACTTGCACTACACGGGGTCAAATCCCATCGGCTACCTCTATAACCTCTAGGAGGGTCTTCCCAGGCTACCTTGAACGTCCCTCGGGTATTTTTGGGGTTTGAACTCATGACCTGCATAGCTGCATGAACAAATTAGCAAATCATTCGCTTGCCACTAGACCAAACCCCCACAACCTATTCTATAGATATATTACTTTGCATGATGCAACAACAATTTGAGACAATGCATTTCCCTTTGCAATATAATCGAGAGAAAATTCATCTCTTTCCCAAAAGAGGATCTGAGTCAAATTTTTTTTCTAACACGGAGGTCAGAGAGAAAAAACCTTCTAGCCAGATCCATGCATTATTCATCTGTATGGATTGTCACTATAGCCAGTGTTGATGTGTTTAAAACTATTTCTGTAACATAAAGGCCTTCATGATTCAAGATTTCCACTGATACAAAATATGTGCTTAAGCATTGACTAATTGTTAGAGCATGGGTAATCTCCACTTAAGACCACATGGCGATGCACTACTTTATGTATTGAGTGCTTTAATTTGCTTACATATGGGAAAGTTACCCTATTTATTATTTATGACTAGCTTGGCCAAGTCAGCCTCTTGACACTAGTGCATAACCCTAGAAGGATGTGAATAAATTCATGCACACTCATTTGTACAACATATTCATTGATTATTTTGATCTAGTGCCATATTTATCCAAGTACAATTCTCTATTTTGCTCTCTCATGTTATTTTGCTACAATTAATATTGTCGTTTTGTTAAATGCCATAGTAAATCTAAAGGGTTTCTATATGATTGTATTATAGTTTGATGAATAGATCACTATAGATCTTCTATCTGTGTTCTCAACATTATATCAGTGTGACTCTTCTTGCCCTGGCCGGTAGTATTTACAGGGTTGTTAGGTGTGAAAAATATGGTTTTCAACCATTTTCTGCGGAGCACAGATAGAATTATGGGTTTTTCTACCCTCTCTGCCACCAGTACTCTCCATTATTTTATGTCTTTTCATTTTCCCAGCAAATTTCAGGGTTATTTATTGGATATTAGTGATCTTCTAATGTAGCACACCATATAGTTTCATCTACCATTATAATTCCTTGGACTCTGGTTAGTAGTTTCCATGCATGCTTAATATGCTTAATATCCATTTCTTTTCAAATGTTGATTTCATAGTTTAATATAAACTGATGATAATTTATTTAAATAATTTATATACAAAATGATTCTTGTTTGTTAGGAACACTGCTTGTTTGTTGAGCACCATATATGCAACCTCGTTGGATTCACTAGTGTGAATATATAGTGGGTCAGGTTGGTTTGGGTTGGGTTGGGTTGGGTTGAGTGGGGTGGGGTGATTCTAACAATAAACGTAAACCATTCTTCTAAAGCATCTCATTATTTACAATAGCAAGAATATGTAGTGATCCATATGTTGTCACAGTGGCAACTACCCTTCTCGATGGATGTTACATCCATGGCTACCTAGTTACAGCTATCATAAATGTTGAGGGATAGGTGTTACTTTGTCTTTCAGGCCTTTAGTATGCCCTCTTATTTTGTAAAGCTAGGAAGCATGTAGCCCTTGCCATGAAAGGCATATTCAAGAGCATGATTAAAAGGAAGAGTCAATCTTGTACCTGGGCTACTCCAGAAGATAGCTAGCCACACCAAAAATCCCACAAGGTTGACTCCAACTGAAGAAACTATAGTCCTCCCTTGAAGGGGTGCAATCATGGGATATGACATACAGATAGATTATTTTGGTCTTCCACAATCATTCCTTGTGCCAAGTTAACTCCAATATTGGCTTGTTCAACTTCTAATCGATTGGTTTCCATTTTAATATGGCAGAGATCAAAGCTCTCAAACTTATCTAAAAGGAATTTTATTCAATGGTATATTGGTGGAAAGTCAAATTGCATTGTGGATGAGATCCCTTGTCTAAAAAACAAGGGGGGATCAAACACAAATTTAGTGTCCAGCTTGGCTGGTAATATATGGTTGAGCTGAGGTTGCTGCAAATCTGCTGAAAAATGCATGTGCCAGCCTTAGATGTGTTTTTTCTGTCTAGTTTAGTTCAAAATTATAATGCCACGTGGATCAGACTTAGCTAGGGCACACTATTCCATAGGTGTGGTGATCTATTATAAGCATTTGTTGGATGTAGCCTGTGTACACTTCCCTAGAGTAGAATGATGGTTTTATTAGGATGCACTAGTTAAGGTGTCCCTGCTACTTTTGTTATTCATTTAGTTTACAAGAGTTCTAAAATTAGAATGCCATGTGGATCAGGCTTAGCTAGGGCACACTATTCCTTAGGTGAGGTGATATATTATAAGCATCTAGTGCATGTAGCCTGGGTACACTTCCCTAGCCTAGAATTAGGGTTTGATTAGGATGCACTAGTTAAGGTGTCTCTGCTGTTTTTATTATCCATTTAGTTTATCAAAGAGTGTGTGCACTATTTTTCCTTTCCCAAGCTAATAAAGACAAATAGAGATGATTTTCTGAATGCTATAAATTGTTTTGTTTTGCTGTGAGTTTTCAGCTAACATTTGAGATTTCAGATCTAACACACATAAGTAGTTTTGAGAGTTCCTTAAGTTTGCAGGTCTGTTTGCCATGTAGTGAAATTTTAACATACTGTTCTAGACATCCAAAAATTGTATGCTTCAAGTAAAGACTGGTCAAGATTTCCTAGCCTTTTGTATGCATTAGGGATGACTTTAGACAACTTTCTTCATCTGAAGATTTTGGGGAATTGGTTTAAGTATGTAAGAGGACATAGATATTTAGTACTTTCTAGCAATTTTATTGCATTTTGCTTGGAAAGCATACTACATATCAACTGGTGCTTTAAACATGTATTTCAAGCAGACTCTTTAAGCAAATTTTCCACTTCTGTTATGAGCACATAGGTATTATCTGTGACATAAGAATGATTTCTTGCATTCAAAATATTATAAATAAAGAAGATATTGTAAGCCTCTCTTGTTTAACATGGTTGTTTTTCCTTCTTTATACTATTTCTCTAACCATTCATGAATTCATTTTTAGTGTATCAATAGGTTTGTGATTTGTACATAGAGATGTCGTTCTGTACATGTACAAGTCTGACATGGAAAGGGTAATATTCTTAGGTAAGAGTAGCAAATATACTATGTACCATAGTCATTTTTTTGTAGGAAAAAATTGTTACAATCCTTGTAGTTCAAATGGGCACAAGTATTCATTCTATTAATCTACCGCTAAATAGGTTTTTGCTGATAGCCTTAGCCTTTTTGCTGACAATCTTTCCTTTGTTTTGTATTTTCAGAGTCCATATGGGTACACTGTTGCATTAGCTACAGGAGATGAGACTCTTAGCTTTCGGCAAGTCTTTGGAGCTCCTCATACCTTAAAGAGGACAAAGAGTAAAGATACGGTTGGTGCTTTTAACATGTATCTCATGCATATCCATTAAGCAAATTGTCCTCCTTCAGGAATGAGCACAGGGGTATTATTTGCTCACATTGATTTAGCCAGAACTCGCTGACCTTATGGATGTATCCGTATATGGTTACGATAAGGGAGCTTTACACGTCACACATCTAGAGTGATCTATCTGGCATAGGTATTCATTGTATTAATCTATTGCTAAATGGATTTTCTGTTGAAATTCTTTGTTTTTGTGCTGACAGTCTTTCCTTTGTTTTTGTGTTGACACAATGACAACCTTTCCTTTGTATTTGGAGCTCTTGATACCTTAAAGAGGACCAAGAGTAAAGATGTGGCTGGTGCTTTAAACATGTATTTCAAGCAGATTCGTTAAGCAAATTTTCCGCTTCAGGTATGAGCACATGGGTATTATCTGCGGTATAATAATAATTTTTTGCATTCAAAATATTATAAATAAAGAAGATATTGTAAGCCTTTCTTGTTTAACATAATTGTTTTTCCTTTTTATACCATTTTTCTAACCATTCATGAATTCAGTTTTAGTGTATCAAGAGGCTTGTGATTTGTACATGGAGATGTCGTTCTGGACATGTACAAGTCTCACATGGAAACGATAATCTTCTTAGGTAAGAGTGGCTAATATACTCTATACCATAATGATTTTTTTTGTAGGAATAAATTGTTACATTCCTTCCAATTCAAATAGGCAGACGTATTAATTCTATTGATATATCTCTAAATGGGTTTGTGCTAACAGTCTTAGCCTTTTTTCTGACAAACTTTCCTTGTTTTGTATTTTCGGAGTCAATATGGGTAAACTGTTGCATTGGCTATAGGAGATGAGACTCTTAGTTTTAGGCAAGTCTTTGGAGCTCTTGATACCTTAAAGAGGACAAAGAGTAAATATGTAGCTGGTTCCTTTAACATGTATCTCACACATATTCATTAAGCATATTTTCTTCCTTCAGGAATGAGCACAGGGGTATTATCTGCTCACATGGACTTAGCCAGAACTAGTTGACCTTATAGAAATATCCATATATGGTTAATATAGGAGAGACTTATAGGTCACACGTCTAGAGTGTTGCATCTGGCAGAGGTATCCAATGTATTGATCTAACACTAAATGGATTTTGTGTGGAAAGTCTTTGTTTTTGTGCTGACAATCTTTCCTTCTTCTTTTTTTGTTGACACAATGACAACCTTTCCTTTATACTTGGTAAGTCTTTGGAGCTCTTGGTACCTTAAAGAGCACCAAGATTAAAGATGTGGATGGTGCTTTAAACATGTTTTTGTAGTAGATTCGTTAACTAGATTTTCCGCTTCAAGTATGAGCACATAGGTATTATCTGTAGTATAAGAATAATTTCTTGCATGCAAAATATTATAAATAAAGAAGATACTTTAAGCCTCTCTTGTTTAACATAATTGTTTTTCCTTCTTTATACCATTTCTCTAACCATTCATGAATTAATTTTTAGTGTATCAAGAGGTTTATGATTTGTACATGGAGATGTCATTCTGGACATGTACAAGTCTAACATGGAAAGGGTAATCTTCTCAGGTAAGAGTAGAAAATATACTTTGTACAATAGTGATTTTGTTGTAGGAATAAATTGTTACATTTCTTGCAATTCAAATAGGCAGAGGTATTCATTCTATTGATCTATCACTAAATGGGTTTGTGCTGATAGTCTTAGCCTTTTTGCTGACAGTCTTTCCTTTATTTTGTATTTTCAGAGTCCAGATGGGTACACTTTTGCATTGGTTGTAGGAGATGAGACTCTTAGGTTTTGGCAAGTCTTTGGAGCTCCTAATACCTTAAAGAGTAAAAAGAGTAAGGATGTGCCTGGTGCTTTTAACATGTATCTCACACATATCCATTAAGCAGATTTTCCTCCTTCAGGAATGAGCACAGGCGTATTATCTGCTCACATGGATTTAGCTTTATATATCACACGTCTAGCTTTATAAGAGAGCTTTATATATCACACGTCTAGAGTGATACATCTCACAAAGGTATTCATTGTATCGATCTAACGCTAAATGGATTTTGTGTTGAAAGTCTTTGTTTTTGTGCTGACAATCTTTCCTGTGTTTTTGTGTTGACACAATGACAACCTTTCCTTTGTATTTGGTAAGTCTTTGGAGCTCTTGATACCTTAAAGAGTACTAAGAGTAAAGATGCAGATGGTGCTTCAAACATGTATTTCAAACAGATTCGTTAAGAACATGGGTATTATCCGTGGTATAAGAATAATTTCTTGCATTCAAAATATTATAAATAAAGAAGATACTGCAAGCCTCTCCTGTTTAACATAACTGTTTTTCCAACTCTATACCATTTCTCTAACCATTCATGAATTCATTTTTAATGTATCAAGAGGTTTCTGATTTGTACATGGAGATGTTGTTTTGGACATGTACAAGTCTAACATGGAAAGGGTAATCTTCAAAGGAAGAGTAGCGAATATACTCTGTAGCATAGTGGTTTTATTGTAGGAATAAAGTGTTACATTCCTTGCAATTCAAATAGGCAGAGGTATTCATTCTATTGATCTATCGCCAAATGGGTTTGTGCTAACAGTCTTAGCCTTTTTGCTGACAATCTTTCCTTTGTTTTGTAGTTTCAGAGTCGAGATGGGTACACTATTGCATTGGTTGCAAGAGATAAGACTCTTAGGTCTTGGCAACTCTTGGGAGCTCATGATACCTTAAAGAGGACAAAGAGTAAAGAAGTGGCTAGTGCTTTTAACATGTATCTCACACATATCTGTTAAACAGATTGTCCTCCTTCAGGAATGAGCACAGGGGTATTATCTACTCCCATTGATTTAGCCAGAGCCAACTGACCTAATAGAAATATCCATATATGGTTAATATAAGAGAGCTTTACAGGTCACATGTCTAGAGTGTTGCATCTGGAAGAGGTATTCATTGTATTTACTTTTGGAGGGTAAAATGTTTGTTGTTTGCTCGATTTTCTTTCAGAGTATTTCTGTTGCAAAATTATTGAGTTAAAAATACTAGAGTATTTTTTTTTTGAATTTTTCAGAATTTATTTACTACAGAAGGAGGACATTTATTATGTTTTGAACAAACTTTCCTCTTGTCTGTTTGATGTTTTCCAGTTCCATCACCACTTGATCTCACGTCTTCTAGCTAGGTGGAAGAATTCACTTCTCTCTCCCCTATCTCCTCATTTAGGGAAAATCCCATATGCTTGTTGAGTATTAATGTTGATTGAGATTCTGCAAGTTTTAGTCAGAGATTCTGTTCACTCTTCTAAGAAGAGTTTTCAAAGACTTTCCATCCCACTGTAGAGAAAAATAGGTGATAATGAATCCTCATGTTTGGGGCTTTGTGAACCAGGCTACTAGCTAGCTAGCTATATATATATTAATACTTTGTAAATTACTTTTTCTCGATATTGTGGATCTAAAGATTGTATAATTTTTCTATAATAGTAGATGTAAAAGAAGAATTAAGGTTGGACTTTAAGTGAATCTTTATGTAGTTTTTATAATCCCTTGATGTAAGTGAAATATTGTCAAGCAAATGTACTTGAATATTTGTTTAAAAGATTCTCATTTTCGCCATCTTCAATCTGTTTCTGAGTTAATGATTCCTTTCTCTGTTAATCATGATGTGTTGATCTTCTATATTTGAATGCATAGTTACATATATGGAATTCAATAGTTGATGCTCTATATTTTTGGATTCAAATATTTCCACCAGTGTTTATGATATTATGACAAAATTCATCATGTGTTAGATTTTTTGTTATAATTGAGTTGTATTTCTCTTCCCACAATCATAATATAACAATTTAATGTTTGATAGATCACTAACTATCCTGCCTTTGAAAACACTTGTTTATATCAACAAGTCTTTGAAAATTTTAATTGATATCCTTAAATATTGATTCCATCCCCAATGGACTCACACTCTCCCCTACCACCATCTTTTTAAACCAGAAGATCTAGCCCTTTTATTTATTAGGAACTAGTTGTTGTAGTGCCTCTCTAGGTTGCAAGGGCTAGCTTCTAATCTGAAATATTAGTTTCATGTTACCTTGGTAATTTTATTTCGTAGAAAGGAAATTTTTGAGTGTTAATAGCTAGAGTGATCCATCTAAAGAGGCTTTCAGCCAGAAGAAAATCCAAACTCCCCTGCCTCAATACTTCCTTGTATCAACATTGCTAGACCAATAACTCCAACTCTATTCTCCCCTCCATGGTCAACTGAATTTATGAATGTAATGACATTAAATCCATATAGTCTAATCCTCAACTAGCCACTATACAGTCTAATCCTCACGTTTGGGGCTTTGTGAACCAGGCTACCAGCTTTGGTAATGCTTTAATCGATGGTGTTTAACATAATAGACCACATTGGTGATACTCAGCGCTACCAACACTCCAAGGGAATGCAAACCACCAACCCTTCTAAATGAAGATTCATTCTTGTCAGCCTCTCTTCATTGAACTCGTTTTCTCATGCTTCCCAACTCATTATTATAATAAGTAATGGCATTTGTGGGAGAGTTCTCTCTGTGATTTACTGGAATAGCCAGAGTACCATCCAGTTGAGTATTTCAATGGGAAGGGCATTTATTATGTTTTTAATAATAGTGATTTAAGGTAATTAAAATCACTATTTGGGAAGTTTGAATGTTGAAACTAACTTGAAAGAACATTTAAAATGATTTTATTTATTTATTTTTAAATATTTTTTGTATATTGTCTCTAGAGAGACACTAGTTTGAATTATGGACATATAGTCTCTATAGAGACTATATGTTTTTAATATAAGCTATTGTCTATAAAAAGACAAAAATATAACTATCTCTAAAGAGACAAAAATGAAAGTGTCTCTACAAAGACAAATGAAATTGTCTCTAGAGAGACAAATGAAATTGTCTCTTAATAGACAATAATTCTTGTCTTTATAGAGACAATAATAATATGTGTTCTATATTGTCTTTATACAGACAAATTTTTGAGACATTAAATTTTTAGACACCCGCTTAAAGACAATATTTAAGACAATACACAAGTTTATTTTTGTCTTAAATATTGTTTTAAAACCCCCCTACATGTAGTAGTGAGATTTAGCACAATATTAAAACTACTTAGTTCTTGAATCTATTCTCATCGAAGACATTCCTTGAGGTGGATTTCTCTAGGCCTTACCACCACCTTTTTGTCCTCCTCCTTGCTTCCCTCTGAAAAGATTTTTCTTTGCCATCAATGCGAGATTTGCATTCTGAGGCTTCATATTCATCCACCTCTCTTCTTATTGCATCAAGATCTATGTCACGAAACTGGGGTATTTCTCCCTCACATTCAGCCCTGTAATGAACATCTCATAATCATGAATCATATTATTCATGGTAATCGTGACAAGATTCGTGTTCGCCTCTTTCTCCCCTATAGCGCCTAGCTTGCCTCTAAGCTCCTTGATGTGAGAGATGAATGTAGCAACTCATTCATTCTCCTAAATTCTAATGGAGAGAATGTTACAGTTCAGGAATAATAAGTGATTTGTATTCTTTATCTCATGTAGATCCCTCAAAGTTACCCAAAAATCATTTGCGGTTTTGCACTCTCTCATGTGAGAGATGATAAAGTCTTTCAATGATAATTTTAGCAACACTTTCGCTTTGTTCTCCCTCTTCTCGCAATCCTAAATTTTTGTTGTTGTTCCACTACCTACAATATTTGGCTTTAGTTCATCCCCATTTGCAATCACCCATGCACATTGTCCGTCAAGCAGTGTGTGTAATTTGAATTTCCAACTTGCATAATTCAACTCATTAAGCTTATGGCTATCATTGAGGTACACTTGTGCCATATGATTATTCATTGTGACGAGATAGAACTATGGATCTTCCTCAAGATACTCAATCTCTCACAGTCGATCTAGCCAACAACAAATATTACATAGATGATCTAAAAAAGAGGGAAAAAAGCGTACCAACAGAGACAACGTCTAAGACGATCTACAAGATTCAGACCCGATGTGATCCTAAACATGATTTCAACATGGATGTCCCAAGCGATCTGCACAATCTCGGCTTCTGCGATGTGAACACACCCAAATGTGAGCCGATCCACATGATCCATTATCCCCAAGACTCATCTAGGCTGCAATCCACCTCGATCGACCTAGCCAATCAGGCTTGCTATGCATCACCGCGGGTTTAGGGTATCGAACCCGTGCTCTGACAAATCGCTCTAAGTTATTGGCGATCAACGCGTCTTTTGACCCTAATTTCGAAGCTCCCAACTTCTTAAGTGAGTATCGGAGATAGGGCAAAAACTGCTGCAACTTAGGAGAGAGAAAAAAACTTCTCTCGAGTGACTAAGGGTCGAGGCTGCACCAAGCCACAAGGTCTCCCAAATTAAACACCGAGTAAAGCTCTAGTGCTCCCACTAAGGCCCTCGAATCTGCCACTAAGGCACTAAGACATATGTATAAGAGAAACAAACTCTTTCCAATAATACAATATTCTTTCTTATTCTTCCTTATTTCCAGCATATATTTTTCTCCACCTAAATTCATTAAAAAAACTAATTCCTAAATTTATAAAAGCTAATTCTTACTTTTGTAAAACACACATGTAGTTCTAATTAACGCCGGTGCATCAAGGGTTCATAATTTGTCCATGCGTATGGAATATCTAATCCAATTCCACGTTTTCCAAGAGCGCACATGAGTCTGTAGAATGCCGGTCCATGGAAGCAATACTTCCCGGACTAGGTATGCAGTGCATGCAATTACAACGAAATGAAATGAGACCAACTGAGGAGATCGTGGATTCCTCTTTAGTTTCAAAACAGCAACAAGATGTTTCGTAATTCCGGGATGAACGGAATTGTCTCAAACAAACTACTAGAGGCTCTAGAAAAGATTGTGCATTAGGAACTGCCCCATCGTTATTATTATTTTTTCTCATCACAAGCTTGAGCGCACCGAGTCCTGTATATCTACGATGAATATTTTATTAAGCAGTGGGTTTCCAATAGATTAACACACGACTTTCACCTTCCATCTGTCCGACGTGGGGCATTTATGCGGTCTTTCTGTACGATTTAGGTTTACATATGTTTGGGCTAGGTCGATTCACGAGACAAGCCTCAATCGAGCTTTGAATATCATCAGTATTATAATTGTATTTTATTTTCTAAGATTCTAATTTAAATAATGGTTGTCAGTTGTCAGTTTCTATGTTTTGATTTCTGTTACACTAAACTCCTTAGTCGATATTCCATGGAATATAGATATGTCATTTCTCTACTAATGTTCCTCAAGGATTTTTGAGACTCAATCGAGCTTTGAATATCATCACCGTTATAATTTTATTTTGTTTTCCAATATTGTAATTTCAGTAATCGCGGTTCGTTCGCTGTTTCCAGTTTCTAATTGTTATTTCCTATTTTACTAAATCCCAGTAGGCATTGCATGGAATGTTCCTAAGGGTTTTTTTGATTAACCATAAGTCACTGAGCACTGGTATGAGTTTTCCGGAGATCTAATTCTAAAGGGATTATCTGTGATATTTCTTTATTCATTAGACATAAAACGATGTTTGAGCTTGTGCTGAATTGTAATCCTAATTAGGAATTAAAGTAAAATTTTGATTACCCTCCACTACGATTTCCAATCCGTTTTTTGTCATCTTGTAAGAATTCCGCTTTATTTTGTGTTCATAGTACAAGTCAGCCATAAAAGTATAAAATAAATATGGTTACTAAATACACCATGAATGTGAAGTAAGGTACTTTTGTTTTTATTGTATATACATTCTCTTTCAGAAAACGGCAACAAATAAAGATGAGGCTTGTTGAGGAGCATTACTTTTGTTTTTGTTGTATATACATTCTCTTTCAAAAAACCGGCAACAAATAAATATAAGGCTGGTTGAGGGGCATTAAATCAGTGGAGCCAAAATTTAAGAGTATGTATATATAGCCTTTGCTCATTTAATGTCCATTAACAAATTATTTATTTTCAACCCGGATCAAAACACAACTTTTTCAATACCTAAACATATTAATTAGCAGTTCAAAAATTTATACATTATAATCTTTAAATTTTATAGTCATAGAATAAACATATAACAAGAATATATTTTGTAATTTCAATCTCACCAATATAGGAATGATGTTCTAATTCATTATTTAAGGAATCTATTCAATATCATTCCATCTAAATGAAAATGAAAGTTTTATTTTTTTGGGTTTATCATATACAAGTTTAAATAATGAACAGTTTTCATTTGTTTTCATTGTATTAGAGATAGAATGATGTCAATTTGATACTTGCTTAAATTGATTGAACCTTCTGTTTCATATTTTCTTAGACATTATATGTTCAAAATGTTCTCATTTGACACAATTTCGCCACACATCAAACTCACAAGGAGGATCAACTTACTTATTTTAGCTACTTGTTCTTTTAATTCAAAACTATCATTTTTTTAATTTCCAATGTTTTTATTATTCATTTACCTATGTGTCACAATTTTATAAAGGCTTTCATGAATTTCATTTTCTTATTTAATTTAAAAGACTAAATCTATCTAAATCAAAACAACCTATTTGATTTTAAAGACTAAATTTCCCTAAATCATGTTTGCTAAATTTTGTCTTAGTTTTCCTTTGATTCCTTTTAATATTACTCTATTTTGACCCTCATGCATTTCTTTAATTTGACATAATTATTATGTGTAAGATTTATGTATTTAACCATGTCCTTTTTATCAATTCCAATATTTCATTAAAAACGCAATTTAAATGTTTTTTCTACATGAAGTGCTCACCAATATAATTTATCATATTTTTTCATAAACATATATTTAATTTATGCAAAATTCCATTTGAGTGTTAGAATATAATCAAAAGAAATTACATAAATAGAATATCCCTCTACCTATTTTGTAATAGCTATAGCATTTCATTAATTTACTTTGTATTAATCTAGCTTTCAAAATTTTAATTTATAGTCTACCATTATAGTCCACTTTTCCCAAATTTTCCAGCATTTAAACCACATTTTACATTTAAAAAATTTATCTTAATTTTCATCTTTAACTTAAGTGTTATTTCATTAACTTGAATTTCAATTACATGTTTTCTCCCCATACTAAGGGTTAAGGGTTTGTGTCTTTCAAGAAATTAAATCACTTAACTTTAAAAGTGTCATAATACTAATTTTTCAAGCATTTATGAATAACTAAGGGGAACATAGAAAATTGGATGAATATACAAAATAGGACGAAGACAATTATTAACAGTGAGGTGGTATTTCTTGTCAAGTTAACGATGAGTCCGGATTAAGATGTCTACCTTAATCTCTGCCCCTTACTGACCACCTCTAGAGTCTAATTCTCATGACATTATGCAAGTTCAAAGTGAAAATCTATAACCTTTTTCAACATATGCTATAAATGAAATAAGAAATGTTGACGATCTACTCAATATAACCTAATTACATATAGATGAGTCTCTTCACAAACACATGCACTATAAGACATCATATATCTAGTAATATCTCATCAACATATTTAGTATTAATAATTAAATTTGACGTTAACTATACTGAATAACCAAACTAAAATCATTACTCACTCACACATTTATATACTATCGTAATTTACTATATACCATCATAATTTACTATAATGCGCTATTAATAATAATTTATCATCCGAAAGTTAAACATAACGATTAAAACCTAACTCATATACTTTGACATCTAGAATAAAACAAAATAACTATTACAAATAACACCCAACTCCTATATTTCGACATCTAAACATCATGTAATCTCATCCCTACCAAGAACCAGTAGCAAAATCATCCACATAGTCTAGAATTCACACAAAAAGAAATGGATCATCAATTTATAATGTTCCGGATATTAAAATTCAAAATAACAAGAATATATATGTGGCATAATGTTAGGCCAATTTTTTTCCACAAATATTCACATAAAATTAGTTGTGATAGATTCATATGTATTCGACATACCTCTCTCATTTATGACCAATATTAAAAATAATAAATAAGGTTATTTTTTTAATATTTTTTAATTATAATCATAAATCAGTATTTCATTTTAAATTTACCAAAAGTTAAAAGAAGTCGAATCCCTTTCAAATATGAACTTTTGAAACTAAAAAAAAATTAAACTATATTTTATTTTAATATAAAATAAACTGGAAGATGAAATGGATTTATGTTAATAATCAAATATTACAGACAATATATAAATAATTCAATATAATTTCTTTAATGATAAATATATAAATAACATATTTGAGATTATATTTTATTTTTTTTCAAATAAATTTATTAATAACATAAAAAGATTTTTTAAGTTAGAAAATGATATATTTCATTAAAATTGCAATTGTACAGTAGATTTAGAAAGCTAGAGTCCATCTTGGAATTGTACAGTAAATTTAGAAAGCTAAAGTCCATCTGAACATGAAGGTGAAGGTGAGAGAAAAGTTACAAGTACTATTCAATTAGTATTATTTTTATGTTTCCAATAATTATTATGATTAATAATTATTATTAATTATTAATAGTAATTTAGTTTCTGTAAAAATTAAATCTAAAGAATTAAGAAAGTTAATTAATTTTATTTTATTATTTCACATTAGAGTAGCTTGGGGTGTTTTGTTTTCACCCTATTTATTAACTAGAAATCTAACTTTTAACAAATAATCAAGGACAAGTCTATGACTTTCTACAAAGCCTACTAGAATATTTAAGATCTTCTCATTCTTCTCATTTTATATACAATATCACCATTTTTTATGATGAAATTATCATGATAAACTATATATATATATATATATATATATATTATATATATATATAAACTTGTTCAATCAGACCTTTGAGGTCTTAATCATCGATATGGACAAACTTAGATTGTTTCTTCTAATATTATTCATAATTTCTATTAAAAAAAATGATTAATATTATTTGATGACAATAATATTCTGTAAATTTGTATTATTAACTAATTTAATTATAATTTCATATAGTAAATACCACACTATGTGTTGAATTACTATTCTAGTAGAATGTTGGCACAATTTTAAATTTTCTATAAAATTTATTTAATGATGAAATTATGCCAATAGTATTTTTGTTACAATATACATTTTAATTTTATGTAATACTCTTAGTTATTTTGTTTGCAATGAGTGCCATATTTTATTATATTTGGAGGTTCATAGCATTTTATAATCTAGAAGAGAATTTTTTATATGAGATTCATATTATGTTTAAATTTATTATTTTAACAATCAAAAATCAATTATAAAGTAAAAATTATAGAAATCTAATTTATGTCTAATGGTAATATTTATTGTTTTTTATTAATTTAAAGTTAAGGTGATTAAAGGCTACATAACTAGTAATAAAATTAAAAAAAAAAAATCACATATAATGTTATATAATGACATTAATAATAATCAATGATTGATACTATTATTAAGCTATATTTGGGTATTATAGGAGTTAGTTTTCTAGATTGCCTCACTATAGTAATTCTAGGAGAGTGCACTATTTTACAGTGTGCAATCTATAAAAATATTAAATAGCATAACATCAATTTTTTTTTATACTTATAATTTACAACAATTTCAATTATTGTTAAAGTAACTTATTTTGTTTATGTTGAAATCTAAGGTAATACACACTAATATCATATCCTCTTGATTAAATAATATCCTTCTACCATCCAAAGTATTATGTTTATATCTTATGTATAAGAAGAGGTTAAATGACATGGAATACACGAGGTTTCTTAAAACTTCTTGTAACTCTAGCTAAAATGGCCTTCAACGTAAGTGGGGAGTGAATAATGATGAGCAACTTTGGTTAGAGAATTGGGAGACAAAGGAGGAGATGATTTTGTAGAATACACATATTAATTGAGTGGGCCTAATGGTTAAGAGCATGTGTTTCCTCGTAAGAGGTCAAAGGTTCAAAAACATAGGGGGTTAGAGTATGTATATCTAAGTAGACTTAGGATTCAAATCACTGCACGAAGGTAGGTCTTTTGCCCCACAAACAAGAGAGTCTCATACACTAATTTGTTGTCTAGCTTGGTTGTGACCTCAAAATTGGATAATAACAATAATATTCAATAAATTATTGCATAAAAATTTAATTATTATTAAATAGTGGGTTGATAAAGAGTGAGAGGGAAAAAAAAACTAAGATATTATATTAAGGAGGTGATCAACCCAAATCTTGAAAACTATAAGTATCCAAACTTCATTTTTTTATTGGTGTAAAGAAGAAAATAAACATTTTTAAAATAAGAACAAACTCTCATGATGTCCATAATGAAACTAGGCATAATTGGTAAATTCAAAAAATAACATGGGAGAAAAGATGTTGTCACCTTTGTAACACTAAAAGGGTTTAATATGAAAATCACTAAATTCTCTTAGATTGTCTAGCTCATAATATATCAAGGCTTACTTCATGAATAATATATTAATGTCTGACCAATATCTTATAAAATTATTTTATGACAATGACATTAACAATGTCAATATCTATTATTAACCATTTTAACAATCAAAATCAATTATCAATACGAAAAAAAATATAGTATAGATTGATTTTTTCAAATACAAGAGGAAAGAGGGTAAATTGACTAAACTAGTTATCACTAGTTCTAAATATTTACTCTTGAATTGTTTGAACATAGTTTATTCAAAAGAACATATAATTGATATTATTCTAAATATTAGATTTCTTACATCATTTCTATTATAATTTATATTTTATATTTCCTTATTAGAACCAAGTTCATCCAGATTTAGTTAATAAGTAATAGATTTCATAACAAACTTTTTGCCTATTATATGTTATTATATGAAATTTGTACCACTTTATAGTTGACAATTGAAAGTTAAACTATGAATTTGTATAGCCACATAATTTATTTTTTTCATTTATAGTTTTTTTTAAAACTATGTTGGTTGAGGCTTATTTCATGAATAATAAATTAATGTGCAATAAATGTGTTACCTATAAAGTTTTTAAATGGAAATGACATTACTAATGTCCAATATATATTATTAATCGCTTTAGCTATCTAAATCAATTTGCAATAAGAATAACAATGCAACACTATGGATTCATTTCAAATACTCTAGAAAAGAGACTAAACTCACTAAACTAGCTATTGCAAGTGTTCAATATTGATTCTTGAACTATTTGAATATATTATATTGAAAATAACATATAATTAATAGTACTCTAAAACATAGATTGGTTATGTTATTTATATTATAATAATATTTACAATTATTTATTAAAAACCAGGTTCATCAAATAAATAAAAACGAGGTTCATCAATATTTAGCTCATGTGTAATAGACTGCCTAACAAATTTCTTACCTATAAAGATATTTAGGTGCATATCAATATTGTGTTTGTTACTATTGTTAAATATTTCAATGTTGATATTAAGTAACCACTTTGTCTATGTTTAGAATAAGTTATTATACTAGTAAAATGTTGGCATGCCTTCAAAGCCTAGAAGATAAAATATTTTGTTATGATCAATTTTTTATTATTATTATTATTATGATGAATTAGAATGAAACATAATATTACTATTTGATTTATAAAAAAAAAAAAAAATAAGAAATTTTAAGGAAACCACACTTCAAAATTTAATTTAATTGTCTAGTATTTATTAATTAATTGTTCAAATAGTTTATATTTAAATTAGTTACTTAAATATTGTTCTAATATACAAAGTCTAAAAGATATTGTTTTTAAGTAAATAATTGAATTTGACTATGTGCGTTTGATATAGTGAGAAGTTATGTTGGTTAAAAAAATAATTAAAATTAAAGATTGAATGAAAGTGTCTTGTAATTCACATAATGTATTGTCACATGATTACATTGAAGCTGAGCCAAAATGTGCATATATGTACTAAATAATATAAAATTCCTCAAAATATAATATGAATGGAATATTTTATGTACAAAAAATACTGGAAAATATTTTTTAAGTATATTAATAGATCCTTCAAAAGACAAAGTTACATTCATGATTCAACTCTACCTAATCTAAAAATATTCTCTCAAGTAGATGAAGAACAACTTCTACAAAAGATTTATTTGTCTTGTTCTTCTTGCAATGTTCGTTCTTTGGCATCCATTCCCAAACTATAGTATTGATTGGAATAGAGTGAAATTATGTGTTGTCAAGATTTGGTACCCAATATTTCTCTAAATTTTTATATTGTATTTATGTAAAAGAGGCTTCCCCCAATTAACCTTTACATGATGACTATCAGTTTAGTTATTCTTGAAGATATCTGATGTGGAGTTTTCCATCCTAATTATGTTTCCTTCATCTCCATTTCCTGATCAAACTAAAAATATTTTCCTTTTGCGACATGAATCATACGATTGAGTGTTGGCTTGGGCTTATTTCACTTGTGTTGAACATATACATGTTCATCTTTCATATTATAAAACACTTTGTCCATAATACTTACGAGTACCTAGACTAGATTATGGTCATCATACATAAGTTTCCTTGTCTCGAGCCAAAAATCGTGAGAAGATGAATGACTTCCACCCACTATTATATGATCATTACAGATCTCATCTAATGTATAAATAGCTCTTTCCTAATTCTCTTCTCTATTTTTCCATTTTTCTGTAACAACTAGTGCATGCTCATTGTTGATAGTGTCTTTCCACATTATTATGTATTATGTTAGTTATTTTAAGGTTGAAATCATTTTCGTTAGGATGTAATAAAGATGGCCTCTTTATGGGATGTTTAGTCCAACCTTCATCATCTATATTCCACAACTCAACTAGTTTTGAAAACTCAACGTATCTAACACATTCTTTGTATCTTAGTATTGGAACATCATTGAGTACAAGAAATTGGATGTATTGGACACTAAGTTATTTGATTAGTTCATTTCCCCCCTCATTGATGTATCCATTAAGGATGTTTTTGAAGTCACACACCTTGTCAATAAGTGTAGGTTGAAAAACTTTATTTTCTTCAATTATGAAAAATGTATCCATCATTTTAGGTAAAGAATATACATCTTTACTATAAAACCCTCCTCCCCCATCTAACCAAGAAACCGTCCATCTAGGGTAAACATGAAATGATAGGCTATTATGATATGGTTCAACCTCTAGGGTAGCCGTAAGTAAATGGAATCAATGAAAACACAACACACAAACCTCCCTCCAGTGTTTCAGGACCCCTTGGAGCTAATCCACCACTCAAGGTTCCAAATCGATGAGTTAACTTAGCATTTAAATGAATTAAACCTAAATTCCCTCCAATGAAAATGCATGAATGTAGTCATAACCCCAAAGTCTCTCTCATAGGCTTACCTTCTAGCAATTAGAGACCTAATTTATGAGTGTTATGCTAGCAACTCTGGGATTTAAGCCACCTTTTCACGTGCATAGCCTAGGTCACTACCCATAATTGAACCATCTCTTGAAATCAATAAAATAACATGGAAATGATAGTACTAAAGAAAATACTTGTTTAAGATGTTGACTGGACCCCTACTAGCCATGACAGGCATTTTGCCAAAACTTAGTAAATCTGCAACCTACAGGTGTAAGTAACATATCTGAGCATAGGGGTCTCATACTTATATGAGATTCGCCATGAAAATTTGTATCCTTATCACATTAGCTTTCATTTCTTCCATAGTCATAGATAAATTTGTCATTAAATAACAAGTAAGAACATGATCACAACCACTGATGGCTATTATCATAAAACATGTAAATAACCAACATAATAGGGACATAAATACCATTGAAATCACAATCATATAAACCACATATAATCCTTCATAATTATCATAGAGATACAAAGATAAATAACCTTTCATTAATGATACAAAATCCAAAGCTTTGATGGGACTCCTAGGTTCCACCCACAGGGGGCTTCATTGTGGAGGAATATCATATCACGTGGATTCATATTTGGAGATATATATTGAAGAAAAAATGACATAATATATTGGGGGATATATAGGGTGTAAAGGGTTTTTATATTAGCAAATATAAAAATGGAGCTTAAAGTTAATGAAAAAATATAAAGGGGTATAAAAAATGTTAATGAAAAAGAAGGATACCTACAATATCTAGTGAAAGTAGGTGTTTCTAAATTGGGAAGTTGTATTGGGATAATATTGGTAGGGGGTTAAATAGTGTGATTTTTAGGGGGATTTTCCATTATGTAGTCAAATTAAGGGTATTGTTTAATATGCCATGAACGCACATGATATGCTAGAGGTTCACTGAGTGAATCCCCTATGGTTCCACCTGAATATAGAATGGTTGAGCCCAATCTCTCTTCATCCATTCACCCCCGTGCCATTTTCCAAGCATGAATGTGGGATCTCATAGACCACATCAATCAACTCATCCATGGCTTCTAGAGGCCATCCACCTCAACCTATGAAAAAGTGATTCCAACATCCTGTTAGACATCACCAAACCATCATCAAATTGGCCTCGATCCAAGCCTTTTAGGGATTTTAGAGAATTTGTCCAATAAAGGCTTCAAGGATTATTAACTCAACCGACAACTTATAGAGGGTTTCCATAGCATTTATCCAATGAGGGCTTCAAGGACTAATAACTCAATCCACCAAGGGCTTCCAGAGTGTTTTTCCAACCAAGGCATCTAGGACTAGTAACTCAACCCAAGCTATTATAGGGCTTCAAGGGTGTTTGTCTAGCCAACGCTTCCATGACTAGTAACTCAACCCAAGCTAAGGAAACATGAGTACCAACCAAAAAAAACAATGGAAGTAACCCACAATCACCATGGCTATCTAGGAAGTGGAAAGGCTAGGAAATCCACTGTTAATCCCAACCATCCTCCATGCTAATGATATATCATAACCAATAAACCACATGCATGTATCATGCATGCAAAAACTAGTGAGTAAAGCATACGTGAAACTCAATATGTGCAAGTAAAAATGTTGTAGTTGTTGATCTCGATGCCCTCTTCCACTTTCCTACTATCCCTTTCCCTTCTTGCTCCAAAACTCATAGTATGCCACACCCTCCGAGAGTGCTCCAAGAAAAACTCTAAGTATCAAAGAGTATGAGAGAGAGAGAGATACTAATGAGATAACTCTAAAATTAAACTCAACAAGTCGTTCACAATGATCCTTAGAAGCCCTTTTATTAATGAGGCCTCAATTTTCCTCATTTTGCATTATTTTCCTCCTCACATACAACCTGTGACCTTTCACCTTCCGTTTCTCCTAATATCCATTATTTTCATAAAATGCCAATAAATTCTTCATTCCTTTCCAAAGCCTTTGCCATTGCCTTTGCCAATTTCTATAACCATAATAAACCAAATCAACACCCACTACAATGTTTTCACCCACCATTCAGGTTGGAATACATGCCCCATCACCGTGGCCATATATATATATATATATATATATATATATATATATATATATATATATATATATATATATATATATATACACACATGGAATTATCACCAGGGTTGTTACAGAACCCTCCCCCTTGGGGGAAACACCGTCCTTGGTGTTGAATGACACTTATAACTTACAAGACTATTGAAAGAAAAACATACTTCCCATGGAGATTTATAACGCAACTCATTATGGTATTTACAATAACCGCATATGCACATACACATTTTCTTCAACCAGCAAATAGTCATACTATCCATGGAGCTTTATAAATCCAACTCGATAAAGTTTTTACAATAATATACATGTATACACATTTTCTCAACTAGTAAATAAAGAGATACGATGCCTGAATCTACAACAATGGAATCAAGAGGTTCACACCTCCACCCAGAAGTAATACCAAGATTTACCTCCTTCCTAGCAAGTCAATAATCCACTACCACAGTGAAACTACATCCAATGTCCAGTGCTATAATCTTGCGCAACTTGTCCTCTCACTGAACAGTTACTAGATCATTGTTCCAGTGTGCACTCCCAATGTGCATGTGATTCCATATGAAAATGCTAATGACTAAAAAAAATCCACCCCTGGTCACCCCTTCCCTGCTACATAGTCACTCATGCAATCTAGTCATCCCCTTCTGTGCAGTCACTCACCTTACAAGTTCAGCTAGCACCGCCATCTCGGGTAGTCCATCCCTTAGCAAGACTTCCTCACATCGGAAGATACAAAAACTAAGGCATATCCCCGCCTTAAAATAATCATATCGTTCATAGAATTGTCATGGAAATCAATGGATGCTATTGGGTAACAGTCTCCCACAATGGCCTTGTTTCTGAATGCTTTACTAGCATACTGCTAAGTTTTCCAATTCCTTTTGTTGTTGCAAATTCTTGCAGTCGATTTCAATCTCCCAACTAGGCATTTCATGCATTCTTGTACAAAGCACATAGCTTCCATTAGATTTAAAATAAATTTAAATAACTTTAAATCATACCTCATTTGTAGCTTGTCAATAAGGTACATTTCCAATAATGTTTACTTCCTCTCACAACAAGTCAAACTGGCATATTTGACCAAATAAACATGTATAAAAATATCTCATCAGGTTGGCTCAAAACATAACCATCATAGATCAAAATCATAAATCACATGCAACCATCATAAACTAGAATCATAATTCAAATGTAATCATCATATACCAGAATCATAAATGACATGCATAATAAAATTGAAATAATATACCGATAACTATCCTTTAATTGATCCTTACTTTTGCCTTTATTCTTTTTACACACACCATATCAGTTGCCACGCCCAGCAAACACCTAGTGCCTTCTCCTCAACCAGGTGCACATACGCATAGTGTACATCACACACATACGACCACACATGATGTTCACATCATGCAATATATGCGCCTACACCTAACACACAACACATACACCTATGCCCAGTGTACAACATAATACATTACATACACCTACATCTAGTGTACAACACAATAAATACACCTACACATGGTATACAACACAACAAGAACTCAATCCCACACATACACTAGCACCACATGTACCAAACACCACCTCAACAAAGTATGTACATCTTGACATGTACACAAAACCAACTACACAACGTGTACACAATGGTATATGTACACTACACCATTGTTAACCATATACACAATACGAGATGTACATAGTACCACATGTACGACATGTACACGACACCACATGTGCATAGCACCACATGCATGACATGCCAACAACACCACATGCACACATCGCCAGTTCTACAACATGTACACAACACCACTTGTATAATTGTTACAAGGAAAAGTGTCTGCTTAGAACTACTCTATCCCACTAAGGTGTGACAGCTGCCTTAGAAACAAACGGAGAAAAACTACTTTTGTATTTCCTTTATGAACTATAGATAGAGAGGAATAGAAAGAACCAACCTGTGTCTTGCGCTAATCCTTTGATCCAATCCCTCTCTTCTTTGATAGTCTCCAGCTACCTGCTCTCTTACTTGCCCAGCTTCACAAAGTACCTGCAAGATCACAGAAGAAGAACACTATACAAAGACATGGATCTATATTCATAAACAACTTAGGATCAGATTTAAGTTAACCATACAAATGTAACAAGCATCAATGATACAAAAGCATGGAGGAAAACTCAAATAGATTTTATTGATAAACAAGAAAAGATCCAGGAGGAGTTACAACCAGTGGTTCCTGACCCAGCATCAACCTCCCAGCAAAGAAGCCCCTCTTCAACTCAAACAAAGCATAGATCACCCAACAATCTGATGTTTGTCTCAAAAAACCAACAACAATTCCTTACAATATGCAAAATTCCAGCCTATGGATCTCTGGGATGTGGGATCCATATATAGATATTTGTAAGTAGGATGAGTCATCTTGTGATTTGATTAGTGTCTTCTCTCTGTCAGTTCTTGCTTCCACTTGGAGACTGAAGGCCTCTTACTCATCCTTGGTCGAATTTAGTGAGGCAAGTGTCACAGGAGAAGATTCTGGAAGCTTCCATTGTCTCTCCACTTCGCGGAATGACACTGACATTTGTCATTTCTCGCCCATCGCACCCCATAGAAGGGACTTTTGAAATGCAACACACCGTCACAGTGTATTTAGGTGTAATGCAATGCACCTAGCCAGTGGAGCAGCTGAAATGATCCCGTTTCGACCTATTCTGAGCAGTTTCTGGTGGAGAACGTCTAGGAGAAGTTGTAATCTGTTGACCTTGTTCCTTTAGGGGTTAGAACAACACTTTTAGGGACTTAGGAGCCCTCGATTTATGGACATTTCATGCTTGGGGTTGTAGGGCCCAAAAATGTCTATAACAGTTGCCCCCTAAAGTATGGGGCCGTTAACCTTTTGGTGTCGAGTGAAATGCTTTATTATGAGGATCCCAAGTTCTTTCAATGCTGGGAGGAGACCTGTAATAAGATACAATACAATACATTATCTTCGTACTATTTTCATGATCTAGCTGAGGCGGGCATTCCCATGCTCAGCTTTATAAATTCATTTTCATGTACATAGGACAGACAATCGTCTGAGTGTAGACTGATGATTCTGGTAGAGCCATCATCCTTTTGAGTGGATGATTATCTGTGCAGCAATGATGTACATTTAATGTCTTTATTTCCCTAAATATATATCACAGCTCGGATGGATGAAACTAGATCCGGGGTCTTCAATCTCGTCTGATCTTCACTCGAAGTACAAGTCGATCCATGTGAGAAATGTTTTGAATTCGAACATGGAAAGACATCGCTTGATTACCAGTCAATGATGTAAACTGTTAACAAGCGCGAGAGGAATCACCGATAATGATAATGACCCTCAAGGTACTGCAGTACAATTCACATGGTGTGAATAAAGGACTTGGCGTCGAACACCACGCAAAATCTTTCGGTCGAAGGCCATTGATGTAAACCTATCGCTGGAAGTGAGAAACTTGCCATTGAGGCATGCAAGCTTGAAAGTACTGAATGGGGTGTTCCTAGATCAACTTCTTGGATAATGAGCTGATGTTGACAAGAAGTGATCCGTCACAGGAGGGCCTTAATGAATCCCACATCAATGACACAGAACGGAGCAAATGATTTTGATGGAGGTGAAAACGCTCCGGTGATATAAGTTTCAGGGTGGTGGTCATGAAAGAATGGAGTATAATGTATGGTAGTGGGTGAGACACAGGTGAATTCTCTGAATGACTTCTCTTAAACATATCGGCGACACTACTGTGATGGATTGGTAGCATTAACCCCAAATGTGGATGGTATGGCGTGACCATGGTGATGTGACCGGTGAATGAAACAACCCAACCCGACTCGGACACGGAGTGGAAGTGTCATGTTCAAGAGCGACTTGCTACCAATAAAGTTTCTTTGAGTTTTCTTCCCAATTTTCCCCAGTCATTGCTGACCAGTACCTCTTTATTTTTGTCAAGCTTGAGGAGGATAACATATGCTTGTTCTATAATTTTCCCTTCGGGCAAACCCATCGCTATGTTTTAATGAGCCTAGCGATAGTGAAACTCGTTCTCATCTATAGACAAGTTTGTCGCTATTAATCTTTTTAACGAGTTTAATGACAAAGATAACTCGGTCCTTTTCAATTTTAGAGAGTCTGAAAAGGAACGTAAAGGTAACTCTGAAATTCCTTTTTTGTCATCTAATCCCTTAAGTCCGAAAAAGTATAAAACAATACAGAAGGGATGAATTTTCGATACTTTTAACGAGCCGAACAAAACAAGCGCTCGATCTTTTTGTGTAATAATCCCTCAGGTCCAAAAAGATTAAAACCTAGAGGAGGGATAGCACTTCCTGTCCCTTTAACGAGCTAGAAAGGCCAAGGACTCGGCAATCTTTTCATATTTTACGAGTCAATTGAAAAGAGCTTAAAGGAGACTCATCTTTTGAGGAACAAGTGATAACATGGGTAGCAGCTGATTCCAGGTAAGGTTTGGAATTTTCCAATCACGACAGTGTCACAAGGATGGCTAGTGAGATCACTCTTCGCAGCTGTTCCTCAAAATGGGTAAACAATCAAATGGAGGTGAATGATCGGCCAATGAAAAAGTGGAGGTGATGGTGCAAACACTACCAAGGCTTTAATGGCTGAAGTACTACATTCACGATGGTTATTTACTGGGGAATAGTTCATTTTTTAACGAGCTTAAACGCGGGTGGAAACATTTGCTTATGTCTTATGTTTATTTTTTAACGAGCTTGAACTATGTGCTAAAACTGCTCGATTAATCCAGTCGTATGATAAGAATGTCTCATATAAAAATGGCAACTTTTAGAGTTTTTCCCCACATCCTTTCTTTACGCAAGTTAGGAGACGACCACTCCTATGAGTTTAAAGGGTTAGAGGTCCTATAAATTTAAAAAACAAATAGTCGCTCTTCGCTTGCACTCCAAAAGGTTTGCATGCCCCCAGGTATAAAACAGAGTTTCAAGGTTACCCCTTCTTCAGTCCGTTAAAACATTTGTTTTACCGAGAGAGGCCTACCTCTTACAGGTTACCCGAAGATTGTTCTATTCACAGCGCAAACAAAACACTTCTTCGGCGATGTCTACCGAAATAAACAAAGGTGAGAGGATGGTATGGCGTGACCGTCCCTGACATAACTTTGACAAGAGGATCTTGTTCCAGTCCAACTCCCCCTTCCAATCACGGATGGGAGTATGGAGGTCATATTCTCTCGCGGAAACCTACCTTATACCCGAAGTTTTCCTGCCGAAGCAGACCAGGATGCATGCCCCCTGGGTTCCAGTCATGTCCCCCCCGAATCACTCACATTCATTGGGTGGACGGACTGGAGATTGAGACATTTCTTGCATGAAAATACCATTCAGGGATGGTATATGACTATTTGCTATGCGTGATCTGGGAAATGAAAGCTGGTCTACGAGCTTGACCACTCTTCCTTCGTGCGGAAAACACATTACTCTAAAGAGTGAGGAGACAATTCCTCCCATGCAATAAATATAGTCTCGTCCAAGGAGTAGATTGTAATCCAGGGGTCCTTGAACTACCATCACGTTCATGTGAACGGTTTTCCCTCTCAATGTTATGGGCACATTGGGAAGGATCCCTAACGGTCGACTGGTTCCTTTGTCAAAGCCTGTCAGATTTCTCATCTCAGGCAAAAGCGATGGTGAACCAAGCGCTTTCCAAGCAGTCGAGGAAAGGATACTCACAGAAGCCCCCTCATCTATGATGGTACCAGCCATAACCATTCTATATATTTGAACAATAATTCGGAATGGTACACTAGCTGGTAAATGGGGTCTGCCTAGTTGATTCCAGTCGAAGGAGACAACTAGGTTGCTTGGAGGTGGGACCGAATAGACGGCCGAGTACGACTCTGAAGAACTTCCTTCCTGCGGTAAAGGAATGGGTAAATTGCCCCCATGTTCATTGGAGTCTGTGCTTATGAAGAGAATTTGGACGGTGTCATCCTTGTTCTCTTTAGTGACTGTATCATCTGAAGATGAAACCTCTGAAGGCAAGACCGTGTCAACTGCCGCCTCGACCTTTTGAATTTCGTCTGGTATGGATTCAGATGGTTTATCTTCAATGATAGGTGCTTCAGCCGACCACCTGAGCGGGCCAGCCGGATTTTCAACCGATGACGGACTCGGCAAGAGTTTTTTGCATCCAGGAGGAAGTCATGACGGTGAAACCGGACGATCGTCCAAAACTCTTTTATCCTCGTCTAAGAAGGGACAACGGTGGATGGCATGATCACCTTCGCACAATTTACAAGGAAATCTATATTTTCCTTTTTGTCCTGGGGCTTCACTTTCACTAGTTGACGGTGTGTTTTCAACATGATCATCAGAGGTTGACAACATTGGGTTGTGCAAACGGGGAGACCAGTCCCTTAAGATCCGAGGGATGCAAGGAAAATCTCTGTGATAGTGGTCTCCCTTGCAAATGACACATGGCGATTTAGGCCTGGTCGGTGCAATGTGTGGATTTTCGTTAGACGACACTCGTTTGCCCCCATTCACTTTTGGCTCCTTCTTCTTCTTTTCCTTCTTCTCCTTAGGTACTTGACTTTTGGCTTTAGTAGCCCAATCAAGCGAAGAGGAAGGAGGAGAGGAAGAATTAGAGGAAGTAGAAGGTTGGTGGGTAACTCTGGACTCGTCTAATTGCTGATTCGATTGTTCAGGAATAGTGGTGTTCTGAACTACAGAGGTTGAGAAGAGCCATACAGGCAAACCAATTGTCAGTCCTGGAAGCGACAATGTGGCCATATGGGGTGCACCAACATCTCCCCAAGAGGAGAAGGGACTAGGATTTCCTCCAAGGGGAATTCCTTGGTTGGTGGACTCCATTTTCTCAACCCAAGAACAACGTAGGAAAGGCGTAATGAATATTCCGTTTAAAATAAATTTTAGATGCTTTGACACAACTTGTTTTTTCAGTTTTTAAGAGTCGAGAAAAAACAAAAGATGACTCTAGTCTCCTTCGATTTTTAATGAGCCTGAAGTGACAAGTGCTCAGATGGACCTTTTCCGTTAAGGAGTCTGAAAAGGAATGAAAGGGAGTGCTCTGGAAGTCTAGGTAAAGGGAGTACCAAACCAATCACAAAACTGCAGAATACTTTTTACGGTACGGCAGTCAATCTTCCCGAATGCTGTGTTCAGTGCATTGCGATCGATAGGGCGGCAGACACGGCTTCCTATGGATAAAGGATTTAAGCCTATAGGGGTCTCCCAAAATATACTCGACGGTACGTGGGAGCACAAGTCCATACTGGCACTTATCATCTCAAAGTGGAGGAATCACCCAACCATCAGTGAGAACAACAGTTACCAGGCTTTACGATGCCGGAATACGTCTCTAGCCTAGACCTCTAAATGTTGTGCGTTAAGTTCCAAAGCGTTGTTAGATTCATTGAATTTATTTTAAGTTGATCTTGTTTATGAAGTTTGCCTTTTGGGTTCACCACGAGATGTAGATGTAATTCCTAAAATGCAATCTAAAGATGATAAACAAACTTTTTATCTCTTTTATGCAATGAAAATCCTAGCTACTAGGGAAAAGAAAGACAGAATCTTTTCACAAAGAGCAAAGAGCACACTGTAAATGCACTTTCCTAAATCAAGCCAAACAGACTGTCTATATGCAAATGTACGTGCATGTATTTGTTTTTTCACTTTCTTAGTATATGGATGCTAAAAAGAAAGTTGATGCACAAATCTGAATTTCTTTTCAAGCAACAAATATAAACAAGCTTCTTTTCGAAATCAAAAATAGAGATGATTACGACCCCTTATGATTTTGAAATGAATACTCGTTTTTTACATTAGAAAATCACAAATTCAGACCACAAGCAATAGTAACAGGAGAATCAACTATCAACAGCAATCAAACTCTTTCCTACGATTGAAATCGACACTTACGACAGATTCAAATCAAAGGACGACAGTACGATTACGCTACTTTTGCTAAGGAGAACTGTAAATGACTCAACAAACACACAAAAACATCTACAGTTCTTCTGTACAAAGGAGGCGGAATAACAGCAATGAAAAGGGGTTTCAAACAGACATATACTGATCACAGTCAGCAAAATTCAGGAATAGAACTGGAAAGATTGAAGCACAGAAACCACAATTGCACAGAGCTAGTCTGATCAGCGCACCTGTAACACAGAGAATCTGAAATGTAGCACAGGTTGTCCACTTGGGAAGTGCGCTGAAATTCAGAATCTCTTAACAGTACCTGTGCTGGGCTAGAAACGAGACTCTGTTCGGGTTCCGGGTCACAGTTTGCAGTTCAGTTCTTGGTTTTTGGCCGAGTAAAAAGCAATCAGTAATTCAACAATCAGGGGTAGATCTAAGGAGGATCTAAGAGCTATCACAAGGGTAATCAGATAGTTTGTGAATTAGTTGTTTAAATCATAAACAGATCCAGTGAACGGATTAAAGCAGCAGCTGTCTACTTTCCATTTGTTATGGCAAATGCAGTTCGAATGCTACTTATAAGTTTATGAAACAAACAAACAAAGAATGATAAACAAACAAACTAATTAGTTCCCTAGCGGAGTCGCCATTTTGTTACAGGGAAAAGTGTCTATTTAGAACTGCTCTATCCCACTGAGGTATGACAGCTGCCTTAGAAACAAACAGAGAAAAACTACTTTTCTATTTCCTTTATGAACTATAGATAGAGAGGAATAGAAAGAACCAACCTGTGTCTTGCACTAATCCTTTGATCCAATCCCTCTCTTCTTTAATAGTCTCCAGCTACCTGCTCTCTTACTTGCCCAGCTTCACAAAGTACCTGTAAGATCACAGAAGAAGAACAATATACAAAGACATGGATCTATATTCATAAACAACTTAGGATCAGATTTAAGTTAACCATACAAATGTAACAAGCATCAATGATACAAAAGCATGGAGGAAAACTCAAATAGCTTTTATTGATAAACAAGAAAAGATCCAAGAGGAGTTACAACTAGTGGTTCCTGACCCAGCATCAACCTCCCAGCAAAGAAGCCCCTCTTCACCTCAAACAAAGCATAGATCACCCAACAATCTGATGTTTGTCTCAAAAAACCAACAACAATTCCTTACAATATGCAAAATTCCAGCCTCTGGATCTCTGGGATGAGGGATCCATATATAGACATCTGTAAGGAGGATGAGTCAGCTTGTGATTTGATTAGTGTATTCTCTCTGTCATTTCTTGCTTCCACTTGGAGACCGAAGGCCTCTTACTCATCCTTGGTCGAATTCAGTGAGGCAAGTGTCACAGGAGAAGATTCTGGAAGCTTCCATTGTCTCTCCACTTCGCGGAATGACACTGCCATTTGTCATTTCTCGCCCATCGCACCCCATAGAAGGGACTTTTGAAATGCAACGCACCCTCATAGTGTATTTAGGTGCAATGCAACGCACCTAGCCAGTGGAGCAGCTGAAATGATCCTGTTTCGACCTATTCTGAGCAGTTTCTGGTGGAGAACTTCTGGGAGAAGCTATAATCTATTGACCTTGTTCCTTTAGGGGTTAGAACAACACTTTTAAGGACTTAGGAGCCCTTGATTTATGGACATTTCATGCTTGGGGTTGTAGGGCCCAAAAATGTCTATAACAATACTCATGCAAACAATACCATATGTACATAACACCACATGTAAAACATGCACACAACACCACTTGTACATAGCAGTACATATCCAACATGTACATAGCATCATCTATACACAACACTACATATCCAACATGCTCATAACACCATATGCACACAACAACCCATATACACCATGTACACAGTACAATATGTACACAACACCATATATCCAACATGTACATAACACCATCTATACCCAACACTGAGTATGCAACATTCATACAACACTATCTGTACTAACACCCTATACATAACATTGCATAGAGAGCATGTACACACACTATATATACATGACACCTCATGCGCACAACATCACGGATTCAACATGTGCAACATATACAACATATGGATAACAATAGTACCACACATCCAAAACCACATTGTCTTTACCAAGCAACCTTACATCAAGTGTCTCTTTGCCATCCATGCTTATCTCAACATGACGTAGCCCACAGTGCTTTGATTTCACTAATGCATCCCTTAGTAAAACTTTCCATAACATAGACATAATACAATCACATAATATTAAATCATAACCACATGATACTGACCTCGTATGTTTGTCAAGACTACTCTTCCCACTTGATTCCTCATAAACCAGGAACCTCTTCATGTCATTTTTGTGCATAAGCAATCATTCCTCCACAAGAAAAATTCTTGATGACCTTGTCGAACAATGTCACAAATACATAAGCGCATACATTCATATACATAAACATTAGCATAAAACAATCATGATCCATAATGACCTTGTCAGATAACAATGTACATACATACATATATGCATATTATGATTAGCATAAAGTAAGTATGATCACAAGATAAATAATAGATATCAAGGTCAAGGTTAAGATAACTTCCTTTATTCATGCATGACATTGAGAACCACCATTCCCAACTTATTCAAGCAATTTGACAGCTCAAGTCCATTTACATTACCTTTTTGGTTACCTTTCTCATGTTCATACCGCCACAATTTTTTTAGCACAATGGACCCAACCAGTCCAACAACCTCTCATGGTCTTACCTTCCATTGTGCTTACTCATGCACAGAGCTTCATCTGAGTTTTTACATTACCTGTTAGGTGCCACATACCTCTCCCCAAGCTACATTAACTTTCTTCTTCCCCAACCAATTCTTAAGACACTCAAAGAATAAAAGGTAAGACAAGAAACAACCAAGATCGAAACCATGAAACCAATAATGACACCATAACCCAAGTGGCATGGCCATGCACAAGATAGAAACAAGAGCGCAATCAAGCAAATCAAAGAACCAAAACACCAAAATCACAATACTAACAACAAACACCATGACTCAATCCCCATGGTTCCCATTGAAAGCTCAACCCGATCCTTATTCAATATTTCTTGGCAATATCTTTGCCATGCAATCCCGTACATCATACTTCCATCAACACATAATTGTTAGTGCATAAATAAACATAGAAACACACTGGTTACATTACCATGTTGTGACAAGAACATTGCCTAAAACTGGACACATCCACGCCATTTGATAGATCCCCCTACAACTAGAGACTGCCTAATATACCTACCAACTACATGTTCATGATTATAGAACATATCCAAATAATTTCATACAAAATCAAGGTTGAGAAGACTCCCTATATGAAAGGAACTCATTCATTTGGAATTATGGTTTCCAAACATAGCCAAAGGAAGTCTTATCCAATCATTTCTTTTGACCACTTTTACCTTGTTGCAATCGAGCCTTACTATGTACTATCACATCACCCAACTAGTAGTTATGTAAACACAAAAATTGAGATGATGTCACTCTAATACCAAACATGTTTTGTGCAATGGCTCACACATGTCAACCATAGGTTCTAAATATTGAGACAATAATGTCTATCAATTTGAAATAAACCTTTACCAAGGCTAACAATCATGTCCTAACCCATAGTCAACTCATAGTCATTAGACATAATGCTACAACTATCAACTACATTCAAGTACATATCAATTGTCTCAATAGATATGTGTTAGTACAATCATCTCAAAACAAGATCATTGGAACACATACTCATATTATGGAACTCATGAAAAATTCAACTAACCTGCAAACATACCATGCTCAATAAATCAACTATAAATCAACTAGATGACATGATAGACACCAAACACTCAACATCAAATAGATAGCATAATCAAGAATGAATCACCAAGTATACTACATAAGAAAACTCATACCTTAGTGTACCTCAAGGGAGGCTATCTTGTCTGCACAATCAATCTAGTTAACAAGATATAACTTTGCAACATGTCAAATCAAACATAAATAGGATCACGATATCCATAACACTAACTAACTAACATGTTCACATCATAAACTCATAAACATTTATCATTCATGCATAACAACCACGTGTGCAAAGTCATCACAAATATGTAGGCTCATACCTAAATATCGTAACCATAACCATCGTCCTAGTCCAATCCAATTTAGCATGATACATATAGCATCAATATATTAATGTTATAACCCTAATCATCAAGTTAACTAACATATAACAACAATACTTTAACATATAACATGCTCATCATCAACATAATATGACCTAGTCATCGAGCTAACTATGATATAGCAACAAGAAGTTAACCAATCAGAGACTCATCAAAAACATCTAACATGGTAATCAAGCTATCTAAGATAAAACAAAAATATCAATGCATATAACCACAGGTTACTATTGTTCTTAAATATTTGACACATGTGCATATGACTACACTATTCAGTTATCATCTATCATGTATGTAACAATAACATCAAAGGACATGTACGTAAACATAATTTATATAAAACTGATGCATATAAAAATCCTTGACTTACATACATGCATGCCAAACATACAATACTTGTATCACGATTTGCTCTTACCCCAAGGTACAATGCTGCAACCTCATTATGATGATCTACATCTCTTATTGTATTTCGGCCAACACATTAGCATCATAACAACCAATATCACCATGATGACCTAAATTGTGTATAATTACTTCACAAGGCATGTTTTCCCTACTCTTCATACATAACTATAACCAAGGCTATACATCCATAACAACTACATATAGATATATAGCACAAGGGTGCAAAACCATCTACAAATCATTCTATCTAGATTCCAACCATTAATGCATGACCATATAACCTACACAAACCATGACCTCATGCATCACGATTAAAACCACTTGATGTACATTTGATAAAATGTGAACACTCACATGCATAACAATGCATGATCAACCATACACACGTCAAGACATACTCCATGAAAACACCTTAAATCTTCACATGGAAACATTAGTACAACCATGATCAACACCATGCAAATGCAACAAGCACATGGATTACATGCATAATGAACACCTATGCAACCAACATGAAAGCATGATCAACACAAATCCAAAGGAGAGCACAACCATGCTTTGATACCACTGTGTAACATCCTCCTACCACATTCACCGAAGCAGCCAACCAGTTGGCAACAAGAGGATACTATGATATGATTCAACCTCATAAGTAACCTTAAGGAAATGGAATCAACAAAAACACAACACGCATACCTCCCTCAGGTGCTTCAGGACCCCCAGTAGCTAATCCACCATGGTAGGTGCCCAATCGCTAAGTTAACCTAACATTTAAAATAATGAAACCTAAATTCCCTCTGATGACAAGGCATGCATGTGACTATAACCCCAAACTTTCTCTCATAGGCTTGCGTGCCAACGACCAAAGACCCAGTTTGTCAGTGTTATGCCAGCATCTCCGATATTTGAGCCATTTTTTAAGGCCGAAATCCAAAGTCGCTACCCAAAACTCAAGCATCTCTTCAAATCAGTAAAATAAGATGGAAATGAAATTTATAAATAAAATACTTGTTCAAGACCTTAACTAGACCCCTACTAGCCATGATAGGCATTTTTTCAAACACGTAGTAAATATGCAACCTACTGGTGTAAGTAACATATATGAGCATAGGGGCCTCATACCTATTTGATATTGACCATGGAGAATTGTCTCCTTATCGCATTATCTACAATTTCATCCATTAGTTGATATAAAAATTGATCATTTAATAAAAAGTAAGAACATGATGAGAGCCACTCATGGCTCCTTTCATAAAACATGTAAATAAACATCATAATAGGGATGAAAATACCAATGATATCATAGCCATATAAACCACATATAATCCATCATAATTCTGATAGAGATACAAAGAGAAATAAGCTTTCATTAATCATGAAAAATCCAAACATAGGATGGGACTTCCACGTTCCACTCGCCCGTAGAATGGCCAAGACAAATCTCTCTTCAGCCATTCAACCCCATGCCAGATTCCAACCTTGAATGCAAGATCTCATAGAAAACATCAATCAAAACTCATCTAGGACTTCCAAAAACCATCCAACTCAACCCATAAAATATTGATTCCACGATCCGGTGCGACATCACCAAAATCATCATTAGGTGGGTCTCCATCCAAGCCTTCTAGGGATTCTAGAGAATTTTTCCAACCAAGGCTTCGAGCACTACTAACCCAACCCACAACTTATATAGGGCTTCCATAGCATTTCTCCAACCATGGATTCTAGGACTAGTAACTCAACCCACCAAGGGATTCTAGAGCATTTGTCCAACCAAGGATTCTAGGACTAGTAACTCAACCCAAGCTTTTACAGGGCTTCTATAGTCTTTGTCCAACCAACGCTTCCAGGAATAGTAACTCAAACGAAGCTAAGGAAACATGAGTACCAACCAAACCAAAGAATGGAAGTAATCCACAATCACCATGGCTATCTAGGAAATGGCAAGGCTAGGAAATTCATTGTCAATAATGACCACCATCCATGCCAATGATAGATCATAACCATGAAACAACATGCATGTGCCATGCATGCCAAAACTAGTGAGGAAAACATACATGCAACCCGACACTTGCAAGCAAAATTGTTGCAGTTGTTGATCCCAATGCCCTCTTGTGCTTTCTTGCACTTCATTTTCCTTCCTACTCCTTCCAAGTGTTCCATTCCCTCCAAGAGTGCTCCAAGAAAACTATAATTATCGAGGAGTATGAGAGAGAGAGAGAGAGAGAGAGAGAGAGAAACGAGAGAGCTCTAAAACTAAACTGATCAAGTCTGGCCCACTCATCCTTAGAAGCATTTTTATTAATGAGGCCTCTATTTTCTTCATTTTCCATTATTTTCCTTCATTTTTCTCCTCACATGAAACCTATGACCTTTCACCTTCCTTTTCTCCTAATTTCCATTATTTTCATAAAATGCCAATAAATGCCTCATGCCTTTCCAAAGCCTTTGCCATTTCCTTTTCCAATTTCCTTAGCCACAATAAATTGAATCAACACATGCTAGGATTTTTTCACCCAACATTTAGGTTGGAATACGTGTCCCATCACCATGGCCATATATTTATTTTGACATCGAATTTCCACCACGGTTCTTACATTTACTTTTAAAGTCCTAACACATTCTACCATACATTCCATCTATCCATGGATATGCTCGAGAGGAAAGAACCAAACCTCAATTGTAATGAATATAGCAAGATTAGTTAAAAGTGATAGAATCACAAGAAGATAGTGATTCTTAATATCTTCTATTGCACTGTCCAAATGCAACAATAAATGTGGAGGAAGAGGTTTAAAATCAACATTCTATTTTTATTATCTTGCATGAGACATAAATTATCCTTGTACACGTTATCGTTTGATCAAATACAATTGTCAAGTAATGTGCTTGAAAGGAGGTTTCTTGAACATCCACTCTCATAATGTACATCACCATACATTTCGAGGTGTGGGTCTTCCAGGTCCCTCAAACACTTTTCAAGGGATGTAATAGTTAATTTTCATCCCATATGTATAAATGCTATGGAGAAATATCCAAAAGCTCTTTTTATATGTGCATGTGTTAGCATACTTTTCAATGAGAAACCTATGTTTGTTCCCACAATAGATTTTGGTTTGACACATAATCTTGGTAATAAAGTTTTTTTTTTTTTTTTTTCGTTTTATCATGGTTAATGTTTAGATGTTATTTTGGAAACTACTATGACATAATCATGTGTGTAGAGTAGCAATATTTTCTACACCCAACAATTTTTTTATGTTTTTTTCATCTACCTCGCACCTTTTCTTCCAGCTCTTTTGTAGTCATTGACATCAATTTTTATTTCAACATAATAAATTAAGTATATTTATTTAATATGGTATATTTGAAAGTTCCAGCTTACAAAAAGGAGTATTCCACACGTTTCTCATTGTTTGTTGTGATATTGATGTGTAATTGAGCTTTTGAAGAGCCTTGTTAATCTCTTTTAATAAATAGTGTTGTGTGTAATTCAAAGGAAACAATCTTAAGGGCATAGCCATTCCATATTCAAATTGATGTGATTTTTTTGGTGAAAAATCAAAATTATCCAGTATAACCTTGTGCAATATTTCTCTAGGTACCAGAATGTGTGCATGTTCTTATATGTGTTGTTGTTACCATGAATGGTTTTAATATGTCCATGTTGGAAATAATGTCAGTGTTTATATAAGGTTCTTTGATGAATATTATTTATCTTGTACCATTCATTCTTAGAAATAATATTTCCATCAAATCTCATGTCCTTTACTTTTCCAACGATAGGTGGTAGACCATGGTCATGGCTCTTTAACATGACTTCGTTGGAGAGGAGTGAATTCAAGGAAAATTCCCCAATACCATTTTTATTTTTCTTTGAAACCCTCTATAGTTTCTACAATGGACTTCCTATCCACATGTTAAAGAAAATCTTATCTGCAACATTTAACTACTGCCTAAAGTCAAATTTCATTCTCTCCATCTATGTTTGATTTGTATTTAACAATTATTTTTTAGAAATAACTTGTTTAATCCTTTATATCGCCTTGTTTCATGAATACCAATGGAGTTTAGATATTTTCCATTATAGGTATCCCCATCTTTTCTATTTAAGGGATTTATGTCCTTATACATCCCATATTGTCATTTCCTTGGGAGGCTCATTCATGTTTTGATTCTCCTTAACATAACACCTTTGTTTTCCACTTATTTGTCATATAACCAAATAATGTTTAGAATTATCCCCAATCCTACATATTTGGAAATTTATGTCTATCCCTTCCACAAAAAGACCAAATTCCATGTCACCTAGTGTTTCACCTTCAACCATGTCATCCTCATGGACATTAGATATCATTCCTTTCACAATTCATACGTGTTTTCCTTAGAATTTATGTGTCACAGAAGCATTTGAACATATAAAGGAACGCAAACTTGGGGTATATTTATGGCATTATCATGATAGTGAGGTTCCTTATCCGATTCTAGAAAAATCTCATAATATTTTCATGAACCCGTAATGTTTACTCAAATCATATTGTATGTGGTAGAGGAGTATCATGTTTCAACACCTTCTCAATTCTAACCACTATGCATCCTTTATTTACCATATTTCCATGCACCTTATTCCCATGCTCTATATTGAATATGGAACGGTCACCCATTTTTACTGCATCTTGTAGAAGGTCTACCTTACCTAAAAATGTAGAAGAACCATTTGCATGTGTAAAAACAAGACAAATAAGCTTATTATTTGCTCAAATAAAACATTTAGTATACTATTAATCACACTTAACACATGCTTTACTATTTTTATTTATCTATGTGGAGATTCAAATCCATGATGTTCCATTGATGAATGTCCACTTCACAAACATATTCCACAATCAAATGTAGTTAAGTGAGATCAATTATCAAAATTATAACACAATCTACATTAATCTTGTCTCAGTAATTAGAAGTTCTAGTCTTTGTAAAACCAACCCTTCTAAGCCCAATAATTCGACCATTAATTAGGAGATCAAGATAATCCCCTTTTGTCAAAATTATATTTTCCTTTGTAACTCATATGAATTCTATAACAACTCAATTGTAATTTGTACTTATAGTTAAATAATGTAAACTTTCCAAAATGTAATATTTGAGATCAATTATCAAAATTATAACACAATCTACATTAATCTTGTCTCGGTAATTAGAAGTTCTAGTCTTTGTAAAACCAACCCTTCTAAGCCCAATAATTCGACCATTAATTAGGAGATCAAGATAATCCCCTTTTGTCAAAATTATATTTTCCTTTGTAACTCATATGAATTCTATAACAACTCAATTGTAATTTGTACTTATAGTTAAATAATGTAAACTTTCCAAAATGTAATATTTGAGATCAATTATCAAAATTATAACACAATCTACATTAATCTTGTCTCGGTAATTAGAAGTTCTAGTCTTTGTAAAACCAACCCTTCTAAGCCCAATAATTCGACCATTAATTAGGAGATCAAGATAATCCCCTTTTGTCAAAATTATATTTTCCTTTGTAACTCATATGAATTCTATAACAACTCAATTGTAATTTGTATAACTATAATGTAAACTTTCCAAAATGTAATATTGATGAAATATTTTAGAATATTATAGCAACCATTTTGTATATATTGAAACATTGTTCCCCGTCATCTAATGCTCGGTACTAACATGTACTTTACATATAAATTACTTTACTAACAATTAGATATATAGGTATGAGTATAAAACGATACGTATTAACTCATATTAAAAAATAAAGTTCCTTTGAAAATGACACTTGTATTATCGATTTATGTGTAGGAATAATGCTCATAAGAAATTTGTAGAAGTTGGACAACCACAACACGGTACTTTGGAAAATCAAAGAATGTCCAAAATTGATACTCCATAATATTTAAAAAATCCTCATGTGAATAATAAATTCACAATTTATATTTATCTCACTTATTGAGGACATTTAATGTTTAAACTTGATATTTGGAAGCCATTCTATAGGTTTTCTTCGAAATAGAAGTCTTAGTACTATAAATACAACATAACTCTTAATTTTTTTTTTTTCTCAAAATTTTAAAATTACGTTTCATAAATTTAGTTCCATACTCCTTACCTTTCCATTTATGTGGACAAATTTTTTATTATGGGTACATAGGGATGTTAAACTCGAGATCCCAAAAAGTGTAGATTTCAGTTTTGTTAGATAGTTAAGTTGGTAAAGAAAAGTGTAACTTTATGCATATAGAAATTAGTGAAATTTATTTTGGAAGCTCATTGTTATACAATAGAGAGGAGAGAAAAATAATAGATGCTGCAAAAAAAAATGCACTTGTCAATTTATAGTTGCATGCTTGTGCATTGGAAGTAAGTATATAATACTTGACTAATACATTTATTCCAAAACTCAAAAATTAGACAAAGATCATATTTTCTACCTGGTATAGTCCCTAATATATGTGTGCTGGATTTATTTCTATCTTAAACACAAACGCATTTCGAATAGGAACATTCCAGAGCAAAATAAGTCTAGCATACTACATGTTGCCAATAACAACAGTACACGGTTAAAGAAATGTAGTTCACGCTAGATTAAATTGTAGTACAAACACAACAATGTTTCCAATAACAACATCACAATGCAAAACAAATGCATCACATCCTAGATTTCCAAGTAGTGCACGCTAGATTAAATTGTAGTACAAACACAACAATGTTTCCAATAACAACATCAGAATGCAAAATGTAATGTGAAACAAATATAATGCATGCAAAATTTCTGCATTTGTGCAAGAAGAAAATCTAACATGTGATAGATTTTTTTAACCTTGAAATTCCTATCATCATTTATGCTACAAGGAAATCTAGTGTTTGTTATATTTGTCTTAATTTTCAATCTTGGTATTTGTGCTAGAAACAAAACATCCTAGATTTAGTTTACCTTGCAATGATTGTATGTGTATTAGAAACAAATATAGCACACGTTAGATTTGTTTACCTTGGATTTGTTTTGTTTATTCTAAAAACTAATCTACCACGTAATAAATTTGTTTTACCATACAATCCTTTTTGTTTACCCTACAATTCTATTTTATATTTCCTTGCACCAAAATTTGTCTTTATCTTACGATGTATGTGCCTATGTTATAAACAAATAAAGCGTGCATTATATTTTTTTTAACCTTGCGATGCTTTTGTTTATGATAAAACGAAATCTAGCACACATAATATTTATTTTACGTTGCAATGATTGTATTTATGTGAGGAACAAATACAACGTTAAACCAATCTAGTGAAAAATAGATTTATTTTACCCTCTTAAGCTTTCGTTTATACTAGAAGCAAATATTACATACACTACATTTGTTTTACCCTGTAATGTTTATGATTATGCTAGAAACGAATTTAGTCTACATTAGATTTTTGTTATCTTGCAATGTTCATTTTTGTACGGTAAACAAATCTAATGCGTCATAGATTTATTTTACCTTGCAATTCTTGTTTTTAGGATAGAGGGAAATATATAACACCTTAGATTTATTTTACCTTAAAATGCTTTTGTTTTCTCTAGAAGCAAATGTAGTGGATGCTAGAGCTATTTTCCTTTCCAAAGCTTGTTCTTGTATTAAATTTGGTTTTTATAAAATGCTAGTGATTATGTCGCACTTAATTTTTTTACCCTAAAATGCTTGTGTTTTTTCTAAAACAAATCGTCTGTTATATTTGTTTTACAATACAATACTTTATTTATGTTAGAAACAAATCTAGTGTGCATTAGATTTTGTTTACCCTTCGATACTTGTGTTTTTGCTACAAACAAATTTAGTGAGTCCTAGATTTTGTTTTACCCTAAAATTCTTGTATTTGTGCTGAAAACAAATATAGTGTCCACTATATTTATTTTACTTTGCAATGATTTTGTTTGTTCTATAAAAAAATATAACATGAGCGAAATTTGTTTTACCATGTAATTCTTTTGTTTCTTCTTTTGTTTTATGTTTTAATGCTTTTGTGGTTTTTCTTGCACTAGAGTTGTTTTACATTACAATAGTTTTGTTAATGTTGTAAACAAATATAGCATGCACTATATTTGATTTACCTTGCAATGTGGCTTGTGTGTATGCTAGAAAAAAATCTAGTGCACATTAGTTCTATTTTACCCCGCAATGATTTTCTCTACACTAGAAATAAATATAGTGTGTGTTAGATCTATCTACCCTACAATGCTTCTTCTTGTGCCGGGAAAAAATATAGAGAGAAATTGTTTTTTTTACCATAGAATGCTCTAACATGCTCTACATTTGTTTTACCCTAAAATGCATTTGTTTGTGCTTTGGTTTTACATTCCATGTTTTTTTGTTTTACCTTTCACTAGATTTGTTTTACCTTACAATGACAATGCATGTGCTATAAACAAATCTAACGTGTCCTAGATTTCTTTTACCTTGCAATTCTTCTACCTATGGCACAAGGAAATCTAGCATGTGCTAGATTTCTTTTTCCCTACCATGCTTGTTCCTTCTCTGACGTTGTAATTAAAGCATAGGCCTTAGTGTTTTTTTTTTTCCAAATGGAAATCTCCTTATCTGAAGTGGGCTTTTAAGGTGCATTGTCTCCTTCTCCTTCATAGATCCATTTCCACAACTTGTTGAAAATAAGTGTTTGTTTTATCTTCCTAGAAAACTCATGGTAGCTCTCTTTTCCATACAGAAACACTCCAACTGTAGAGATTAGTGAATGAATTATAAAATATGAATTGGACTAAAAATACTTGCAATAAAAACTGACATCTTTATAATAAAACCAATTATTTTTCATCAAAAATCTTCAACTAAAAATATAGGCTCTCAAATATAACCCATACAATTTCATTACTATATACAAAAGGAGTGAATAACACATCCCATACTAGAAGCGCTCCATGAACATTATGGTCCAACATATAAAGAATTACAGATAATATAAAGTCATCACAATTAACTCAACATAGTTCCCATATATCTAATCACAACATAATCACTTCATATTATACTATACGCACTTTACGCCATATCAATTTACACCATGTGCACTCTATATGATCCAAAAACTTCAATGGAGGTACTCAAAGCATTCAATAAACACTAACCATGCATCCCATGGTGTTCGGGGAATAATCATGGCAACAAGGAATCGTGACCTTTTAAAAGAACCAATACACATAACACATGAAATGACATTCAATCAACATTCCATTCACAACAAGGTTATCAAATCACCTTTTTCGACTCCTATGTATTTGTATAGACATAAAAATAGTCAGCATCATACATATCATTTTGAACAAATAGTCAGTTCAGACTTGAATGCACATACCACTTTTAAATGGGTCACATTAACTAACATAAAGAAATGATTTGCACCAATAATAACCCTTCATATCATAGGGTCCCTATTTTTTTGTATCTTACATACAATGTAGTAAAGTTAAACCCAACCCATACCTGGAATACATGGTCAAACCCACAACAATATTCCAAAGTTCAATTCAAGAGAGGGTATTACACAACATACTATTTACATGAGGTCTCATAGTCATTACAATGTAGGAAATGCTCCAAATTATGGGAGAGGGACAAAGAATAATGGCACAAAAAAAATAAGGACAATGGCATAAAACTACCAAGGATTTAAGGAGTTACATAAAAGAAGAATGCTAGAAAAAGAGGTTGGCTCTGATACCATGTGAGGCCAAGAGGGTAACTCTAAATGAATTTGTTTGTTGCATTACCCATAACATGATTTTATACATGAGTGGAGAGAGTCTTGAGATTCCATTCCAAGGTCTTTTGGTTTGCTCAAATGCATAACTAACAATATTTAAAATATTTACAATAATCATTTCAGATCCTTTGGTATTATGTGTCAACACCAATAAATATGTTCATACAAATCATGTACACAAGATAATCAAGGTAAAAATGGAGCCACGGTTGAGCTTGAACTGTTGGCATCCACATATTTATTTTGGGATGGTATTTAACAAAAATCTTGAATTTTGCTATGAGACTTATTAATTAACCATTGGAACCTTCACACACATGAAATAAATTAGTGTGGATATGCATGTGAAGCAATTAATTTTATTTGTCTCTATTACACTTTCCCTTAAATTGACAATTTGTGTTAACAATTTTGGTAAATGAGAGAAAAATTTCAATTATTTTAATAGTATGTGAATTCGAATCTTACACAAAGCTCTCCCTCAATTTCCTTTGTCTTTTTTATAGTGAAGAGCCATTGTTCTATGGGCTTTTCCTGTTTTAAAAAATAATTTTATGGCTTATTCCCGAAAAGTAGATAAAATACGTTGTAGTGTGAACAGATTCCTGAAATGACAAGGAATTCAGCATTGTTTCACTCTCTAGTCGGCTTGAGGAAGCAAATATTTCATGAACTACAACATAAATATTTTATGACTGTAAATATTTCATGAAGTACCATTTATTTAACCATATTTTGTGAATTTTGTCATTCTTGACATAAATTATTGAAGGAGATAATTTCCATTCCATCTGATACATATCATTTGAAGAAACAAATTTGGTAAAACAACAAGAAATTCTCAATTATTCTTATGGCATGAGAGTTTTAATATTTAAAGAAAATATTTTACAGCACATGGATCAAAGGTTTGTTTTGGGACTGTATTTACCCAACAGTTTCTGTGAGTTTTCCTTGTTTTTGTTTTGAAATGCATTATTGATATTTCACACTCTTTTTAAGTCTTTAAATCATTACTTTATGGCTTATTTCGTGAATTGTAAAGAAGATATCCTCTAATGTGAAACAAAATTATAAAATTAGAAGAACCTCATGGAAACTATTAGTGCAAATTGTTTCCATGAGCCCTAGTTTTCTTCGATTACGATTAGCTTTGCAATTTTATATGTTCTGGAGTGGCATTTTTGTGGAATTTATGCTACAAGGTGGGGATGAGTATGACATGATCATATATTTTTTCTGGTGACTTCTAGTTTTAAGGGGTGGAGGTTAAATTGAACTTCGAGCCTAACATTCTCTCTTTCTTTGTTTTGAATCTATCCTATGGAATTCTATTGTTCATAGTTCAGCTCTGACAAGCAAATGTAAGCATCATTATGAGGATAGGAGGTTGTCACAAGATTTTTAACATCGCTAAGAGGATGCCCAAAACAAATATTTGACTTAATGTCAATAAAAGAAATCTTCATTGCATGCTAGGGGTAACCAACGTTGTGTAAATATTATAGGGGAAAATCACTACCTTTGAGTTGGAGATCGCATACACCATTCACGATGTGGAGGGATAAAATCTAGTTACCTGAAAAAATGGACCCTTGAAATACTATTGATAATGTGAATGCCAAAAGCTACGAGAAATAACCAATCCAAAAGTATGAATAAGGTACGAGAAAAATCGACAGCTATTCCGAGATAAAAATTCACACCTAATCGTTCCTATAGCATTAACCCTAATCAATAACCCCTCCAAATTATATTTAAATACGAAAATAATAAGACATGTAAGCCCTTCTGAACGAAATTCTAGGAAATGAAAAAACTAGGGCATAGGTATCTTGAAGATACTTTTGAACGAAAATTAAAGCACATAACAAGGATTGTCTTACTTACCTTTGAGCATTAGAGAGAGATAATCCTGAAGCTTGGAACTTTTTGTCGACACCCTCCCCTCCTCTGCATGCTACATTATCGCTAATGCTACCTTATTCCTGCTACCTCTAGGCACATCATCCCATCATCCCTCAACAGGTTTAACTCTAGTCTCCTCTTCTTCTAATACTTCATGCCCTAACTTTACTTCGGCATGTCATTTACCTTTTGGCTTTCATTGGATATGGTGTCATAAAAAATGGGAAACCCTACCTTGCCATCGTTCTCCTCTCCTTTCTTGATACCTAATTCTTCAACTTAAAATTGACTTGCTCTATTAATTATAATATTAAAGATATTCCCTTCATTAGGATTTCTCTATTATTTATTTTTCAAATTTATTCAATTTTAATATGAACAATTCTAATATTAATAATAATATTTGTTATTTAATTAAATATTTTTATTGTAAAGTTAAAATATGTTGTAATTATAAAAAATTTACTTCCTTTGTACTCGAAGAGATTCTAGAATAACTCCACTGTAATAATTTTCATCATAATAGAATATACATTGATACTTTTTTAAATAACATTAGTTTGGTCTATCATATTTCCATTTATATAGATGACCCATTTATATTTTTGATCAACAATGTGGTTTATATCATTTGTATTCAATAGATTCTTTCAATATATTATACTAAAGTGTTGGAGGGAAAAAGGGATATTTCCAACCCTTACATTTAATGTCTCCACTCAATTTATTAAAAACTTTATTAATTACCACACTATGAACACTCGAAATATTAGCCACTTTCACTTTAATTAAATCTTTGGTTTGATTATGAATACATTATAAAGAACCATACATAGAACTCCAATACCAAGTCTGCGCGCATATATCATTATTTTAGTAATATTATCCTCCACGATATCCCAAGGCTAAGAAAGGATATCGACGAAGTTAACGTGAGACCACTTAGGATTCAACAGCTAGCCCTGCTAAACAGAGGGCTCTCCCTATGAGCTCACAACCAATTATGACTGGAGTGGGAAAATATGTTAGGGTAGTTATTATAGCACTAGGGTTTTTCATATTTAGTGTTTGCTAGATGAGAGGTAGAAATCAGGGAACTAGGTCAGGTCTCAGAAATTTAGTTTCAAGAGATATGAAGGAGCACGGTAGGTATGCCTTTGTGATATTTTAAGAGTTTTTCGATGTAGTGTGGGGTTGAAAAAATAAGAATATAAACATGAGCATGTGAACCATGAATTTATCTATGAGAAGACTAAGTACACAACTACGATTTCCTAACAAAACAGATCTTAATAATAAGAATTTTGTTTAATACCTCTTAGCAAAATCATCTAAGAGAATAGATATGGAAAGGAGATGAATTTATCATTAATATAATCTATTAACAGAAGAAAAACATTATCATAAACTCATACCACAAGAATTCCTAGATAATAGGTGCAACTCGCCTTTGATTCCCTGTAAAACTGTGATGAAACACAAGCTACCAGATTCTGATTCTGACATCCAACCCTTTGTTTGAGTAAAAACTAGATACATATAGACCAAAAATCAACTTCCCACTCTCAGGGGTTAAATACCTTAGCATAGGAACTCATCACAAGAATATCTCAACCAACACCTAATGACTAGGGAGGTTGTAACAAACCCTCCATTTAGACTTTCACTAAACTTTACTCATCTATGAACCTCAAAATTACATGGAAATTACTCTAGCATTTTAATTTACCTCTCATTACATATATATACCTTAGTTCATTAAGAAATGAGGAATTACATTATTGGAAATGATGGTTTACTGATAAAATTCAAAGAGGAAGAGACAGGCAAAAGTGTTAGAAGAGAGCAATGGAACACATAAAATATTGCAGAAATATAAATACAGAAAACACATAGGGTTTCCCAAAAAAATATCCTCCCAAATTTTCACACATTTCTTTTGTCAATTCAGCCATGCACCACTCTCCATGTCAGTAAGGGATGCCACCAAGGTTATTTCATGCATCTATCATGTTTATTGGCCTTTAAATAGTAATTTTAGCACTATCATTATTGTGGAGAATAAGTTTTGCCCCCTCATTATCAAGGTATTGGCTCCTTCTAGAATTCATTTACAATGACCATGCCTTTTGAAGTTGTACGATTTTTGTGTTGGAAAATGGGTTTGTTTCTTTAGTTACTAATAGTTTTTCTTATGGCTAAAAGAGAGACTTATTCCACTTATGCCTTTCCTACTTGTGTTGCCTCGACTCTATGAGTCATTGTTGTGTTTGACACTTAGATTTTCAAGTGTGTATAAATCAATAGTAGATTTTCTATAGTTATTTCATGCTATTTTTTATTTGTTTTTGTAAAACCCTAACTCCTTTCGCTCTCATGATGGAAAAGGATAATTGGGGCTTCTCACTTTCACATGGCACCTGTCTCGTGAATAGGTAATACTCGCTACCTTTTGAGCTCTCTTTCACTTTGTTGTACAATAGGGTCCTTCAACACCTTTATAAATTGTGGTACTTTGTTTACATGTTTTTCCTATCAGTGAATGTATTATTCTTTCACACTTTCCATAGTTTGATTCATGGGTCTTTGTATAATTGACGTAAAAATCTGGGTATAAACCCTTAGGTACCCAATTGGGGTTTTTAACTTCTAGTATAATTGACACGTACCTTCCCTTTTTCCTCTATCTACATAAATTTTATCTTGTAACATGACCTTTATTTGTGCTTGAAGGTTACTTTGGAGAGTTTTTGCATATTGTCGATAGTTACACATAACAAACCTCTTGTAACTCATTGCATTATTTCGATTATTTGTAATTGGCATACTGCAGGTTGATGTTAAAGTTTAATGGTTACCATTTTTCTCTTTTGCATGCAAATCTATGGGGTTGGGGATAGTCGTGTGGCGTTACTACAAGTAATGTGGATTCTGTATAATTCCATTTTTATTCATTCATGACTAGTTGTGTTTCCTTTTCATTAAGAAATAATTAACCTATGATCTTTCTCGTCCAGGTACCCTAAGGAAATTTTTGAAGCATTTGTTGAATTTCAATCACTTAAGGTATTAAGATTTTAACTCTTTGATTCCAATTTATTCTTATAGTTCAACATTCTTCCTAGTGCCTGGCATCAGCGCATGCTTATGGACTTCAAGTAATAGTCCTCATAGCTCTCACTCCCTTTTTGTTTGTTTAATTATTTTTGGTGTAGAGAGTCAACTATATTCAGCTCCATCTTATTATTATAGAGGTCCTTATATGACCATTCATTCCAGACCTTTAAAAACTATACCTTTGTAATGATTGTAATGAATTTACATGTTATAATGGAACGTTTGTTTTATATCATTTTTATTTTTTCATATTCCAAGATGGAAAACTCCATGGTTTTTTGTATTCAATTTTTTTCTTCCAGCGGTTAACAAGACTATCTAGCCTCATTTACGATCTGAAAAGTAGTAATGATCATTCGTATATCAATGTATTCTCAACCTCCACCTCAACCATCCTCAATTTAATTTTAGTTCTAAAATGTCCTAAATATATATTGGAATTAATTTCATGGAACGGAATCATTCCCTGTTATTTTATGGAGCCAACCAAAAAGGCCTTGGTTATTTGTCTATTTTGGAATATAAATCTACTTATTCCTTTACAGTTCATTCTATAATTATTATTATAGGATTACATTAATTATTTGTCTCTCGTCATATATAAAATTAATTTATATTCATGATATAATTAACAATGATTCTCCTATTAAATCCCCCGTAACAATACTCTTGTGTTTATTATGGCTATTTGAAATAGTTTTGTCCACTTGAAAATGACCTAGGATATGTTATCGACTAACTTACATGGTTTACGGATAACTTCAACCATTTTGTGCGAGATATATACTCTAAATAAATCTCTATATGTAGTTAGAATCTTGTTGGTATAATTTATGTTTTGAATAAGTTTTGGTTCCCTTTTCATTACATTTGAAAACGATACACCTCTCTCTAATAAATTGAGATTATTTATTATCTACAGACAAGGTTGTTTATAATTTAAAAATCTGCAAGAAACTATTAAACCATTTTTCCCTTATTCAGTCATACTCATTGACTTGATGAGAGAATATAGATGCCTTTAATATTCAGGTTATAATTCATAGATTAATACAAGTTTATCCTTTTTCGTAATTTACCTTTTTTAGCTAGACACACAAACAAAGTTGGTTCCATATTCAAAAGAAATATAAAACAATAGTTAGAACTTTCTTAAAAATCCTTAGAAGATTTATTCATAAATTATTATATGGTTATCCTTAACTCATTTTTCAAATATTACATATAGTTATGTCCATTATGGATTTATAAGTAATCTTAATCATCATAAAATATACTACAATCTCTCCATTTAAGTGGCTAAATATTTCATGCATTCATTCAAGTTTTTTGTTCGTTACAAATCTAATCCACCTAACTATTTACTTCTAGTATTTCTGGTTAAATCTCTTTTACTTCATACATAAATATAGATATAATAACCCGAGAATAATAATATGATTGAATGATAAACTCCTATGGGTAAATATTTACTCTAGTAGCCACATAAAATCCTCATGCATGTAATCCATTCTCATGCACCATAAGACACTAACATAAATATAGACCATACTTTGTACATGAAAAATTCAATTATAGTTTTGATGATATGTTCTAATATTTCGTAGTAGTAAAGAACTTAAAATTTAAAACATAAACTAAAACAAGAGAAGTTCATCTAACGATAAACCAATGCTTGGGTAATATTCAGGAACCAAGCACATTTCATCCAACCATGAACTACCTCTATGAGGTCCCCCACATTAAGATCTTCTTGCCCTTTGGAATCAACAACCTCTCTAATTCCTATGTGGTTTTTCTTCATATATTTCTTCCTAGAAAAATTTTAGTAGCGCTCTACTTTAAGGTTTAGCAACATTTTGCCACCTTTCTTTTTTAAAAAAATATTCCTTTTTTTTCTTCAAAGCATGCATTTCTCTCACGTTATGTTATTATTTTTAATTATTTTCTCCTAGATATTTTTATGAGACTTTTATGAAAGTTCCATCATCTGGAATTAACCAGCACCAACTTTACATAAGCTGGAAAGAATTCTTCTAAAACTCTAGTGCTATTTCTTAAATATCCTAAACAATCTATTTATGAATTCAATAATAAAATTACATAATTAGGTCACAACATTAGTGTCATCATGGCTTCAATAGTGATTCAATCAAATAATATTTCAATGTCTAAAAATAGTCAATGTTTTAAAACGGGAGTCATAGGGGTGTTACATCTTCCCCCCCTAAAAATAAACACCATCCTTGGTGTTTTTCTTTCACTTCCATTCCTCTTGGAACAAAGCTAGAAATGTTTCACAAATTTTGTCCTCCATCTCATAGGTGGCCTCGTTTGGAGTAAATTTCTTCCATTGCACTTTAACCCATTTGATGCATCAATTTTGGATCACCATTTCTCTATAATCTAAGATTTGTCGTGGTTCTAACTAGAAATCTTCTTTCAAGTCCACGTGTACAAAATTCCAATCGATAACTTGAGAATCACCATGAACATATTTCTTCAGTAATGAGACATGAAACACATTATGCACTTTGCTATGACTAGCCAATGATAGTTGATAAGCTTCTGTCCCAAATCTAGCTAGAACCTCAAAAGGGACATAGAAACTTGGTGGTAGTTTAGCTCAATTTCCTAATCTCAGAGTGCTCTTTCTTGGTTTGAATTTTACATATACGTGTTCTCCTACTTTAAATTTTTTGCATGTTCTTATCTGCATAAATTTTCAATTAGTCATGTGTAGTTGTTAAATTTTGTCTTATCTATTTCACCACTTGTTCCATTTATTATTGAACATTAATTCCTAATACTAGTCTATCTTCTGGCTGACTCCAACTTAAGGAGTATGGAATTTCCTTCCATACAATTGTTTAAAGGGACTCATTTTTATAGATTCTTGATAACTCTTGTTGTAAGAAAATTCAACTAGATCTAGGAAATATTATCACATAGTTGATCTGTCTATAACATACATTCTTAGAAAATCTTCTAAAATATTGTTTGTCCTTTCTCTTTGTCCATGTATTTGATGGTTGTAGGAAATACTCAATTTGAGTTGCATGCAGATTCCTCCAAACAATGTTTTCCAAAATTTGGAAGTGATTTTATCATCTCTGTCACATATCCCCATTTTTAGTATACCATGCAACCAAAAAAATTCCCTCATTGATGTGTTTGCAATATGTGTTGTTCTAAATGCAGATGGAGCATGTATAAAATCTGCTCATTTTCTTAACATGTCTACCATAGCTATGATAGTGTTGTAGTGTCTTCTAGTTCTCGTATGTCCTATGATAAAGTCTCAAGAAATAACTTCCCACTTCCATTCTAGAAAAGATAATGGATTTAGTAGTCCAGTTGGGTGCTGGTGTTCTACCTGCATATGTTGGCACTTTAAACACTTAGCCAAATATTCTACCACTTCTTTATTCACACTAGGCCAATAAAACTCTTTCCTTAGTGTTGAATTCAGTTTTTGGTATCTTGGATGTCCTATAAAATGTTTCTGGTGATGTTTATCCAAGATAAGTTGTTTTAAGGCAATTTCATTATGAACATAAATCTTGTTTCTGCATGTTAACATTTCTTTCTCAATTTTTGCAGAACAACGAATTTATATATGTTGTAATTTCTACTTAATTTTCAAATAAACTTCATCTTTATGTGTTGAAGTTAGGATTTGTTCAATAAAATTTCTTTTAGCACTGCTAACAAAAATTCGCGTTAGTGAATTTTAATTTCTACTTAAAGCATCTAATACATTGTTTTCGTTTCCGTTAATATGGTGCATGTCAAAGTCAAACTCACTTAACAATTTCATCCATCTAGCTTGTCTAGCATTTAAATCAGAATGACTAATAAAGTATTTCACACTAATTTTGTGACTGAAAAGTGCAAACATTTTGCCTAATAAATAGTTTCTCAACATTTTTAAATTGTGCATAACAACAACTAACTCTAAGTCATATTCACCGTAATTTATGTCATGTGATTTCAATTTTCTTAACTCATATGCTACCACCTAATCTTATTGCATCAGAACACCACCCATTCCTTAAGGCATGCATCAATGCATACCACAAACTCCTTTTTTGTATCTGCAGTCTTTAAAATATATGTTATAGTTATTAGATGTTTTAACTTCACAAAATCTTCTTGACAATTGGTTTTCCATTCAAAATTTACTTCTTTCTTTTGTAAGGAAGTAATGCATTAGCCCAATTCAAAAAATCTTCAATGAACCTTCTATAATACACTACAATTTCCATGAAGCATCTCATATCTGACATATCATTAGGATTGGCTGATTTAGAATGGCCTTAACCTTTTTAGGATCAACAAATAATCCTTCTTTTGAAATGACATGACCCAAATATTGTATTGTTTCCTTATAAAACTCAGATTTTTTGAATTTTGCATATAATTGGCATTTTCTTAAGGTTTGTAACACCATTCTTAGATGTTCTTAAAGCTCTTCCTAATTATTTGAATACACCAAAATCTCATCTATGAAAACCAAAACAAATTTATCTAGGTACTTACTAAGAACATTGTTCATTAAACACATAAAAGTTGCAGGCAGATTGGTAAGACCAAAAGGTAATACTACAAATTCATATTGTCCATACCTGGTTCATAATTTTTTTCTGAATATGTTCATCTTTTATCCTCGACTAATGGTATTATGTTCTCAAATCAGTATTTCACAATATTGTTGCTCCTCTCACTTGGTAAAACATATCATCAATGCAGGGCAAAAATATGTATTCTTAATAGTTATTTTGTTAAGTTATTTGTAATTTATGCACATCCTAAATGTACCATATTTCCTTTTCACAAAAAATATGGGGGCTCCCCAATATGAAACGATTGGTTTGATGTATCCTTTAATTAGTAATTCCTATAATTGTATTTTCATCTCTAGCAACTCTAGAATACTGATTCAGTAAGATTCCTTTGACATTGGGTTATCTCTTGGTAATAAGACAATGGTGAAATATATATCCGTTCGGGGAGGATGTCGTGGAATTTCTTCCTGAAATACATCTTCAAACTTCCTGATTATAGCTAACTCATCTACTTTTGAATTTTTTCTTTTATAATTGTTTTCTTCAATTTGGACAACAAATAATCTGCTGTCTTTTTAGGAACATCTTTTCATTTGAAAGGTTGAAATTTACCTCACAAAAATGGATCTTGGTTTTCCTTTTATCAGTTGTTCAATTCCTTCATCATTGACACAAGTCATAGTTTTCTCTAAATGATTTATTACAACTCTATTTTTCTCTAACGAGTCCATTCCTATCAACGGGTCATGGAAACGTAGATGAACCACATCTAAAATTCAATTAGTTTTGTAGCCATTTAAGTCCGTAGAACATGATTTTACATAAGTAGTTACTTTCCTCCTCTTACCTATTGCTAAATGTACTTATAATGCATTTTTAATTTTTTTCAGCTCTTATGTTACACTTTTCCACCAGTTGTGGACTAATATAGCTAAGAATAGGTCATGGATCAATTAGTATAAGTACATGTTGGTTCAGTATATTATCTTCAGTTTCAGTCATAGTGGATTGGTTCTCTACTTACTTGTCTTCTACAGTAGCATTTATCCCTGTAATTTTCCTTGCAATATCATTCATGATGGTTGTTTCACGAAAGCATTGTACATTTTATACATATTCGATATTGTGTGGAAAATTTCTTAGCATATGGGGTTCTCCACATCCCCAACACTTTAAAGGTTCTCTCACTTTGTAGCAATTTTCTCTCTGTTGTTCAACTCCATTTGCTTCGAACCGATTTGTGTTTGAGAATGTTGGGGCTGATTATTATTAAGGTTGAGCTTCTTCCTCTGATGATCTCTCAAAGAATTCTTCATAAAAGAGGAATTTTTTTATTGTTCCTCCTATAGATTTATTTTTATCATTATTCTTTAAGGAATTTGAACCTTCACTTTTATTTTTAAACTTTTGGTAACACTGTCTTTCCTTCCTCGCTACTTCATCCATCATCTTAGTATTTTCAAATTCAATCCTTTTTTTTATAAGAAAGTGGTAAAAAATGTAAAAATGTTTGTATTTTCATTTTATGTTCCTTGATGTAGGGAACATATCGTAATAAATTAGTGAATTTAGCAACAAATTCATCCATGGTTAATTGTCTGAATATTCAATCATGGTACTTTTTTTCATGATCATCATATTACCTCTTAGTTAAGTATTCAAATTTAAACTAGTTTTGGAATTCTTACCACGAAATTATTTTCTCTTCCAGATTATGCACAGTTTTGGCCTCCTCCCACCATAAGGTAGCTTTCCCTTGCAGCTATGAATCTAGATTTTAAATTAATATCATATTCATAAATTTGAAAATACTTAATAATATTTAGCATCCATGCTTCTACATCTTCCTCTTTCTCACCATCAAAGGCAAGAGGCCTTATATTTTTAAATTGTTCCTATAATTCCACATTATTTTTCTTTTTTAATCTACATGATTTTGGAGTAATTCTATCAGATTCATTTCCACTTTCAATTTCTTTTGTTTCCAGGTCAACACTTTTTCTCTCCAAACGATCTTCCTTATCCCCATATTCCTCTATATTTAGAGGCGTATGACTTGACTTTTCAATAGAATACTTTATCAGTTTCTCTTGTTCTTCACTTCCATTCAACAAACATTCATGACTAGCTCTAATTTTGACGAATTCTTGGCATACATCTCTTATTATATCCAATAATTGTGTTTTTGGAGGTGTATATTCCCCTCCCAACACCACATATACTTCTCCACCTTCAACAGGAGCTTGATTTGAGGTTTTCTCCCTTTTGCATTGCTATGTTGTTTTACTCTTGTATTGTATTGAAAAAAAAAGAACAAAAATTAGTTTTTCATACATACAATAATGTACCATGACTTATGCATTTTGTTGTCTTGTTGTGGCTTTCCCTTAGGGCTAGCTTTGAAACCTACAACTCTGATATCATATGTAACATACCTCATTTCATACCCAATTTGTTTTATTTTCTAGAGTATTATTATAACTATGCTTTTATTCATTTGAATTTAGTTTAGTACTTTACTATTTGTATGCATCTTTCATCATCAAAGTCATGGAATTTTTGTTCCTTTTAAATGAATAAAATGTTTCCTGTAGCTATTGTATTTCCTTTGTACTCCAAGGAATTTTGGAGTAACCCCATCACAATAGTTCCCATGCTAATATAAGATAGACTGACACTTGTTGCAATAACATTGTTATTTGTCCTATCATACTTTCATTTACATGTATGATCCAAGGTCAAAAATATAGTTCATCTAATTTGTATTCAATAGATTCTTTCAATCTATTATACTAAATCGTTGGAGGGATAAAGGGATATTTTCAACCTTACATTTGAGGCCTCCATTCCATTTATTTAAAAATTAATTCATTACCACATATGATGCACACATGAAACCTTAGCCACTTACACTTTAATTAAATCTTTGTCTTGATTAGCAATACATTACAATGAATCATAAATATAACCTTAGTGCTAAGTCTGAGTTCATATACGACTGCGTTGGAGGGATAAAGGGATATTTTCAACCTTACATTTGAGGCCTCCATTCCATTTATTTAAAAATTAATTCATTACCACATATGATGCACACATGAAACCTTAGCCACTTACACTTTAATTAAATCTTTGGCTTGATTAGCAATACATTACAATGAATCATAAATATAACCTTAGTGCTAAGTCTGAGTTCATATACGACTGTTCTATTAGTTCGATTGGATCAATGGTAATATAACATACCTTGCAACTTGGGGTTATCATATCAATATCGTATTGATATACTTCAATCATGGCACAAACTTGTCATTAGATGTATCTTCCACACTCCAATGATCACATGGAGTATGGTTATCTTAAATTTTGAATCGTTACAATGAGATTTTATGATCCAACTATGGGTTTCAGTTAAGAATTTTCCCAAAACCTGTCATACTAAAGTCACACACATTTCATTTCCCATTTTGTCCATGTGCCACTCTACATGTCGGTAAGTGATGTCACCAAGCTTTTTTCATGCATCTACCATATTTTCGGGCTTGCAACTTGAAATTTTACTGTTGGCATTTTGGTGGAGAATAAGTTTTACACCCTCATTATCTAGGTATCATCTCCTTCTAGAATTCATTTATATTGGCCATGGCTTTCGAAGTTGTATAGTTTTCTCCATGGGAAATGTGTTTGACGCTTTAGTTACTAATTGTTTTGCTTATGGTCGCACGTCAGTTTTATTCCAATTTTTCGTTCCACATAGGAGTTAGCTCGGCTCTATGAGTCAATGGCGTCTTTGGCACTTAGAGTTTTAGGCGCATATAAATCATTACTAGAGCTTCTATAATCCTTTTATGGTAGTTTTTATTTGTTTTTGTAAAACCCTAACTCCTTTTTCTCTCAGGATGGTGAAGAATAATTGGGGTTTTTCATTTTCACATGGTGCATGTCTAGTGGATAGTTAATACTCACTACATTTGGAACTCTCTTTCACTTTACTATAAAATAGGGTCATTTTGAACCTTTCTAAATTGATATCTTTTGTTTACACGTTTTTCCTATCAATGATAGTATTATTCTTTCATTTTTTCCATAGTTTGTCATTTTTACGAGACCTTGGCATACAATTTGAGTCATGGGTCTTTATATAGTTGAGGTCGAAATTTGTTCAAATCATTAGGTACCCAATTTGGGTGTTTTCTGTCTAGTCTAATTGAATTTGCTCTTTACCTCTATCCCTTGTCTACATAAATTTTATCTTGTAACGCAACCTCTATTTATCTTTGCAAGTCACTTTGGATATTTTTGCCAAAATGTCGATGGTTACACGTAACCGGAGCTCTCGTGACTCATTTCACAATCTAGGTATTTTGTATTTGGCATACTATTGGTCAATATTGAAGTTTAATGGTTACCATTTTTATCTTTTACAGATAAATCCATGGGGTTATGGATAATCTTGTGAATTTCCTATAGGTAATGAGGATGTCATATAATTCCATTTCTATTCATTTGTCATTCGTTGTGTTCCCTCTTTACTCAGTACTAATTAACCTATGATATTTCTCCTCTAGGTACCCTCAGGAAATTTGTGAAACATTCTTTGAATTGCAATCACATAAGGTCATGTGTTTTCAACACTTTGATTCCAGTATTATTTTTACAGGTCAACATTCTTCCTCATTTCCCCTACCGTCTTGGGTGACCCACCATGAGTGCATTCTTATGGACTTTAATTACGATTCATCATAGTTCACGTACAATTTTTTTTTTAATTACTTTAGCTGTGAAGAGTCAGGTATATTCACCTCCTCCTTATTATTAGGGAGGTCTTTATATGAACTTCCAATCAAGACCTTTAAAACTATATCTCTGTAACGACCGTAATGAGTTTTCATATTATAATAACACCTTTGTTTTACATCATTTTATTTTTTTAGTTTCCATGTTGGAAAGCTCCATCGTTTTGTGTATTCGATTTGTTTATTCTAGTATTTAACAAGACTATCTAGCCCCATATATGATGTGAAAATTAATATTTTCGTTTATATATCAGTGCATGGTCAGCCTCGACCTAAACCATCCTCTATTTAACTTCGGCTCTAAAATGTCTTTCTAAATATATATTGGAATTGGGTTCACTTAGATGGAATCATTACTTCATTTTTTTGTAGATCCAATGAAAAAGGCTTTGACTCTTTGTCTATTTGGGAATATAATTTTACTTATTCCTTCACAGTTCGTTCTAAAATTGTTAGTACAGGACTACATTAATTCTGTGTCTCTTGTCATGTATAAAATTACTTTGTATTTATGATATAATTAATAATGATTCTTCTATTAAATCGCATAATGATGATCTGGTATTTATTATTTTTATTTATTATAATTTTTTCCAGTAAAAGATGACTCGGGATATATGTTCTCAATTAACATATATGGCTTATCAATTTCCACCATTTTTGCTGGAAACACTCTAAATAAATATTTATATGTAGTTAGAATCATGCTTCTAAATTTAGGTTTTGAATATATTTTGGTTCCCTTTTTATTACAATCAAGAGTGATATGCCTTCTTGTTGATAAATTTATGTTATTGATTATGTATAAAGAAGCATAGTTAAAATTTGAAAATATCTAGGGAACTATTAATCCAGTTTTCCCTTTTTCAGTCATACTGATTGACTTCATGAGATAATATAGACGCCTTTAATATTCATGTTATAATTCATATATTAATATATTGTTACTCTTTTCTGTAATTTGCTTTTGTTAACTAGAAACACAAACATAATATCTTCCAGATTCAAAAGCAATATAAAACAATGATTAGAAATTTCTTAAATAACATTCGAAGACTTCTTCATAAATTATTTTATGGTTATGCCTACGTCATTTTTCTATATAACATACAATTCTTTCTATTCTGCATTTATGAATTGTTAAAATTATCATAAAATATACTATAATCTCTCCATCTAATTGGGTAAATATTCCATGTGTTCATCCAAGCTTTTTGTTCATCACAACAATCCACAAATCTATTCACTTGTATGAGTTCTTGTTCAATATATTTTCTTTCATACATACATAGATACAATAACTACAGAATAATGATATTATTAAATGATAAACTCATGTACGCAAATCTTTACTTGATTAGCCACATAAAATAGTCATGCATGTAATCCATTCTTATTTACCATAAGACACTAGTGTAAATATGCACCACACTTTCTGTGCACATACTTAAATCATAGTTTCCATGGCATGTTCTAATATTCCATAGCACTAAATAACTTAGAATTTAAAATGTAAACTAAAACAACATAATTTCATCTAACCTTAAACCAATGTTTAGTGAATATCTAGGAACCAATTGTGTTCTACCCAACCATGAACTCCCTTTTCCAGTTGCCCTTGGGCTAATATATTCTTATGTATTTTTTCTTTATATATTTATTCCCAACAACTTTTTAGCAGTGTCCTTTAGGGTGTGGCAACCTTTTTCCTACGCCTTTTTGTTTATCTTTTTTTTGCGAAAATGATTTTCATTTTCTTTAAAGCACACATTTTTTTCCCACAATGCTTTATTCCACCCCACTTAGTATTTCTCTCCAACTAATTCATTCGCATAATCCTTCTCTCCCATTATGTTAATATTTTAAATTATTTTCTCCAATGGATTTTTAGTAGTCTTTTAAAGAAAGTAAGCAACAACTTTTCATAAGCTTTACAAGAAGTCTTCTAAATCTCTAGTTCTCTTTCCTAAAACTCCTAAACAATCTATTTATTAGTTCAATAATAAAATAAAATAGTTACATGATCACATCATCACTTCCATAGAAATTCAATCCAACCATTGTGTAAAAATAGTCAATGGTTATAAATTTGAGTCATAGGAGTGTTAAACTTTTAATTAAATTACTTTAAAACTATCATTTCCTAGTAGTTTTAACCTATTACTTTTAGAGGACGCAATTTAATTTTTTTCATTTTAATAACGAAAACAAAGTTGATCTAATTTCATTAGAAGAAAGGGACAATTTCTAACTTTTAACATCGTAATAATAAGAATAATAAAAGAAAATTGTTATAATCTTTACTGAAAAACATAATAATATATGAATTAAAATTATTTTTTAAAAACTAATCATAAAATTAATGGCAAAATTTAATAATAAAATTGCTTAAAAGATTAAATTTGTAAAAAAAAAATAGTTATTAGTGAGATTATAGACAGAACATGAATGCGAAATTTTAGCTCATTCAAAAGTATAATTATACATTCAATTATTTATTTTGTGGTGGATTTTTCTAAACTTAATTCTAAAATCATGTTAAGAACAATCATTTTCAAAACTAGACAGCACCCTCCCATTTATATAGAGAGAGCATTATATTTTAGTAAATAGTCAACAATTTGAAGTTTTACTTTCCTAAACTAAGTATAAAATTTCACAGAGCCCCCATTGGGTATCATGTTTTCAAAATTTTGAATGACATCGACATAGAAATGTGTGTCTTCTTGCACTCACTAATGAATAAAATTTGTCTTTTTCCGCCAAATATTAAGACAGTCATCATTTATGCTTGATATATCCTTCCAACTTTAAGGTCTAAAGAGGTGAAATTATATACAAGACATTAATTGAATTTTCGGTTTCCTCGCAAGGATGTTCCTAGCTAGGAAATTCATTTTTCGGTTTCCTCACAAGGATGCTCCTAGCTAGGAAATTCATTAGTATAGGGCCGAGTAATGTACTGGACTGTACACTAGCCCTCATAAATATTTATCATCACAATTATTGTGAATCCTTTTAACTTGATGTTCCAATTTTTCCACATGAGTCAAATTTTTGACCTTAATGCGTAAGGAGGGGTGTCAAGGTGGAATAATGTTATGGAGTACTCATTAACCAAATTGGGGTGTTTGGGATAGGTAGTTCCCATAACTTGTGCATGTCGACTATGACACCTTCAACTACTTATTGAAATGATATAGCTTTCCTTATATTCTCCTCAAGACGATCAATAAAACAATCCCTGAAAACTGTCTGCTCTAAAAATAATATTCTAATCACCATTTCTCAAAATACGAAATAGGTTCTTGTGTTAGTTTCACACAACTACACAAAAATAATATTAAATTCAAATCAGAAATAAATGTCCTTGAAAAAATCATTTCAAGAAATATACCCATAATATGCCTTCATATGACATTTGCACCATTGTTAACGTTCTCTATATAGATATCCAGTTGAAGTTTCAATTGTTAATCATCAATACATGACAAGCGAAATTATCGTTTCACCTAACCATCCATTTGTATTATATACGTAATACCTTAGTTGAATTCGCTGGAATATGTTAATTAGATTATATATAAATTGTAAATGCATGGTTATAATGATGGGAGTCAAAGCATTTAACATTAAATCAGTTACCCCCATTGTGAAAATTTTAAAAATTGTAAATTTGCTAGTGTGAATTCCTAGTTTGCAGCTCAAGGACAACACCTAAGATGATCTAGATTTATGAATGAATAAAATGAAATACAGATTGAAAAAATAAATGCATGGATAGAATGAAACTAAACTTTAATTAATAAATAGCAAATGTTAAAAACTATATACATGTAGAATGAAAGAAAACTAACTTGGGAAATGGTAGCTTATCTCTGAGAAGAGTTGTGATGGCTACATGTCTTTGAACTATGCTAGAATGAGTCTCAGAGGCCTTTTCATTATGAAGAAAGAATGATAAACCCTAAACATCCAAAAACATAAAGTTAAGAGATGAAATGCCAAAAGGTATGGGCCTTGGTGGGGTTAGTTGGAGCATCAACTTCCTAGGGTCGTAACTTTGGCATATGATCTTTGGTTGGAATACATAATAACCCATTAGAAAGGTCTATCCAAGGACAAAAAATTTTAATTGCAAAAAAATATTTTTGATCTATTTTTTCCCATTTCCATAAAAAAAACATCGTTTAGGGTGTCAAAACGACTTCAGATGTTCAGGCAATGAAAACTGCCAAAAATAGAATATTGTCAAAATAGGAAACTACACTGAAAAATAGGAAAATCATAGAAAATAGTAGTAGGTGTCCAAGTGAAATAGGTAGGTGTCCACTAGTATCCACCTAAATCACAATATGGGAACGACTTGGAAAGTAGATGATGCAAAATATACCTATATGAATAAAATAATAGGCTTTCCATAATGAAATCAAGTTATGTAAATACTAAATTCTTGAGTATAGTACATAATTATGGTCATGAGGGGAATTTTGAGGTCTAAAATGGGCCTCCTATGAAAAATGTAGAATCAAAATAAACTTTATAAGAACCAATAATATTCAAGATGATGATGTCAACCACAGGGGATGATTCACCATTTTTGGAGTAAAAAAAAAAAAAAGATTAAAAATAATAAAATAATAAGACTACTTTTTCAACTCATAGTTTCAACTTATCTCCCTAAGGTTTTACTCAAATTTTTACCAGAAGTACTTATTGGATGCAAAATTTAATTCCTCATCAAAGGAGTGCCCATTTTTCCTACTTTCGATGTAGATGAAAAATGAGAAATACATGAAAAAAAAGTGATTGCAATCACGTTTTTCATGTATTTCTCATTTTTGAGAGAGTACGGTCCATCAAATATATGAAACATGGGCACTCCTTGTATGAGGAACCAAATTTTGTATCCAAAGAGTGTTTCCTCTCGAAATTTGAGTAAACCCATAGGGAGATAAGTTGAAAATATGAGTTGAAAAAGTAGTTTTTCATTTTTTCCCTCTTAAATTTGATAATGTAATCTAATATTATTTTATCATTTCCCCTATTCTTTTATAGTTTCATTTGGACGCACATTTTAGACCTCAAAAGTCCCCTAATAGGTTAGGTTGGTTATAGAAAGCATGAGAGATGTTATGATTCCATTAGAGGGGAATAAGAAAGGTCAGGCCTATGGGAATGAAAAATCACTATTTCCGAGTGGCAACCATAGACGTCATCTCTTTTTTGCCATGTGCCTTAAATGAAGCCACTAAACTCTAGTAACTTATACAAATAATTATTGAATGCTTGAAAGAGTTTGATGGGTGAGTCTTTTTAACTAGCTGTGAAATTGTGTGCTAAGGACAATTGTCAAGGATAAGTGTAAAAATACCACATTCCTCCTATTATAATTAATTCTAGTTATCCTTCCCTCGAATTATACAATTGTAATTAACTACATTAATTATATCATTCTGAGGTTCATTCTCTATATTGGATCATGTTATGCTATCCATTATTATCAATTAACCAATCTAATTAGTAATGCGAAGACAATATAACATATGATAAATGGAAGATAAATGGTTGTATGTGGGAATAGATGATAAGAAAGTTCAAAATCCTCGATGGATTTTATTTTCTCTGGATGCTTGAGTCTCAAGTAGTATTCTTGTAGGAAATTTTGAGAAAGCATACAATGTATTGGACTCCTTTTCCACACATTGAAGTTGGAGCACTAGGGGAATAATAAATGGTATAAGGGACTACTAAGCAAAGAAATGAACAATATTCATTTTTTTGTATGGGGTAGTTGAAGAGGTTTACATGGATTTTCAATGGCTGAATTATTTCCTAGAGTCCTTTCAATGAGAAAACTAGCTAATCATGAAAATATATCGTTTTGGTTGAGAGATATTGAAGCTTGTAGCTTGGTTCCTTTACCCTGGCAGTCTCATATCTTGACTTGGGGATAGATACATTGACATTTGTGCATTCTAACATGTAATTAACTAGGGATATATACATTGAAATATTTGCATGATATTTGGTTATTGTCATGAGAGGGTATCTAGGTTGAGGAAATTCTACTTACTAAAGATTCACCACTATCCATTTTCCATAGCCTATGTATAAATTGAAAGAAATTTGCCACTACTAATGAAATCAAACTAAAATCAAGAGACACAAATTTATTCTAATATTCTCCAAAAAGAAAAATACACGATAAAAGCACATGCAATAGCAGGCAACCATTAAAACACAAGGAACATAATGATTTTACAAGGGAATCCAACTAGGAGAAACACATCCTTTGTTTGTATTATATCAAATGAGAAAATAAAATGATCAATTACAATGACTGTGTTGATGGTGCTAGACCTGCCAACATTCAGGGGATCTCTATGATATGAAGTACCAACTATACCACAAACCGTTTGGATTAGGAGTCCCAACAGTGGGTCATTAGGGGAATTTTAAGGTCTGAAATGGGCCTCCTAAGAAAAATGTACAACCAAAATTAAATTTATAATAAAACATAGGATTCAAGATGATGATTTCAACCATGGGGGAGGATTCACCATTTTTGGAGTAAAAAGGTAAAAATATTAAAAACTAATAAAATAATAAAACTACTTTTTCAACTCATATTTTCAACTTACCTCCCTAACGTTTTAATCAAATTTCAAGGAGGTGTACTCGTTGGATGCAAAGTTTAATTCCTGATCCATGGAGTACCCATGTTACATACCTTTGATGGACCTTGCTAGATGAAAAATGAGAAATACATGAAAAACATGATTGCAATCATGTTTTCCATGTATTTTTCATTTTTAGTGTTGTGGGGTCCATCGAAACTATGAAACATGTGTACTCCTTGAATGAGGAATCAAACTTTTCATCCAATGAGTGTTTCTAATCGAAATTTGATTAAACTGATAGTAAGATATGTTAAAAATATGAGTTGAAAAAATAGTTTTTTCTTTTTTCCCTATAAAACTCATGATGCAATCTGATCTTATTTTATTATTTTCAGTATTATTTTATAATTTCATTAGAGGGCCCATTTTAGGCCTAAAAATTCCCCTATGGGTAGTGTAATTCCTTGACTGCAGTAGTGCAAAGAGGTAAGTATGATGACTTTGGGTGAGAATAAGTGTGTCACCCTACGTAGAGTCAAGTGCAATGCATGAAGGTTCTAACACATATAGGGGAAAAGAGAGTGCGCCCCCTAGAAGCCTGTAATAGTTCATAGCTTGAAAGGAACACATGATCGGAATGACATCTCAAGCTAAAATTTAGAATAGTCCACAAAATAAAATGACGAGTTAATCCAACAACATGCATTCAATAGGGTTCATACAATTGCATACAAATTAGTTCATAAGAAAATGTGTAAGTTAAACAACATAAGTTGCTAATGAAACTAGAATAGTCCAACGTCATTAACAACATATGCATGAAATCATGTGGGCTCTAATATTATTATTATAAGTGAAATTTCCATCCATACGTACACCATTGATAACCAGTAGCCCTAATAATGGATCATTACACTGAAGAACACCTGCTTCTCCAAAGAAGTACACTCGCTCTATGGTATGGGGAAGCCATGACTCTTCACCATGTTCCCAAGCCTTTTCTAAGCCTAACCCTATCCAAAAGCTTGCCTCGCAAAATCCCATTCTATGAGTTATGAGGTTTTATTTGTAACAAAGGGTAGCGTGACCCTTGAAATTCCCCTTTTGTGTCTCTTTGACTACCCTCATGACTCTTCAACTTCATTACAAGTAACTCATTGCATGACATGATGACCTTTCACAGTCCACTAATGACACTCAGAATTTCACTTACAACATATTTACAGATAATATTACATTTTCCACATGTACCCATGTGAGAAAAAATAAGCTAGAGACAACTTAACAAGACAAAATACTATGATTTTGAATTTTAGGGAAATACCAACTCGTCAACCTCCACTTGGTGCTTCTCGGTCACATATTCTGCCAAGCTTAGTACTACATGATGGTGTTCCCAAGCTATTTCATAGTGTCTTTCTAAAAGCAGACTCTTTCTTCCATGGCATCCGGGTATATGGTCCTAGAGCCTATATCCAACTCATTCTAAGGCATGTGCAGCATGGTGTTGACCTTGACAAGACCACCAATGTACTTATTCACGTTGTCTATGTTCAACTCCAAGTCTTCACTGGTGGCCTCTCATCTTAGTTTCTCCTTATACTCATCGATATCCATTGGACTTGGTTCTTGGGTTTAGCATCTGTGAGGGAATCGATTGATGCGATTATGTGCTTCCTCACCATAACATCCAAACTTTTATACAATCACACATATTATGCTTTTATGCTACTGATGAATGGGGCGAGTTGTTCGTATTTCTACATTAACATCTCGACCTTTTCCTCCTCCAACCCTACCTATGGCTTCATCTTCTTATGTAAGTCAAGTGTGGCCCCTTTATACCGCATTGTCCACTCTTGTACATGGGCAATGTAAGCATTTATGTTCTTGAAAATTTGAAGAAAATCTTTGCTCCACTTTTTGTAGGTCATGCACACAGACAATTTCTTTATTCATTGTGACAAATCCCTCATAGAACTTTCACACTGTACCCTCAAGTGTTGATACTTCATCGAGTATCTCTTTCCTCAACTCCCTAGTTAACTAAATTCTACGTTGATACTTGAATTTGTTCTACCTCTTTCCTAGAAGTGTGTAATTTCTTTTCCAGTTGTTCATTCTCGATTGTTGGGTACTTAAAATTTGAGTTTGTTTCTCCAACATAGGCTAAGATGGTTTCAACAAGGGAAGTTGGATGCTTCCTGGTGTCTTCCACTGACACCCTTTCCTTCATGAATGCGGGTGATTCATGATCATTTGAAAAGTGCTTCCTCTGGTCCTGTACAATCTTCTTTTGTGACTCATCAAATGATATATTGTATACATTGTTGGCATTTTGGCACAGGTGTGGCGCTACGGAACAGGTGTTGTCCTTGATGGCAACTCTCTTTGATGACAGATCTCAGTCCAGACTACAAGAATGAAGAGAAATTTCGTATACGCAGGTTCATTAAGCCCAAGTCGCGTATACACGACGGTACGCTATATACTAAGCCGTGGATACGAAGGCTCACTATATACGAACTCGCGTATACACGCAGTTTCATGAACAGAAAAGAGCGTACATGTCGAGAAGCTTCCCTTGGTCCGTGGTAGTTACTCCTCGGTACTTGAGCCTATGTTTTTGGACCAAAGTATCTCGACAGTCGTGTTGATCCCGAGTTTTGAAGTTGATGGTATTGTATTACTATGGTTTTGGACCGTGGTATTGAGAAGGGCCTAAGGCTATATAAGGAGAAGAAGATCATTAGGCAAGTGCACTGAAAAAGTCTTGAATATCTGATAAACAAAGAGATCTAGTATGCAGGTTCTGGGTTGCTTGATCTAAGCTAAGGAGAGATCACACTGATTGATGGAAGACTAGATCTAAGGATAGATCGGGATCAAACGGTTTGAAATGAACTATCGGTATATGGTTGATTACGCATATTTTTAGATCTGCATACTGACGCAATGTTATGTTCTGGGTATGACTGATGTCTGGTACAGCTGCAAGTTATCAAAAATTATTTTTAGATCTGTACGCAGGTTGTCTTTGGTAAAAGTGCGTGTATACGCGGGTTGGTTTCATTGAAGTAGTGTATATCTTTTGAAGCTTAATTTTTGGGGTTGCAGTTGGGTCTGACTGTTATTGCAGAGTTCTGTAGTCTGCTCTGTGTTCTGGTGACTGGGTGTTGACAGTGTTTCAATGGTTCAGTGATTCAAAGATTGATGATGCTAGTATTGGTTGTTTTGTGCTTCAATGATTTAAAGTGAATGAATCGTGGTCTTCAGATTGTAATGTTGTGCTTCAGGAGTATCCAGTCTGAAAATTGATGAAAAGTGGTACCTGAAGGAAAGAAGATTGTAGGCCAGCACCTACGTACTAGTATCTTAGCTCGTACAAGAGCAAAGGGGGTTGGAGCTCCCTTCCAGGAGAGTTTGGAAAACGAGAGAAGGTTGTAGCCTTCTGCAAGTTGTAGCTTGCGTACTGGTATAAGGCTGCACCAGTACAAAAGATTGTAAACTAAAGTTTCTTATTAAAGAAAGATAGAGACGACTTGCAGCAGGTGGTTTTCACCCACATTGGGTTTCCACCTTATATCATGGTGTTCATGTGTGTGGCTTTTGTGTGATGATCTGTTCTGTTATACTGCACCTGTTTACTTTTAATATGGTTAATAATGTTCTGATGCATTTACTGAAGATAAACTAACTGAATCATAAGATTTCTGGTTATACGCTGGTTGCTTTAGACACAGTAGCGTGTACACGCTGGTTCACTTAACTGAAGTAGCGTATATGTTTCTGAGTATTGAAAAAGTTTTATTGATCTGATAATACTGATTCACCCCCCCCTCTCAGTATTATTTTCAACAATTGGTATCAGAGCAGGTCCTTCAGAGAAGCTTGATCGCTTGAAGGTAGATCGTTCATCATGAGCAACTACGAGAGAGAAGCATCAATCAGGCCACCAGTTTTTGATGGGACAAACTTTAATTATTGGAAGGTAAGAGTTACTACCTATCTTCAATCTCTTGGTACAGAAGTTTGGGACATCGTAGAGACAGGCTACACCTTTCCTTCAGCTACTCCTACAGATCCAATCGAGAAAAAGAAATATGAAACAAATGCGAAAGCAGTCAGTACTCTATTAGGATGTATATCCCAATCGGAATTCATGAAGGTAATGCACTATAAATCCGCAAAAGAAATATGGGACAAAATTGTCACGAGCTATGAAGGAGATGAATAGGTAAAGCGTGCTAAACTTCAAACTCTCAAGATTAAGTATGAGACTCTCAGAATGTATAATGATGAAAGTGTGGCTAACTATTTCCTTAGGGTAGATGAGATTGTCAATTGCATGAAAAACTTGGGAGAAGAAATAAAAGAGGCTATTGTGGTTGAAAAGGTTCTAAGATCATTGTCCCCCAAATTTGAATCTAAAGTGTCTGCAATAGAAGAAAAGGAAAATCTACGAATTCTTACTATGTCTCAGCTTCACGGAATTCTAACTGCTTATGAAATGAGAAAAGGAGGTCCATCAGACAGAAGAGAAGCTTCTTTCAAAGCTTCAGGCAAAGAAGATTATTATGAAGCAAGTCACGTGCCAGAAGATGAAGAAGAAGAATCAAATTTTGTCAGAAATCTTCAAAGGGGTTCTGGAAGGTTCAGAGGTAAGTTACCTTTTAAATGCTTTGCTTGTGGAAGAGTAGGTCATTATGCTGCCAAATGCCCTCACAAAGATAAGAATGGCAAGGGAAAGGAACCTGTTAAATGGAACAAGAAACAGAATGAAAAGAAGAAAAGCTATTACACTCATGAAGATAGTGATGGTCTTTCAAATAGTGACGAAGATGAACAGGGTAATAGATATAAACTTTTAATGGCTTTTGAAGATGATGACTACATGGATGCTATAGATGTAGAAGGCTTTTGTGAAGAAATGAATAATCTCAAAGTTTGCTTAGAAGAGAAAAATGCTATTATTGATTCTCTACAATGTCAACTAGTGGAAAAGGAAAAACATCTTGAAAAATTGGAATGTGAGATTGTTTGTCTTAGAAAGGAGATTGAGAAAACAAAAGCGATTAATCTTAAATTTGTTAAAGGATCTGAAACCTTGGATGAGATTATCAATGTGCAGCGTTCTCCTCTGATCAAGACAGGTCTGGGATATAATGGAGAAACATCTCAAGCTTCTACCTCAAAAAGTTATCTTGATGCAGCAAGGAGGAGCGAACAAAGACCAAATAAAAGTCATCAGGTGAATCCGGGATAGTTTACCTCAAGAACAAATAAAGACTATCAAGAAATTCGGGGACAAGCTGCCTTAAGGACAAACAGAAGCTACAATCAGCCACAGGTAAAATCTCCCCAATTTTCCCCAAGAATGGATGTCAATAGAAGCTACAATCGGTTGGATGATAGATCTGATTATCGCAGAAATTTCTTTAATGGCCAATGTTTTTCTTGCCATAACTTCGGTCACAAAGCAGCTCAATGTGTTGCCTACAAGACAATCATGACTAGAGAAGCTCAAAAGCAAAGAAGTATGACTGGAACCATGAAAAGGACTTATAACAACTTTTTGGTTCTTGAAAATGAAGTTGACTGCTCTATTTGTAATAACTTTGGTCATGAAGACTCTGAATGCAGGAGCAGGTTCTGGAAGACAACTCAGAAGGAACAAACCTCAAATGTCAGAACATGGAGAATAAAGGAACCACAACTAGAAAGATGTGGGATAGCCTTTTATGCAGAAGGTCAAGAAAGTCTATGGTACATTGACAGCGGATGTTCGAAGCATATGACAGGGGACAAAGAAAAACTTGAATCATATACCGCATTAGAAAAGGGAAAGAAAGTTTCCTTTGGAAACGATATCTCTGCAGCCATAAAAGGAAAAGGTGTTGCTCCGTTGAAAGAGAAGGTCGAAGCTGGAAATGTTTTGTATGTTGATGGATTGAAGCATAATCTTCTGAGTGTCAGTCAGATGTGCGATCAAGGAACAGAGGTAATATTTAGATCAAGAAGGACTCCAAATAATCTATACATATTTGAAGAAAGACAACAACAATGCTATTTGAGCAAGAATGATGAACACTGGCTATGGCATCGGAGGTTGGGGCATCTAAGCTTTCCACAAATAAGGAAAGCATGCAAATATCATGCAGTTCGTGACCTTCCAGATATCAAAATTCCAGACAACACCATATGCAAATCATGTCAGTTTGGAAAGCAAACCAGAACTAATTTTCCTGAGAAGGAAGGATCAGCTAGCATGCCTCTTGAGCTAGTACATACAGATACATGTGGTCCATTCAGAAAAAGAACACCTCGAGGAGAAGAATATTTGATATTATTCATTGACGATTTCTCCAGGTTTGTCTGGTTAGGACTTATGAGGCACAAAGATGAAGCATTCGAAAAATTCAAATCCTCCAAAGCCTTGGCTGAAAATGAATCAGGACACAAAATTAAGTGCCTCAGATCTGACAGAGGTGGGGAGTTTACCTCGAATGAATTTTTCGATTTCTGTGAAGAACATGGGATAAGAAGAGAATTCTCTACAGCTAGAACTCCTCAGCAAAATGGAGTTGTGGAAAGAATGAACAGAACAATCCAACAAATGGCTCGTGCTATGCTTGATGAGTCAGGTACTCCCGCAACTTTCTGGGGTGAAGCTGCACATGCTGCGGTTATCATTCTTAACAAAACAAATGTCCGAGTAAACAGCACTCAAACTCCTCATGAGCTCTGGTGTGGTAAGACTCCTTCGGTGAAGCACTTCAAAATCTTTGGGAGCAAATGTTATATTAAGAATACTGATGGACAACTTGGAAAACTTGAACCAAGAGCAGATGAAGGCATTCTTCTTGGTTATTCTCCACATAGCAAAGCATACAAGTGCTACAATAAAAGACTTGGCAGAATTGTTGACAGTATTGATGTTGTGGTTGATGAGAAGGGATACATTCCTAGGCAAGTTCATCATGAAGACATCGAAGAAGATGAAGGCTATCCTCAAAGACAGAATGATGAAGAAGAACCTCAAGAAGAACCAGAGGAGCAGACAAGAATAGAAGAGAAGACTCCATCCAGATACGTTCAGAAGAATCATCCAGAATCTCAGATTGTGGGGCAGAAAGAAGCAGGAGTACAAACAAGAAGAACAATTGCAGAATCTTCAAGCTATTTGGCATTACTCTCTTCCACTGAACCACAAAATGTGAAAGAGGCATGCAAAGATGAATGTTGGGTCAAAGCAATGGATGAAGAACTTGAGCAAATCGAAAAGAATAACACTTGGGAATTGGTTCCTAGACCAAAAGATAAGAATGTCATAGGGACAAAATGGGTCTTCAAAAATAAATTGAATGAAAATGGAGAAGTAATTAGAAACAAGGCCAGACTTGTTTGTAAAGGGTACGCGCAGCAAGAAGGAATAGATTTTGAAGAGACCTTTGCTCCTGTTGCAAGACTTGAGGCCATCCGAATGTTCCTTGCTCTCTCAAGCTTTCAAAACTTCAAGGTATTTCAAATGGACGTGAAATCAGCCTTTTTGAATGGAGACTTAGAAGAAGAAGTATATATTGAGCAGCCAGATGGTTTCATTCTTGGGAATGATCCAAACCTTGTATGCAGATTGAAAAAGGCTCTCTATGGTCTCAAACAAGCTCCAAGGGCTTGGTACTATCGTTTGGACAAATATCTTCACCAACAAGGTTTTTCAAAAGGATCAGCAGATAGCAATCTCTATATGAAAGTTGAAAATAACAAATTGCTAATACTTGTTGTGTATGTAGATGATATTATCTTTGGCAGCAATGAAGAGGCTATGAGTCAAAACTTTGCCTTGGTTATGCAGAAAGAATTTGAAATGCCATTACTTGGAGAATTGACATACTTCCTTGGATTGCAAATCCAACAAAATGAAGGAGGTATTTTCTTGTCTCAAACTAAGTACCTAAAGCAGATCTTGAAGAAGTATGGCATGGAAGATTCAAAGCTAGTTTGTACCCCCATGGTTACAGGATGCAGCCTCAGTGCAAATGATGAATCAACAACAGTTCATCAACCAACTTATAGATCCATGATTGGGAGTTTGCTTTATTTGATAGGTACCCGACCAGATATTATGCATGCAGTAGGAATTGTTGGAAGATTTCAAGCCAACCCAAAGCAAACTCATCTTCAGGCAGTCAAAAGAATCTTCAAGTATCTTCAAGGGACTCAAAACTATGGCTTATGGTATCCTAGAGATATAGATCTCACTCTTCATGCTTACACAGATGCAGATTGGGCCGGAAGTGTGGATGACAAGAAAAGCACAAGTGGTGGTGCTTTCTTCATGGGTTCCAGATTAGTATCTTGGTTCAGCAAGAAACAGAGTTCGATTTCTTTATCTACAGCTGAAGCAGAATATGTGGCTGCGGCATCTTGTTGCACACAACTTCTTTGGATGATGCATACCTTGCAGGATTTTCAAATCACTTGCACTCCACCAGTCTCTATCTTACGTGATAATACAAGTGCAATCAGCATTTCAAAGAATCCAGTCATGCATTCAAAGACCAAGCACATACCAATCAAGTATCACTTCCTCCGGGAACAAGTGCTTGAACAAAAGGTCAAGTTGGAGTACATTTCTTCTAAAGAACAAGTTGTTGATATTCTCACAAAACCACTGCCCAGGGAGACTTTTGAATATCTCAGACAAAAGCTGGGAGTAGTTGATGCTTCATCCTGCTGTTGAAGCTTGTCTATTCTAAATAAAAGTTGGTATACGTGAGTTTTGTAAGGGATATCTGCATACATACGCTGATTTATGCAGGTTAAGTCGCGTATATGGAGTTCTGAATAGCAACGGTAGATTCTGGTTGAAGAAGGTCTGAGATGGGTATGACAGAGTCCTTCAGGCACAGTTTCAGGGGGAGCAGCAAGCACAGTTTTAGGGGGAGCAGCTTAAAGTCTAATAAAGCATTGTTGGCATTTAGATGCTTACAACTGTTGTTGGTTTCAGGAGAAGGAGCTCAGAAGGAAATCTTGGTTGCTGATCGAAAAAGATGATTATCAGATGCTGCTGGTGAGTTTCATAAGTCTTGGTCTAGATTTTTCGTCTCTATGTCATGTATCTCTTTTGTGATATCTCTTTTATGATGTCAAGGTCATGTAACGGCCTATGTTGGTTTCCCCACTATGCCTTGGATGAATGATGTAATGTAATTGGTTGTTATATGTAAATTTCTGATGTATCCGCTCTTGGTTGGGGAGTATGGATGTATGTATTGAGTCTTTTGGTGATAGGAAGGTCCTTTATGATGTATAAGTCTTGGTTCTTTTTGAAGAACATCTTTTGCAGATCTTGCCTACAGTCAGGGGGAGCATGTTCAGCACAGCAGAGCAGAGATATCAGCATGTTCTCAGGGGGAGCACAGCCCTTTGCCCTTGATGACAAAGGGGGAGAATGATTCTAAGGATCTTGGGGTTGCCATCAAGTCCAAAGGGGGAGATTGTTGGCATTTTGGCACAGGTGTGGCGCTACGGTACAGGTGTTGTCCTTGATGGCAACTCTCTTTGATGACAGATCTCAGTCCAGACTACAAGAATGAAGAGAAATTTCGTATACGCAGGTTCATTAAGCCCAAGTTGCGTATACACGCCGGTATGCTATATACTATGTCGCGGATACGCAGGCTCGCTATATACGAACTCGCGTATACACGCAGTTTCATGAACAGAAAAGAGCGTACATGTCGAGAAGCTTCCCTTGGTCCGTGGTAGTTACTCCTCGGTACTTGAGCCTATGTTTTTGGACCAAAGTATCTCGACAGTCGTGTTGATCCCGAGTTTTGAAGTTGATGGTATTGAGAAGGGCCTAAGGCTATATAAGGAGAAGAAGATCATTAGGCAAGTGCACTGAAAAAGTCTTGAATATCTGATAAACAAAGAGATCTAGTATGCAGGTTCTCGGTTGCTTGATCTAAGCTAAGGAGAGATCACACTGATTGATGGAAGACTAGATCTAAGGATAGATCGGGATCAAACGATTTGAAATGAACTATCGGTATATGGTTGATTACACATATTTTTAGATCTGCATACTGACGCAATGTTATGTTCTGGGTATGACTGATGTCTGGTACAGCTGCAAGTTATGAAAAATTATTTTTAGATCTGTACGCAGGTTGTCTTTGGTAAAAGCGCGTGTATACGCGGGTTGGTTTCATTGAAGTAGCGTATATCTTTTGAAGCTTAATTTTTGGGGTTGCAGTTGGGTCTGACTATTATTGCAGAGTTCTGTAGTCTGCTCTGTGTTCTGGTGACTGGGTGTTGACAGTGTTTCAGTGGTTCAGTGATTCAAAGATTGATGATGCTAGTATTGGTTGTTTTGTGCCTCAATGATTTAAAGTGAATGAATCGTGGTCCTCAGATTGTAATGTTGTGCTTCAGGAGTATCCAGTCTGAAAATTGATGAAAAGTGGTACCTGAAGGAAAGAAGATTGTAGGCCAGCACCTACGTACTAGTATCTTAGCTAGTACAAGAGCAAAGGGGGTTGGAGCTCCCTTCCAGGAGAGTTTTGAAAACGAGAGAAGGTTGTAGCCTTCTGCAGGTTGTAGCCTGCGTACTGGTATAAGGCTGCACCAGTACAAAAGATTGTAAACTGAAGTTTCTTATTAAAGAAAGATAGAGACGACTTGCAGCAGGTGGTTTTCACCCACATTGGGTTTCCACCTTATATCATGGTGTTCATGTGTGTGGCTTTTGTGTGATGATATGTTCTGTTATACTGCACCTGTTTACTTTTAATATGGTTAATAATGTTCTGATGCATTTACTGAAGATAAACTAACTGAATCATAAGATTTCTGGTTATACGCTGGTTGCTTTAGACACAGTAGCATGTACACGCTGGTTCACTTAACTGAAGTAGCGTATATGTTTCTGAGTATTGAAAAATTTTTATTGATCTGATAATACTGATTCACCCCCCCCTCTCAGTATTATTTCCAACACACATCCATTATGGTATAATCATCAAGGAGAATAGTATCTCATTGTTTTCTCGGGACTGGTTCTGAAATTGGAGGTGGAAGAAACTGAGATATGGCCTTTTGTGCTCTCAGCATAAGGTCAGTATCTTCATTCAATGGCTCTTGTTCTTACTCCGTGTTTGTCACTTCAATTAGTTCCTCAATCTGCTAAGCAAGCTTATGATCCTACATATCTTCACCTTCTTCTTCAGTTGTTGCCTGTTCCGACTCATCAACCTAATTGGGTGTTGTTGGCTCTGTCTTCAAACCTTTTCTTTGTTATTTTTCCTATTTATGCTTCTCTTCTCTTTCTCTCCTCCTCAAATCTCATTCTTTCTTCAACTTCTTCTTCATCTCCTACAACTTTAGTTTTACTTCCTACAACTTATTCTTTTCTCTCTTCCTTCTCTATGCTCTCTTTTTCTGTTTCTCTCTCTTTGCTTCTACTGCCAAAGCTTACCTCCCCATGAAAGGATCTGCCATCATCTTGCAACTTTCCTCTGCCTCTTGGTTCTTAACAATCTTCCTCTCTCCCTTATCTTGTATTGGATTTCTACCTATTGTTACTATTAGTTGACGCTTCCAGAGTTTCTCCTGTTTGGAGAACAAACTTCCAAGATTTTTCTATATTGACCATCTCATCACGTTTGGAGGCATTGTAGTAGTAGCTCCAATGGTCCTCCTCTAGGCAATGACATGCCCCATGGATCCATGGAAAATACACCCTCGCATATTGGTCCTTTCAAATATCACGAGGATCATATGGATTAAAGTCTTTGGTGTTGAACTCGAATTTCACTATCTCCTTAGCCTAAACATGTTCATCCTTCGAGCTGTTAATATTGTATAATCTGATTCACAAAGGAAGAGCGGGCCATGGAGCTTTCTTCTTCCTATGCAGTCCTATAGACAACCCTCTGGAGATTTGATTTGATACCTCTTGCATGATCAAATTGTTAGTGGCGTACCTTGGTACAACATGCATAGGCTTCTCTCCACCAAACACTCTGATGAAGATGCCACCTAGTGAGGCATACGAATCTGCAATGTTTACTATTTCCTCCATTACTTCTCAGGACATGCAAGGTGGATTGTGCTCAAATATAAGATTCTACAACAAGATGAGAAAAGGGTTAGTTATCCTTTTCATTACTCCTCGATAGTTCCAATCAAAAAGCCACTTGGAATAGATGTTGATAGCATACCCTTTTGGTGTCCATGTCTAGATCATGTAAGGGAACCACTGTTGGGCACAAATTGCATCTAGTAAGTATGCATACATGTAAAACCTTTCTTGCTCATTCGTGGGTGGATTCTAAGCCTTAGTCACATCGATGTTCAACCAATGAGCCAACAAATCTGACCAGTTGAATGGATTCCCATCACTCACCATCTGGTCCAGTATGACTACCCAACCTTGGTGAAAGGTTTTTGTGTTCTCTTGACCATATATTCTGTAGGAAAATATGATCAAGAATTTATAAGCCTTCATGAGGGGCTTTTGTCTTCTAAACATGATTGGGTGTCTATATAAAATTTCACGACTCTTTCACCCAGCGCTTCACGATATCTCTAGTGTTCACAAAGCTATGGGTGGCATAGAAAAATGAGTCCATGCACTTCACCAATTGGAGAAAATGGTACATCTACTAAAATTTATTTTCCCCGTAGGTGGAAAGATATATACCGATGGGACTACTCAATCTCATATTATGTTCACCTGTGTGTGAGACAATCTAGTTGATAATTTCTGAGCATGGGAAGGCAGGGACCTACATGCAAACTTATATAAGTCTAACCACTGGATACTAAGATAAACCTAATAGTCCTCCAAGTCTTCCTTGAATTTCTTTGCGAAAATATATTAGATTTGTCGCCATGTTAGTGTTAAACCCTTCTCAATGAACAACTTAGTGTCTACATAAACTAGTAGATCAATTGATATCTGCTCAATTGCTTCCCTAGTACTACTCTTGGTGGTTTCCTTTGGTGCAACCCTTTTGGATTCCATGTTAACTATAACTGCTAGAGAGATTCTCAACAACTGTTGTACCTGTGGGATAGAGAAGACACTCATGGCAAGAAAATGTTAGCCTGAAAACCAAAGAAATTTCAAGAAATATCAAGCAACATGTCGGGCTCATGATGGGAAAGATTACACAATTCTGGATGAAAAATGTCACTAACTGACTGTGGGAATTGTGCATTCCACATTCCCAGTTATCATTTGGGAAGCTTGGTAACTAGAGTTTCGCAATGCACAGTTCAGTCTTTGCCTAAGGCTGGGAGAGACTATGCATTGCGCAATCTTAGTTGCCAAGCTAGGACGCTGGCTCTTAGAACTACATAGTGCACAGTTGGAACCAAGCTAGGATAGGCTCTATACAATTCCAAAAGCCAAGTTAGAGGCCTTGAGCTCCCATATTGCATAGTGCATGCAATAAGGTGTGATATCCGAGAAACGGGAGCTCATATCTACCCATGGGAAGTGTGAAAAACAAGCATATCTAAAGTATGGTGTGATGTTGAGTGCAAATCTGACTAAGTGTTGATGCATGCACTAGAAGAAAGTGCAAGAATAAACTAAAATGGATAAAAATGAACCACATGAAGAGAGTGGCTGCAATGGTGACGATTCGTGCAAAAACGGGAAAACACATATGACACTTGGGAAAGGTAGTCTAAAACTTGAAATAACACTTATATAAGCCAAAAAAAGTTAAAACATGACTATTTGTTCACAGAAACAAGTGAAACAACACTCTCACAAGCTAAATAACAAAAAGTGATAGAAAAAGTAGCAAAAGACTAGAAAAGAGAAACTCACCCAGAAAAGCGACGGTGATCACAGTGAAGGTTCCTTAATCTCTTTGGGAATGCTAGAGCTCTAAGATAGAGTGTGAAAATGAGCTCTATAAACATTGATTAAATATATTTTTCCAAGTTAGCGTTTATGATAAGCATTGCAAAAATGAAGGAAAAAACGACACTTGGCAGTAGTTTCCAAAATAACTCAAATGCCTCCTTTGGGTTGCTAAACAATAGGTCGCTATTTCTAGGGATGATTTTTTTATTTTTTATTTTTATATTTTAGGAAAATTTCCATGCATGGGATGAAATGATTGCATAGTTATAGGAAGAACCGAGAAACTCTTTCACTCATGCATTGTGCACTTTCTGAGCACAGTGGGTTTTGCGCAATTTCTGGGCTAAGTCACTCTAGGCTGCCTCTCATGTCTACTAAAATTCCCGGCTCAAGGATGGATTCCATCCACTACTAGGAATTTCCTTATATCAAGTCTCATTCATAGTCAACATTGCACAATTCCCAAGGGAAGGTCTAGTTTCCCTCAAGAATTATGTAGTTCTCTAAGGCAAGCCCGAAACTATTGACATACGAAGTCAAGAGATTAGCTTCTGGATTAGAAAATGAACTAGGTGAGAAAATATAAGCCAGGATGAAAGGAATAAATCTCAATCAAAGGGCAAGTACCTGGATGAGTTCAAGTTGAGTTGTTGTGGTTCAAAAGGGAGGCTCTAAAAATGAAGTTTAGTCAAAGTTTTGGAGGGTGGTTGTAGTCACTAACCCAGACTGCTAAACCCGTGAAGCACAACCTACATTGTAATTCTAATCTCCTCCTCCTGAGACTTCTTTTCAAAATAATTAGTCAAATCTTAGCCTCCTATTCACCCTATTTACTTGCGCAATTCTCAATGAGATTGGCTCCTAAAGAATAAGAGAAGCACCTATTTTCTTGCACAATTCCAAATAGAATAGTCTCACATGATGCATTCAAATTATACGCACTCTCTAGTATACAATAATAAATATATTGTTTCATTTTTCCTCCAATCAACTAGGAAATTTGAATTCCATGCATGACTGGGTCTATTTTTAGTAAATTGATGAGTTAAGTGAGAGATGAGTGAGTTAACAATTGTTATAATGGCTCAACTACAATCCCAATGACTACTAATGACTAGAGCTCATATAATTGAGTTTAACTAACAATAACTCCACTATATTTCTAAACTTTAGCAATCAACCCATGCACAACTCTACTTCTAGCTTATAAGTTGAATCATGGAAAATTTTACGGGCTAATGTCCGCCTAGTGGGCTAATTTTCCATGGCTTTTCCACAAAAAAGATTCACCATTTTCCAATTTTATAAAAGACGATTCGCCCAAATTTTAGAATATAAAATTATTTTATATTAAAAATCACCAACATTATATGGAGACTATATATAAAATAATTATAAATTTGAAAAATTTTACAAATATATCAATAAACATTTTATAGTTTGCATATTAGGGATTGGTGAGATTCACCAATGTTTCTAAACTTCATGAAAATTTTCTATCCTCAAATTTTTCCTTGACTTGAATTTACTTATTTAACTAGGAGACAAAGCCATCTCACTCCAACTAACTACAATCCAAGTCATCCTTCTAATGTGGAAAATCTAATTTCTCCATTTGACTGAGGCACAAGTTAAATGAAGTGTTTTCTTGCTATAATTCCAACACTCCATCTTAGCAAGAAAATGGTTATGCATAACCCCAATACTGCTCCAATAGGAATGTACTATAAAAAGACTCCCACTCACCATTAGCATTTCTACTACAACAACTACTACTAAGAAGTATCCAAAAGACTAGGCCAATTGTGTCTTCGACTTGCAATTGTCTCCTGACATTGACTAATACTAACCTGCAACTATCGCTCAATATGTATCTGCATCAACTCACATTGATCCTCATGCTACTGAATATTGTGGACCCCTATAGCAAGGGTAATGATCCAAGAGAAGAGTATATTGCAATTGCTACTAGCCTCTAATAGATCTTTCCCAAATCTTTTCAGCTTTGGGACTAAGACTCTACATAGCCCCACCTCACTCCTGGATGCATAGCTCCATGTATGGTGAAATCGACCACTAGCTCATAGAGGTTTTTATCTTAAACACAAATTTGTTTTACTTTCTGAGTAGCAACATGCTTCAAACAGGTTTCCCTGTTACTAAACGCAACATCATATCCATGGTCTTCAACTATAACTACACAAACTATTTTTTTCTTCAAACTTGCCACATACATTACATCCTTTAGGTGAACATGGCAGTTTTCCTCCCTCTTAAAGGTGATAGTACAATGCCTTTCGTACTATAACTTTTGTCATCTCCAAGTTCTATGTGTAATTGTAATTCCTTCTCCTCTAAGTTGGTGAGAAAATCATTACTTCATGTCATATGAGGCACGAGAATCTAGGTGCCACTCACTCCCTTGTAACATGCTTTCCATGTAAGGAATGAAGGTCAAATTCAACTCTGATTGTGATGAAAGAGCATATCATCCTCCTAATGCTACAAGATCCTTAATGGATTTCTTGTGCATACACTTGGTTTCATAGTGTCCATACTCATGGCAGTGAATGCATTAGTTTATATTGATGTCTTTCCTCTTTCCCTATTTATGGCTTGATTCTGTGTCAACTTGAGCAAAATATTCTTCCTCATGTACAGTTCATGTCACACCATCTTTAGTGTTTCTTATGATCTCCTCCTACACCAAATAAAACCAAAGTCTCTCCCAATTTGGTAGCTTATCTCTTCCATTAAATGGATCCTTATAGTTCTGCAAGGAATTCGAAAGGCCATGGAGTGCTAAGTTCACAAGTTCATATGATGGTACATTATATCCTAATCTTCCAAGTTCATCTCGAACCTGAGTTAATTTGTATAGGTATTGAGGAATGGTTTCATTTTTATGCTTATGAATGTTCTTGGACTTGTTTCTCAATTTCAATTTCCTAGAACCATTTTTTCTCTAGAATAGATCTGTGAGATATTTCCAAATTGCAAAAGAAATATCCTTTCCATTCAAGTTTAAAAACACATGATATTTGAAACCCTCGAGAATAATCCCCCTAGCTCCTGGTGTGTGTTTCTTCCACTAATGAAGTGTTTGTGCATCTGACGTTGGTGGTTTTTGAATACCAGTTTTTGTATATTCCCATACTCCATTGTCATCTAGGAAAGCTTCCATCCCATCTTTCTAAGCACAAAAAATTTAGGTTTTCTTGGAAATACTAAGAGGGGGTGTGAATCAGTATTCCTTAGCAATTAACACTTTTAAATATCTTCAGATCATTAGTTAATCTTCAATTATTATTAACATTTATGAAATAATAAAAATAAATAAAAGAACATAGTAGCACATGAATTTTAGGTGGAAAACCCCCTCTGGGTAAAAACCCACTAAATTATTTTCTAATAAATTCTTTAATCTTCAGCCCCAACTGAAATGAAAGAAACAACTTCCTAGAATTCTTGAAAACCATTCTTCTCTAGCTCCCACTAGAAGGATGCCCCAATTCCCTGGTTTCTTCAGTAATCAATTGAATGGATGCCCCAAAACCCTAGTGAGCCACAACTCGCCCTAGCACTACCCTACCACCATGAAGTGTTCATAGGCCAAAACCTATAGGCAACTTCATACAACTTCCTAACACCTCCCTACCACCCTATAATGACTGAAATAAGACAACACTGTGGATTCCCAAACTAGGGACAACAATCCATGATGCAATAAGATGTACAATGATTTTCGTGTACTTGACCAAATACCCAATCAATCTATGACCTGCAAACTAACCATGACATCATCCGAACCATGACTTCTATACCTCCCAACACTACCTCTTCAACTCTAGACAGAATGAAGCTTTCACAAATGACTCTTTTACAATCTTTACAATGATAACTCTTTCAGAAATGATTTTTTTACAACATTACAATGATGTCTCTTTTACAAATGACTCTTTTACAATTTTACAATGATGAATCTTTTACAAATGACTCCTTTTCAATGATGACTCTTTTACAAATGACTCTTTTACAACTTTAAAATGATGACTCTTGGGCTTAACAATACTTCACGATATAGGGATGGTTGTCATGTCTTCAAGGATGTCCCTCTACAATGCTTCATATGATTTTATACTTCTGCTCTTGAATTATTTATTTATGTTGTACTTGAATCTTATTCTACCTGCATGCAAAATGTTCCCGGTGAAACCAATCCCAAAACAAAACAAAATACCCTTCAGCTTACCTCTACCTACAAAACACATGTAAGTTCATATTAATGAATAAATAATAAATAAAATTACAATGTGTACTTGAAGTATGCTTGTCAATTTTGTTGTTGGCTTGTTGCAACAGTATACTGAGACTCCCACTCTTGATATAGATCTGAACTCTATGCAAGACTATATCCAAAACTGGAAACATCATATATATTTACTAGACTTGGTGTAGCATCAAGAATATATAGCATCAAATGTGTAGTATCAAGAATAGGACATTCGAAATGTGGTATCAAAAATAACTGTGACATACAAAGACATAGAGATATAACTGAGACCCTGTATATACTTATGTTTTCCCTTGACTATTGATGTGTGGTCCTTATTGTAGTGATCCTTGAATGCATTTTTTTCTTTGCCTTCTAGGAGCTTGATATTGAATCTATTGTATCTATGTATTTTCTGAACTCTAGGATCTAAAATTTTATCTTGTTGTAGCCCTCTCAGTCCATGTTCCATCCCCTTAGCTCTTACCAACATTGGATTCTTCAAGAAAGACTTATACCAAATCTCCCACAATGGCCTGAGTATAAACTCGTTGAGTAGAGTGAACTTGTACGAAGTGCCACGTGTCACTATTGCAACCTTCTCCCCTAAAAACGATACCCAACAAACCATAGTCCCTCCTCTTTCTATCATGATTTACAAAATTTGAATCCAGTGCTCAAAGAGAAAGTTATGACGATTTTCCCAATGTCACTTGTTTGACATGGAATTCGAGAGCCTTCAAAAACATTAGCTTCCTCAAATCATATCTCTGAAAATACAAAAAACCAAGATGAAATTAAGTCATGAGGTTCATAAAGATGTCATCTCAAATAGGTTTTAATTTCAACTTCTGAAGCTTCGTAGAAAAAACGTTATAGCGAAAATTACACGATGACTTGTTTAAAGCCACAAAATCCCTACTAGAGGAGGATATGAGGGTTACTATTTATATGAATGTCTTGAGTTGACACACTCCTCAACAAGTGATAATTGGAGGGATTTTAGGAGAAAAAAACATTATTAATTATTCACTATTCAATGACCACAACCAATTATGAGTGCCATGTCACAATGCCATAGGGTTTTAGCCCACTAACTCGGGTTACTAACTTCAAGCACAAATATCTTGCAAACCATGAAGAATTATGTGGCATGCCATATATCAACGGAAACATCTCCATGAGTAGAATCCATCTAGAAAATCCTTGACTCAGAATAGAGTATGTTTTGATGTCGAAATTCCCATGGAAGGTCGGGGTAGCCCCTGGTGCTTCTTGGGTTAACATCAATGACAACTAATGTTCAATAGGTTCCCTCTAATGTATACTCAAGCCTCAATCCATTGAAAGAAATTTTTCCTAATTCAAGGGAATATGTACCAAAATCTCTACAAATAAAAATTTCTTTGAGAATAGATTTGGAACAAGGTTTCTATGTAGTTTTCTCATGCTTTGATACCATGTAGAAATTGCAAGAAATTTTCCACAGCTAAAGAAATCTAACTAAAATCAAGACACTCAAATTTCTTCTACTTTTATGTAGAAAGGAAATCACACAATATAAACACATTCAATAACATGAAACCATAAAAACATAAGGACCACAATTATTCTATAGGGGAGCCCAATTGGGAAGAACCCCTCCTTTTCTTTGTATTATATCATATAAGAAGAAAAATGATCAATTAAAATGATTGCTTCACACATGAAGAACATCCTATAATGAAATTCTAATCTCCTCCTCCTCATATTTCTCTGCAAAATACTTAGTCAAATCTTTGCCTCCTACTCCTCCTATTTCCTTGCACAATTCTTGAGGAAATTTTTTCTTGAGGAATAGGAGAATCCCATATTTGTTGGCACAATTCCCAAGAGAAGAGGCTCACCTGCTACATACAATTTGTATACACTCTCTAGTATACAATAATAAATACATTGATTCCTCTTTGCTCCACTCAACTAGGCAAATCAAATTACTTTCAGGGCTTTCTCTTTTTTTAGTACATTCATGAGTTAACTAAGAGATTGGTGAGGTAACAATTATTATAACTGCTCAAATAAAATCCTACTCGCTCTACTAATTACTAGAGCTTATATAACTGAGTTTAACTAATAATAAGTCCATTAGATTTCTAAATTTTAGCAATTAACCCATGCACAACTCCACTTCTAGCCTATAACTTGAATTTACTGATTCAACTAGGAGACAAAGCCATGTCACTCCAACTAATTGTAGTCTAATTCATCCTGCTGATGTGGAAAATCAAATTTCTCCATTTGGCAAAGTCACAAGTCAAATGAAGCCTTTTCTCGCTATAATTCCAACAACGTACCATTCCAAAAATATAATTCATAGTTTTTGTTGGTTTGGATTATGGAAATGTTGTTTTTAATTTCAATGTTTGATTCATATTTGGGTTGTAACTTTTGGGGTACTATAGATATCTTGACTACTAGTTGGGTGATCATTATATACATGGTAGTTTTTGTGGTGGTAGTCATGGGACCTTGTGGGTCCACTATAAATGTTATTAATTAGCTATAACAATATCATCAACTTCACACAAGGATGATTTCGAGATAAGTAACAGAAAATGGTTTGGATAGCCTTGGGACTTGACCAGACACTGATCCAGGACCTTAGGGATAGCTCAAATTTAAAAGTACTCGAAAGAGTGTTGAACCTGAGCAAACGGATAGATCTCGTCTTCCTAATTCTGATTCCATGAATGGTTCGAAAAATTGACACCGTGTGAAGGAGTTATCACAATTTGAAAAATTCCAGTAAACTATAAATTATGGACATCTGATGAAGATTAATTAGGTTTTAAGCGCTAAAAATTTCCTTAAGTGCCTTTCTTAAAAGTGTTAATTAAGCACAAGGGTAGTATTCGGAAAGTGGAAATTGGTATCTCGCGTGCCCTAAAGGTGGGAATCGGTATTCCTAAATTTCATGTGATTACCCTTAGTAGGTGACACGTACCACTGGAAAACTACTTTTCTCGTGCGCTCTTGACCTGATATCGGTCATGCAAGATTTCACGTGAGATTGCACGATAACCATTCAATTGGACAGGTAACATTAACGGTGGAGATCAGACAAGCTAGTTGGTGAGCAGGTGACGCGATAGCTATTGGATCAGATGGGACAGATTGACAATGAAGATCATCTGGGTTAGTTGGTAAGCGGATGATGTGATATCCATTGGATCTGGAGAAGTGAGATAAATGGTGCAGATTGAAGCACTTTATAAAAGGGAAAGTCAAAGAAGGATCGAGTAGGATTGACTGATGGTGGAGATTCTACTAAGTAAATAGTCCCATGCGGTTGCCGATTAATACGACTGCCAGCCTTATCCCTAACCATCGGGATTATACCGCCTCATATGTGCACTAAATAGTTGATGTAATAGTCACCTCCGATGGTCAGCCTAGTGGAGTAGATGAACTTAGGTGGATATGCTAAGTTTAGCTGGAGTTAGGTGCAGTTCACCAAATTTGGTGGACTATCCCTAGGGGATATTGATTAAATGCACTCGAGGAGCAGTTTTCATCTAGAGACAAAGAGCGAGAGGGAGAGAGAGAGTGAAACAAGAGGCTAGCCAGGCTAATTGGAGCCTTCTGAAGCCAATGGAATAGTCCATAGAATCTAAAGAAGTCATCTTCATGCGTATTTTAATCTAGGGAGATTTTGGAGCTCAGGGCCACCAAGAGTTGGAGGCAGTTGTAAGAGCTACCAGTACTTATCCTCAGGGAACCAATAGTCATTTCTGACTATAATGAGCCTTTTGAATCCATTATAGGGATTTATAAAAGCATTTAGAGACTTCTAAAGGCCAAGATGATATAGGGAAGTTTTAGACACCCCAATGCCAACCGTGGAGGAAGGCCTAGTTTGGGGATGCAATGCTCATTTTGAGCAAATTATGAGTCTATTTTCATTGCCTGATATGTATTGGAGGCAGGAGATGACATTTCAATGATAGTTAAATAATTCTAAAGGAGTTAGTTCCATCAAGAAGCTCAGGGTAGCTCATAGCACTGATTTAAGGAATCAAGTGTAAGAGAGCTTAGATCTTTTTGCAGAGTGATGACAACCATGACAGGGATATAGATGGTATTGTAAGCCTAGTGGTTCATTTTAGTAACCTTTGGAGTTATGTGTGGGAATTGTAAAAGAAACTTTGCCATAATCCCAAAGAGCCAAGTCAAGATGACAAAAGCTCAAGGAGACATAGCCCACAATATTTGGGTGAACGCCTAGATTAAATTTGATTTTATGTGTGGTTGTTTATTTTTTGCATTATATGGTTGTTATATGTGTTTAATATCGGCAAAAACAAATAGACTTAAATCACTAAAATAGTTAGAAAAAAACACGCACTTGTTTCGAGTATTTATTTCCGCAAATGTCATACATAAGCTAAATCATTTATTTGTTTAACTAAGTGGGAGGTTCTTATAAGCATAACAAGTTATCAAACCCCCATTCCAAATTAGGTGGTAACAGAGCATGGTTGCTTGATTATCAGAGCAATTTTTTTGATTGACAGAGAAATAAGTTGCTTGATTGATAGAGTAGTAGGTTGCATGTTTGACTTGAAAGGTGTTTAAACAGTACAAAGAATTTGACTCTTTGAATGTTTGTAAACTCAGTATTTCTTGAGTTTGGGAAGGTGAATGGAAATCTACCAGTAACTCAGTCCAAGAAAGGACAAGAAGGAAGAAGGGCTGAAGGAATTATCCTTAGCCAGAGGAACTCAAGGCAACCCTTTAAGCACAAGAGGGCTTGTTCGCGAAAGGTTTCTTGAATAAGAGTTTGACTCTACAACCATTAGTTCTTTAAAAGATTTGTGAATTTTGTTGAAGTTCATTTGTTCATTTCTATAATGACAACTTCTACAAGTGAGTTTTCAAAATCCTCTGCTTTAACAAGATTCTTTCATGAAGACATGAAGCGAGACTTGTTCATCATGATGGATATGGTGAAACAAATGTATGAATATGAAAGGAAGAGCACCAAACTTGTAGAGAAGTTGAATTCCATGAATGAAGAGAAGCAGCTGCTTTTTGATAAGTTACAAGAAATGGAGAGCTAGCTTCAAATTAAAAATATGAACCTAGAAAGGATGCATGAGTTGGGCACACAGCTCCTTTTTGCCAAAGAAGCCTTAGTCGAGCATCAATTTGAAGAAGAGGTAAACAATCCTAGTTTTTTTTCAATTTCCTCAAAAAATGTTTATGTTGGTTCTTTTGAAAAACATACAAGAGGTATAGGGTCCAAGTTGATGTCAAAAAAGGGCTATGAAGGAAAAGGATTGGGCAAACATGCACAGGGCATTGTTGGGCAAATAATGGTTGAGGAAAGGCCTAAGTATTTGGGTCTTGGCTATGGAAAATCTTATGGAGAAAGTTCCAAAGTAGCCATGAAAGAAATTGAAACAGTTGCTAGAAGGAGTTTCATTTTAGGTTCTCTACCTCAAGTTTGTAAAGATTGTATTCATGAGGGATGCAATTGTTTGGAACATACTTTGCAAGAATAAGGTGTTCATAAGCGTGCACTCGAACAAGAGAGTTGTGAAAGCTCTAAAATCATTGAAGAGATTGATGGTGTTCTGAAGGGAGCCACTTCTTCATTCGATTCACCTTCTCATGAAGGCAACAAAGGTGAAAGAGAAAGGTATAAATCTGATTTCAATCACATTTATTTTTATTATGTTAAGCATGGTAAATTTCCACATAAGCATTGGAAAAAAATTGCATGTTCCTTTTGTCGTTTGGTTAACCATAGTGTTTCTAGATGTTGGAAGAAAATGGCCACATACAAGAAACTTTTTAAGAAAAGGAGGCAAGAAGCCAAAGGTCCATTGGACAAGTCAAATTATGATGGAAGGAGGATGAACATGTGTTCCACTTATTGCCATAAGCAAGGACATATTGCTGAAAAGTGTTGGATTTTGAATCAAACAATGCTTGTGGAAAATGGGAATGGCAAGAATGGAATGGAAGTTTCCCTAATTGATGTGTTTCAGGATGATTCACATGTTGATGTCGATGTGTAGTTAAAGGAAGCGCCTTTAATGTGGATTGGTAAGAAATGGTTAGAGTTCTTATCCATTTAAAGTTGCATGTCTTTTGATTTGATACATTTCTTTGCCAATGGAATGCAAGTTGCAGGGTTTTACCAAAAAGGCGAATGAAAAAGTTGAATATGAGACTCACTTTATTGCAGTAAAATTATATTCATTTCGGCTTTGTAAGTACATTTACATATGATTGAGGATCTTGCAATCAGGATCTTGTACTTATGGTTGTGCTTGAGAGAAAGTTGAAGAATGGAATACATACATGAAAATGGTATGTATGAACAAAGGAATGTTCATGATTTCATTGTATTTGAACATGTATGTGAAATTGACTTGATGGTTGATTGATTTGTTTAAACATGCATGCAATGTCATATCGACTTGGAAGAGTTGATTTTGTCTCCAAGATCGAAAAAGGGAGATAATGATGAAGTGTTTCACAAGAGGTGGAATTATTTCTACCTTGAAAAAGAATCATCAAGTTGTTTTTGTATATGCTTGACTTGGAGAGTTAGTTGTTTGAAAAGGTATGTTTTTTCGGCTTGTGATTTAGTCGATCATTTGTACACCTAGATCTAAGAGACATGATGCCGATTCACATGATGTGAATTTATGTCGTCAAGTTTTTTTTTTGCATTATGTTGTTTTTGACAAGATGTCAAAAGAAGATTTGCAGCAGTAAAAGTCGCAATAGAAGTGGCTTGGTAAGAATTGGTTTGACTTCTTGACATAGTGAAACATACTTTCATTAGTGCATATGCAAATTTTAGTTGAGTATGCATATATGTTTGTGATGTAATCTCATGTTTGTTTGAGCCACCTTCAGTCGATGATCAAGGAAGCGATGTTTAGCTACCTTCTGTAAACTTCTCAATAGAAATTCTAAATGAGTGCAAGGAAAAAGTTCTTAACAGGAGGACAAGTACATCCAAGAACAGAAGTGTCGAATACCTTCAACTTTGGGTTCAAAGGAACTAGACATGCAAGGGAAGTGTATGGAGGCTGAAAGAACAGGGTGTTTTACTCTCATCTACTGTATAGATCAGTATATCAGTCTTTTGGGGCCCAATAGATTCCTAGTGGGGAGGAGTGATCAGATATTGATCTAGGAGCTTAGTGATAGCTCAAATTTCAAAGTGTTCAAAAGAGTTTCAAACCTAAGCGACTGGATAGATCTCTTATTCCTAATTCTGGCACCATGAACGATTCGAAAAGCCGATACCATATGAAGAAGTTATCGCAATTTGAAAAATTTTAATAAACTGCAAATTATGGACATTTGACCAAGATTAATTTGGTTTTAAGCACTAAACCTTTCCTTAAGCACCTTTCTTAAAAGTGTGAATTAAGCATGCCGGTAGTATTCGAAAAGTGGAAACTGGTATCCAACACGCCCTAAAGGTGGGAAGAGGTATTTCTAAATTTCATTCGATTACGCTTACCAGGCGACATATAGCACATGAAAACTACTTTTCTCGCGCACTCTTGACCTGATATCGGTCATGCAAAATTTCATGCGAGATTATGTGATAGACGTTCGATTGGATGGGTCACATCGATGGTGGATATCGGCTAAGCTAGTTGGTGACCAGGTGATGTGATAACCATTGGATCAGACAGGACAGATGAACGGTGGAGATCGTCCGGGTTAGTTGGTAAGCGGATGATGCGATATCTGTTGGATCTGGAGAAGTGAGATGAATGGCACAGATTGAAGCACTTGATAAAAGGGAAACTCAAATAAGGATCAAGTAGGATTGACCAATGGTGGAGAGTCCGCTAAGTAAATAGTCGCACACGGTTGCCAATTAATACAACCGCGAGACTTATCCCTAACTAATGGGATTATACTGCCTCATATGCATGCTAAACAGTTGATTTAATAGTCACCTCTGATGGTCTACCTAGCGGAGCAGATAAAATTAAGCGGATATGCTATGTTTAGCTAGAGTTAGGTGCAATTCACCAAATTTGGTGGAGTATCCCTAGGGGATATTCATTAAATGCACTCAAGGAGCAGTTTTTATCTAGAGCGAGAGAGCCAGAGGGAGAGAGAGAGTGAAACAAGAGGCTAGCTAGGCTAATTGGAGCCTTTTGAAGCCAATGGAATAGTCCAGAGAAGCTGAAGAAGTCATATTGATGGAGATTTTCATCTAGGGAGATTTTGGAGCTTAGGGCCACCAGGAGTTGGAGGAAGTTGTAGGAGCTACCAGTACTCATTCTCCATTAAAAAATAGTCATTTATGACTATAATGAGCCTTCTAAATCCATTGTAGGGATTTGTAGAATAATTTAGAGACTTCTAAAGGCCACGATGCTATAGGGATGTTTCAAGCAGCCCAGTGCCAACCATGGAGGAAGGCCTAGTTTTGGGATTCAATGCCCGTTTTGAGCAAATGATCAATCTTTTTTCAGTTTTTGATATCTGCTGGAGACAGGAGATGAAGTTTTAGTGACAATTAAAGAATTCTGAAGGAGTTAGTGTAATCAAGAAGCTCAGGGTAGCTTAAAGCACTGATTGAAGGAACCAAGTGTAAGAGAGCTTAGATCTTTTTACAGAGTGATAACATCCATGACAGGGATATAGATGGTATTCTAAGCCCAGTGGTTCAATTCAGTAACCTTTGGAGTTAATTGTGGAACTTGTAAAAGAAACTTTTCCATAATCCCAAAGAGCCAAGTCAAGATGACAAAAGCTCAAGGAGACATAGCCCATGATATTTGGGTGAACGCCTAGAATAAATTTGCTTTTACGTGTGGTTGTTTATTTTCTGCATTATATGGATGTTATATGTGTTTAATATTTGCATAAACAAATGGACTTAAATCACTTAAACAGTTAGAAAAAACCACACACCTGTTTCAAGTATTTAATTCCGCAAATGTCATATATAAGATAGATCATTTATTTGTTTAACTGAGTGGGAGGTTCTTGTAAGCATAACAAGTTATCAAACCCCCATTTTAGGTCAGGACCACTCCTATACTCATTTAAGAAAAACGTTGAAAAAATGTTGTACCATTGAAATTATCAAACCATAAATATTCCAGGTTCTATAGGATTTTCACAACTCATGTTTCAGTGGCTTTCTAGGATCCTAAGAGGGTCAGTTGGGTGCTATAGTTGTCTAGTGTACCTTGGTTTCTCCAATAATAATACTTGGTTGGTATCTCACATCATGAACTAGGGAGGATTAAACATACCCTTCACCATATGACTTGATTCCTAGGTACATGAGAATGATATCATCATTGTTTGCATTTACGTACTATATTGATGAACAATTGAAAGGTTTTAAATTTTTTTGGGGTGGTCTTTGATATGCCTAACATAACCAAGAGTTCATGGAAGATGGAAAATATCAAAATATTCTACTAATGGGGTACTAGATGCTAGGTACAAAAAAGGTTTACAATGGTATCCAATAAGGTGACGCCACTTGTACTCCCTACATATATCATCCCATCCATAGTTTCTACCTATTGAAAGATAAATATCTATGTTGATGGATATTGTAACATGTCTCTAGCCAAAATTAATTCTACAAAATTTGAGTCTATGGTGGAATGAAAAATTGCCCTCAGACCTTTTGTATTGTATTTATATAGTAAAAATATAGAATTAAGAGTAACATATGAGGAAGTTAAAAATATGAAAACAAAAATAAACATAGCAAGAGAATGTAACATGTAAGCTAGGTAGCCTTTTATTAATTGTTCAATAGCTGAGTAATCTTCAGAGAGGGTATCCTTGAAATCCATAGTGACCTAATAAAATAATAAAATGAGAAAATATTTCATAGATATATAACTATACAAATATTTTAAATATAACCAAATCCCTAACCATTAATGGCTCATATGGTAACAACTAGGCCACATTTATTGGTGAGTACCAACTACCTAGCAATTCTTATTCATGAATAAGGTTACTCCTTTAATTAAAAACACACCAACTACATAAAAATAATTTTTTCAAAGATTATGGAAATCATAAATTATTTAAAGAACTAACCTACGTACTCATAACAATCATATACAGATTGGGGAGGTGGGTTCAGCTCTGAGATGAAAGGCGGGAAATCTGAAGTCAAAAAGGCTTTGAAGAAACATGGCAACTACATGGGGGGAGCTCTTCTCCCTCTTTCCGTAATATTCTAATTAACAAAGGGAAAATTATCCAAGGTGGGACAAAAAATTCTTCCAGTAAGTCGGGCGAGATTGGTTCTGGAATCAGTCAGGCTCAGGCAGAAAACACGGAGGTAGTCGACACAAATCTCAATGTTGGAAAAGAAGTAGAGGTAACAGAGGAAAAACTATTTGAATAGTCAGTAACAAAAGGAGGCTTCCAACTTAAGTCGGAAAAAATCCCAAACGTGGTCCTGAGGGACCCAAAAATCCAATCCCATGAGGACCACATGAATACAAATCTGTTAATATGCAAAATTATGGGGATTAAGCCAAATGGAAAACTTCTCAGATCTTAGATTACATATTTTTAGAAACTTAAAGGGGAGGTGGGCCTTCACCTAGGCTCTAAAGGTTTATTTATGGTTGTATTTTATAATCTTGAAGATAGGGATAAAATATTTGAAGGAGGCTCATATTTTCTCTCGTCCGTAGGATTATACATGTGCCACTGGAAGGAGAAATTCACTCCAAAATAAGAAACATTCATATTCTTCCTGGTGTGGACCAGGATATACTCATTTCCACTTTATTACTGGCTCCCAAAAACCCATCAAGCTATAGGTAATTCCCTAGGTCATTTTCTCAAACTATTAGAGGAAACCCCGTAGCGAAAATACAAAACATATGCTTTGATATGTGTGGAAATAGACATATTTGGAGCCCTCCCTGAGGCAGCTACACTTGATTTGCAAGATGACAGCTAGAATCAGAGAATTGGTTATGAGTAGATCCTATTTCGGTTCCAATAATTCCATGAGCATGGGAACCTTATTAGAGAATTCCCATTAAATGATAAATCCTAACAAAATAATCCCAATCCAGATAGAGATGTCGATGGCTTCACAAAAGTTGGAACTAGGGGGAATAAGAAAACTTCAACAACAAACCACAGAGGAAATAAGGAGTCAAAGCATTGATTTGAAATGCTATCCAATGAAAGAAGCAGCAAACATTGATCTTCCATCAAATCAAGAGACATTGATAACACCCATGTAGTTCCATCTGAAGGAAGATGAACCTTCCATCCCTCTACATCCGAATGAATTTTTGGACATGAAACCTAGCAAGACAAGGACATAAGACCTAGATCTGATGGAAATAATAGAAAATGAAGTACTCGATCTCCCATAGCTCCTATAATAATAGAAAACACTAGGGTTGGACATGATTCCAAAGGACAAAATCAATCGGGTGTAATACATGTTCCTACTCAGGGAAGAAACCTAGACAAGAGGGTCCAAATGAACACATGGGAAAGAAGAAGACCTAGGATTCAAGCTAAAGATCTAGAATAACATGATCCAAAAGCAAACCTACTGGAAATGAGGTCATAAAATAAGCATGGTTCCATTAAAGGAATTGGGGGCTCTCCTAATAAATTTAGGTAATATGAAATATAGAACCCAAACCCCCCCCCCTGCCTTTTCTAATGAAAGTTATAACATATTATATAAGGGGATTGAATAGCCATCGAAATTAAACAATTCTAAAAGAAAATATTTATATTATGTTCATTCAAGAAAATAAATGTATTGTGGCTCATATGAGAGAAAGCAGTGGGAAATTTTGTGCTCAATACGATTATTTAGACATAGAATCTAGAAATTAGGTAGGAGGGATGTTAATCTTATTGAATACCCAAAGGATCCATGTCATGTCCTCTAAAGCCTCTTGGTATGCATTGTCTCTGATCATACAATATATAGGTGATTTGAAATTGATCGAGGATTTACAAAAGTCCAAAATTCAAAGTTGTTGGATTTAAGTGAAACTAGCACCATCGCGTGGATCTCAGAAAAACAATTCCAATGCAACTTGAATGGGAAAAAATCGATTTTGTATGTGAAAGTTATTCAAACTCAAAGTTTTTAGGGAAAACTCTAAAAAGTCAAAGTCAAATTCAATCGGTAGTCAACAGTCAATGAGCAATTAAAGTCAACACTGATGTGCCAGCTGACTAGAAGAAGAGTGTGAAATGTGGTGGTTGTTGACAAGTGGCACACTTCGATTGGGTGCATGGGGACCAATCCCAAGGCAACACGTCGCCTCATCGAATTGGCCAAAATTTCAATGAAGGGTTCGGTGGAGCTAACGAGATTAGAACCCGTGACATGTTCATTATGATCTCCACGCCTTATCATTTGGGGTATGCATGTTTCTTGTTTTTCATTTTGAAATACATATATTAAAGATTGGGTTGTTTTGTATTAAATAAAAAAATGGCAAAGTCCACCATTAATGGCAGCCCTGTCATACCTCCACCAACAAACCATACCTCTACCATATTAAAACACGTCCAAAAACCTTATCAAACCATACTCCAACAAAATATCTGCCCCAATGGTCATATACGGTGTATGCAATGTACATTTCATATGTTGTTAACAAATGGATAGAGGTCGGGGTGGGTCTGGGGGACATAGCCCCTTCTTAATGTTTCAAAAAATACATTTAAATATATGAATATAGTTGCATCCAACGATGGAGGAGGAGGAGGGGGCAGGATTTGATCCCCCGGCCTCCTATCTTTTTATTATAAAACTACACCAATGCACCAAACATATGAGAGTTGAGATTTCATGTAGAAGAGGAGTATTTTAGCAGGTGTAGGTAGTGAAGCTGAGAAATTTGACGACACTTTTTGGGAGATCCGGGAAGCCTTTCTCAGAACCGAGAGTTACTATAGGATCCTGAGACAGAGAATATTTTAGCTAGATGGTGTAGCATTATATATGAAGCAATAATGTTTTGATGTATTTATCATTTTGAATTTTTTAATACAAAGGTCTCCTCGTTGAAGACCAGGGCCTGGAGATGTAGGCTTGAAGATAGTCAAACTCCGTTAAGAATCTCTTGTGTCACTTTTATCTTCATGTTTCGTTGTTCAAATTGCTACAAATTTCTGATCAATTCTTCATGCTTATGTTTTTAATGGTATTTTTAATAATCATGCATTAGAACTATTTTAATAGTAAATAAATCACATTTCAATTAAAGATCTTTTTCGAATCATTTGGTATTAGTGCGAATTTTTGATAATTGTGATTTGAAGTTTGAATTATCACCATGAGAAAATCAAAGTTTGGTGACAAAAAAATTGTTGAAGGAGATCCAGAAGTTGGATCGAGAAGAAGGAAAACTCAAGGAGAAGAGATGGTTCATGAAGGAAACGGTGATCATTTGTTTGGATCTGATGCAGGCTTCATAGATGCTTTCATGACCTTGCGATACATGGTCAAAGAAATGTATCGAGAGTTTAAGAAATCAAAAGGTGAAGATGAAAAACCTAAATATTAAGAAGGACAACCATCAAAATCTAGAAAAGAAGATGAAAGCGATCAAAAAGTTTCGATCACTTCTGTCTTGCCTCCATTTGAAACTTTGAAACCATTGTTGAAACTTGATGTTATGTTTTAGTTACCCATGTACAATGGAGAAGTTAATGTTGAGAAGCTTGACAACTTAGTTAGGAAAATGGAGGTTTACTGTAGCATGCAACAGATCACTGAAGATGAAATTAACATCAGACTAGCATCACTTCATTTAGCAGGCACAACATTGATATGGTGGCATAGTACGTTACAAGAAAGGTACTCATCATATCGGTAAGATTTTTCCATCATGGCTTGATTTTATTACTACACTTAGAAAGCAATTCTATCCATTGGGGTATAAGGAAAAAGCTTTAGTAGAATGGAAATGACTAAAAGTTAGGAAAGTTGATTCAATGTAGGAATATATAGATGAGTTTCATAAGAAGGCGTTGATGTTAGATATTCCTTTGTATACTCAAGAAACTCTAATGAAATACATAGGAGGATTACCTGAGTATGTTCACAATATTGTATTTATGTTGAGTCCTACTAACTTGGATGAAGTGGAAGTACAAGCAACTTACATTGAAGCAAGTATGTTAGGAGTTCAGGTATCATCATAATCGACAACCAGAATTGAGAGCAAGGTTAAAGGGAAAGCGAAGAAAGAAAACTTCAGCAAGCAGGAGGTTGAAAATCTCTCTTGTAAACATTGCAAAAAAGAGGGCCATGATGAAGACCACTATTGGAAATTTCATCATGAAATGAAACTGCAGTGGATCAAAAAAGGTAAGCAAAAGGTTGCGGCAATAATGAAGCCAATAGACTTAGAGTCAAATTTAGGCGATGACACGTAGATCGCATCATTGGTTGTGACTCGTAAATTTGATGAAGGTAATGATTCTAACAGTTCCAGATGCAAGTTATTTCATAAAAGGGTTGTTATGAAACATACAAAGATCAAAACATTGTTAGATAGTGGATAGCAATCTCACCTAATTTTAGAAAAAGTGGTTAAGCAATTGGGATTGAAAACCATAAAACATTGTAAACTGTATACTTTTATTTGAATAAGAAGAAATCATAAATTATGAGTGACTGAGCAATGTATGTTACCATTTGCAATCACTTCTCAATTTAAGGATAAGGTGATGTGTGATGTGGTCAAACCAGATACATGTGGGATGGTCTTGGGTAGCCTAAATTTATATGACAGGAAAGTGATATTTTACAGGGAACATAATCAATAACACTTGTTCAAAAAAGGAATTGAATACGTTGTACATTCTCATTACATAAAAGCAAATAAATCTCTTTTTATAGTTCAACAGTTAAAACGAGAAGCTTATGCTAGAAAAGATGTTGATGTACAATCTAAAGAACCTAAGAAAGAGATTGTTAAAGTTAATCACAAACATACATGTTATCGAGAAATCTAGTGTCCACTCAGAGCTGTTAGTCCCACTAAGACTGGTAGCTATCATAGAAACAAACAAACTAAAACTACTTTCACATTCCTTTATGAGAAGTAGATAAGAGGGGAATGAAGGACACCAACCTCAGTCTTGTTCTTGGTTCCTTGTTTGGTTCCTCTCCCTTCTGACAGATCCTTGCCACTTTTCCTTTATCTACCCAGCTTCAAAGAGCACCTATGGAATCAAAGCAACATAATACTGTCGAAGAACAGAGATCTACAATCATAAACAATATAGGACCAGATATATATTTACCACACAAATGCATATATCATCAAGCACACAAGAATGTGGAGGAAAAATCGAATAGCTTTATTAATATCAAGAATGGCAAAGAGGATAACAACCAATTGTTCTGACCCAATGTCATCCTCCTAGCATGAAAGCCCTTCTTCAGTTGATGAAAAGCTTAGATCACCCAACACTATGATATTCCACCAAGAAACCAATAGCACTTCCTTACAAGATACAAAATTCCAGCCTTTGGATCTCTGGGATGAGGGATCCATATATAGATGATTGCACGGGGGTGAGTCAGCTTCTGGGATTTTGATTAGTGTCTTCTCTCTGATAGTTCTTGATTCCACTTGGAGATTGATCATCTCTTACTCATCCCTGGGCTAATTCAGAGAGGCAAGTGTCACAGGAGAAGTTTCTTGAAGATTCCATGACGATCCACCTTGCAAACTATCTCTGCCATTTGTCTACTCTCGCCAATAACACCCTAAAGAAGGTCTTTCTAGTATGCATCACACCCTTTTCACTGAGCAGGTGAGATGTAGTGCACCCTCTACACTAGGCAGTCTGTATGGTCCAACTTTCACCAGTTCTGAGTAGTTTTCTGTGGAGAACTTCTAGAAGATGATGTAATCAGCTGACCTTGTTCCTTTAGGGTGTGAAGCAACACTTTTAGGGACTTAGGAACCCTTGGTTTATGGACATGTATGATTGGGGTTGTAGTGCCAAAAAATTTCTATAACAGTTTCCCCCTGAAGCATGAGGTCGTTAATCTTTTGATGTCGGGTGAAATGCTTTATCATGAGGATCCGAAGTTTTTTCGAGATGGAAGGCGACTTGTAATACGATACAATACAATACATTATCTTCATAATATTTTTCATGATCTAGCTGAGGTGGGCATTCCCATGCTCAGCTTTATAAATTCATTTTCAAGTACATAAGACAGACAACCGTTTGTGTGGCAGACTGATGATTCTAATAGAGTCATAATCCTTTGATTCAGATGATCATCTGTGTAGCAATGATGTACATTTGATGTCTTTATTTTCCTAAATATATCGCAGCCCAGATTGATGAAACTAGATCCGGGGTCTTCAAACTCGTCCAATCTTCACTCGGAGTACAAGTCGATCCATGTGAAAGATGTCTTGGGGTTAAACATGGAAAGACATCACCTGATTACCAGCCAATAATGTAAGTTGTTAACAAGCGCGAGAGGAATCACTGATAGTGATGATGACCCTCAAGGTACTACAGTACAATTCACGTGGTTGAAAAGGGACTTGGCGTTGAACACCACGCAAAATCTTTCAGTCGAAGGCCATTGATGTAAACTTGTTGCCGGAAGTGAGAAACTTGCCATTGAGGCATGCAAGCTTCAAAGTACTGAAAGGGTTGTTCCTAAGTCGACTTCTTGGATAATAAGCTAATGTCGACAAGAAGCGACCTGTCGTAGGAGGGCCTTAATGAATCCCACATCTATGACACGGAATGGAGTAAATGATTTTGGGAGGTGAAAACGATCTAATGATACAGGGTTCAGGGTGGCGGTCATGAAAAAATGGAGCGTGAATGTATTACAACGGGTGAGACACAGGTGAATTCTCTGAGTGAATTCTCTTGAACATAACAGTGACACTGACATGGATTGGTAGCGTTAACCCTAAATATGGATGGTGCAATGGACCAATGGTGATATGACCAATGAACAGAATAAACCAACCCAACTCGGATGGAGAGTGAAAGTGTCATGTTCAAGAGTGACTTGTTACCAATAAAGTTTCTTCAAGTTTTCTTCCCAATTTTTCCCCAGTCATTGCTGACCAATACCTCTTTATTTTTATCAAGCTTGAGGAGGATAACATATGCTTTTTCTATAATTTTCCCTTTGGGTAAACCCGTCGCTATGTTTTAACGAGCCTAGTGAAAGTGAAACTCATTCTTGTCTATATGGACAAGTTTGTCATTATTTGATTTTAACGAGTTTAACGACAAAGATAACTCAGTCCTTTTCAATTTTAGAGAGTCTGAAAGGGATGTAAAGGAAACTCAAATAATCCTTTTTCGTCATATAATCCCTTAAGTCCGAAAAAGTATAAAATAATACGAAAGGGATGAATTTTCTTTAATTTTAACGAGCCGAACAAAACAAGAGCTCGATATTTTTGTGTAATAATCCCTTAGGTCCAAAAAGATTAAAATCTAGAGGATGGATAACACTCCCGGTAGCTTTAACGAGCTGGAGAGGCCAATTGCTCAGCAATCTTTTCATATTTTACAAGTCAGATGAAAAGTGCTTAAAGGAGACTCGTTTTTTTAGGAACGAGTGATAATTTTAGGTGGCAGCTGATTCCAAGTAAGGTTTGGAATTTCCCAACCATGGCAGTGTCACAAGGATGGCTAACAGGATCACTCTTTGCGGCTGTTCCTCAAAAGGGGTAAACAATCAAATGGAGGTGAACGATCGGCTAAAATAGAGTGGAGGTGATGGTAAGAACACGAGCAGGGCTCAAAAGTTGATGATAATGCATTCACAATGGTTATTTACCGGAGATGGGTTCATTTTTTAATGAGCTTAAACTCTGGGGAAACATTTGCTCATTGCTTAGGTATAATTTTTAATGAGCTTGAAATTCACATAAAAACTGCTCATGCTAGTCGTATAATAAGGATGTCTCATTGATAGGTTCAATTTTTAGGGAGCTTGCACCATTTGAAACTTTTCTCTGGATCCTTTCATTATGCAAGTTAGGAATGACCAATCCTACGAGTTTAAAGGGTTGAGGAACTACAAACTAAGAAAATAAATGGTCGCTCTTTACTTTCAGGAAAAAAGGTTTGCATGCTCCCAGGCATAGCAAAGTAGAGTTTCCAGGTTACCATATGAAAGCTCTCGCATTTGCAAGATTGCTCCATCCGCGTTGCAGACAAAACACTTCCTTGGCGATGTCTACCGAGGGAATGGATGGGTGTGTCAGACTAGTAATATATCCCTCGTGGAAACATACCCTATACCCAAGGTTTTCCTGCCAAAATAGACTAGGGTGCATGCCCCCTGGGTTTCAGTCATGTCCTCCTGAATCACTCGCGCTCTTCAGGTGGACAGACTGGAGATTGATGAGACATTCCTTGCATGAAAAGACCATTTAGGGATGGCATTTGACTATTAGCTATGTTTGAGCCGGGGAACGAAAGCTGGTCTACGAGCTGGACCACTCAGCCTTCATGCAGAAAACACATTACTCTAAAGAGTGAGGAGACAATGGCTCCTATGCTATAAATATAGTCACGCCCAAGGAGTAGATTATAATCCAGAGGTCCTTGGACTAACATTACGTTCATATAAATGGTTTTCCTTCTCAACGTTATGGGTACATTGGGAAGGATCCCTAACAGTTGACTGGTTCCTTTGTCGAAGCCTGTCAGATTTCTCATTTCAGGTAGAAGCGATGGCAAACCAAGCGCTTCCCAAGCAGTTAAGGAAAGGATACTTACAGAAGCCCCTTCATTTATGATGGTACTGACCATGATCATTTTGTAAGCTTGTACAATGATTTAGAATGGTACATTAGCTGATAAACAGGGTCTGCCTAGTAGATTCCAATCAAAGGAAACGACTAGGTTGCTTGGAGGCGGGACTGAATAGACGGCCAGATATGACTCTAACAAACTTCCTTCCTATAGTAAAGGAACGGGTAGATTACCCCTATGTTCATCGGAGTCTGTGTTTACGAAAAGAATTTGAACGGTGTCATTTTCATTCTCTTCGGTGATTGCATCATCTGAAGATGGACCTTTCGAAGACAAGACTGAGTCGATTGCCACCTCAACCTTTTGACTTTCATCTGGTATGGATTCAACGGGTTTATCTTCAATGACAGATGCTTTGTCCGACCACAATGGCGTGTCATTCGGATTTTCAACTAGTGATGGACTCGGCAAGAGTTTCTTGTATCCAGGAGGAAGCCGTAGTGGTGAAGCAGGATGGTTATCCAAGACTCTTTTAGCTTCATCTACAAAGGGACAATGGTGGATGACGTGATCGCCTTCACACAGTTTACAAGGAAATTTACATTTCCCTTTCTATCCAAATGCTTCGCTTTCACTAGTTGATGGTGTACTTTCAACATGATCTTCAGAGGTTGATGACACCAGATTGTGCAAACGAGGAGACCAGTCCCTTAAGATTCAATGGATGCAAGGGAAATCTTAATGATAGTGGTCTCCTTTGCAAATGACACATGGAGATTTAGGCTTGGATGGTGCAGTGTGCAGATTTTCACTAGACGATGCCCGGTTACCCCTTTTCGCCTTTGGTTCCTTCTTCTTCTTCTCTTTCTTCTCCTTCCCCTTCTTCTCCTTCTTAGTTACTTGACTTTTGGCTTTACCAACTTTATCAAACGAAGAGTAAGGAGGAGAGGGAGAATCAGACGAAGTAGAAGGTTGGGGGGTAAGATTAGTATCATCCAGTTGATGACTCGATTGTTCAAGAATCACGGTGTTCTGAATGATGGAGTCAAGAATAGCCATATTGGCAAGCCAATCGTCAATTCTGGAAGTGACAATGTGGCCATATGAGGTGCACCAACATCTCCCTAAGAGAAGAAAGGACTAGGATTTCCTCTAAGGGGAAATCCTTGGTTGGTGGACTCCATTTTTCTCAACCTAAGACCAACGCGGGAATGGTGATATTATTCCAATTAAAATAAATTTTAGACGCTTTGACACAACTTGTTTTTTCAATTTTTAAGAGTCAAGAAAAAACAAAAGATGACTCTAGTCGCCTTCGAGTTTTAATGAGCCTGAAGTGACAAGGGCTCATATGGACCTTTTCCTTTAAGGAGTCTAAAAAGGAACGAAAGAATACTCTGGAAATCTAGATAGAGGGATTACCAAACCAATCGCAAAACTGTAGAATAATTTTTATGGTAAGGCAGTCAATCTTCCTGAATGCTGTGTTCAGTGCATTGAGATCGATAGGGCAGTAGACACGGCTTCCTATGGATAAAGGATATAGAATATTGTGGTCTCCCAATATATACTCGATGGTACGTGGGAGCACGAGTCCGTACTAGCACTTGTCATCTCAAAGAGGAGGAATCACCCAACCAACAGTGAAAACGATAGTTACTAGGCTTTACGACACCGGAATACGTCTCTAGCCTAGACTTCTAGATGTTGTGCATTAGGTTCTAAAGAATTTTTATGTTCATTGAATTTATTTTACAGTTGATCTTTCTTAAGAAATTTTCCTTTCAAGTTCACCATGTGATGTAGATATACAATTCCTAAAATGCAATGTAAGATGATAAACAATCGTTTAATCTTCTTTTTGCAATGAAAATCCTAGCTACTAAAGAAAGAGAGATGATATTCTTTCAACATAGAGCAGAGAGCACACACTAGATGCACTGTCCTAAATTAAACCAACAAGCAGTCTAAATGCAAATGCACATGCATGTATTTGTTTTCAACTTTCTTAATGTGTGAATGATAAGAAGAATGCTAAGTACAAATCTGAATTATCTTTTCAAAGCGACAGTACTAACAAATTTCTCTTCAAAAACGAAAGGAAGATAATGATGACACTTTGCTATTTTGAATTGAAAACTGCTTTCGACACTTGAAAAACTACTAATTCAAATCAAATGCAAGAGTAACTGTATAATCGACCATCAAGAACAATAGAATTCTTTTCTTTGACTGAAAATGACACTTGCAACACTTTCAAATCAAAAGACGACAGTTTGATTATGCTACTCTTTTGTAAAGGAGAACTATAAATGGTGCACAATACATAAAAACATTCACAATTCATTGTACTATGGAGGCAGAATCATGTAAAGGAATGGAGTTTCTATAGTGGTATACTGATCATAGACAACAAAACTCCTGAATAAAGCTGAAGAGAGTGAACACAGAAACAAAAGTATGAGAGCAGAAGAGGTCTTGTCTAATCAGTGCACCTGCAACACAGGGAAAGTGCGATGCAGTGCACCTACTACACACGAGAGGTGCAATGCATCCAAATTCCAAAGAGGAGAAAGTGTGATGGTCCAGGGACGAGACTTCAACTTGGTTCCGGGTCACAGTTTGTAGCTTAGTTCAGGGATTTAGGCCGAGCTAATGATAGTCAGTAAATAGAAATCACAGGGGCTGATCTAATGAGGTTACTAGAGCCACCACTAGGGAAATTAGAAGGTTTGCAAATCAATTGTTCAGTTTCTAAACAAAACCCAGAGATAGACTGAAGCAGCACTGATCTACTTTGCACTTGAATAGAAAATGCAGTTCGAAGGCTAGCTGGCTTGACTTCAGGCTCCGTCTGTGCAAACAAACAAATATAGACAAGCAAACAATCTATTCGTTCCCCAGCGGAGTCGCCACTTTGGTATCGGGAAATCTAGTGTCGACTCGGAGCTACTAGTCCCACGAAGACTGGTAGCTATCTTAGAAACAAACAAACTAAAACTACTTTTGCTTTCCTTTATGAGAAGTAGATAAGAGGGGAATGAAGGACACCAACCTCAGTCTTGCGCTTGGTTCCTTGTTTGGTTCCTATCCCTTCTAACAAATCCTTGCTGCTTTTCCTTTGTCTACCCAGCTTCAAAGAGAACCTGTGGAATCAAAGCAGCATAATACTATTGAAGAACATAGATCTAAAATCATAAACAATATAGGACCAGATATATATTGACCACACAAATTCATATATCATCAAACATACAAGAATGTGGAGGAAAACTCGAATAGCTTTATTAATATCAAGAATAGCAAAGAGGATTACAACCAATTGTTCTGACCCAACGTCATCCTCCCAGCATGAAAGCCCTTCTTCACCTCATGAAAAGCTTAGATCACCCAACACTATGATATTCCACCAAGAAACCAATAGCACTTCCTTACAAGATACGAAATTCCAGCCTCTGGATCTCTAGGATGAGGGATCCATATATAGATGATTGTAGGGGGTGAGTCAGCTTCTGGGATTTTGATTAGTGTCTTCTCTCTGATAGTTCTTGATTCCACTTTGAGATTGATGATCTCTTACTCATCCCTGGGCGAATTCAGAGAGGCAAGTGTCACAGGAGAAGTTTTTGGAAGATTCCATGACAATCCACCTTGCCAACTATCTCTGCCATTTGTCTACTCTCGCCCATCGCACCCTACATAAGGTCTTTCCAATTTGCATCGCACCCTTTTCACTGAGTAGGTGAGATGCATCGCACCCTCTACACTGGGTAGTTTGTATGGTCCAGCTTTGACCAGTTCTGAACAGTTTTCTGTGGAGAACTTCTAGGAGATGATGTAATCAGCTGACCTTGTTCATTTAGGGTGTGAAGCAACACTTTTAGGGACTTAGGAGCCCTTGGTTTATGGACATGTATGATTGGGGTTGTAGTGCCCAAAAATGTCTTGCTTAAGGAATCCAAAATTGTACATCAACAAGAGTTGTACCATGATAAGTTGAGTTTTGCTTCAAGTATGAAAGGAAAGCAGGGTATGGTTTCATCTATGTCAATACTTTCAATGTTGTTAATGGGTTTCTTATTGTTTAGTGGTGCTTGGATATTAGCAACAAATATTAATGTAGATGTGGGTGAAGAAGAACTTGATATATTATGTAGTTTTTGTGTTTTGATGACGATTGCATGCATGAATAAAGTGTTTAGGTTTAGAATAGGATGAACAGATAGCAGCCAACTGGGAAAATGAAACCCACATTTGTTTTATGGAACTTAAGCCTTTTTGTGGTCCAAAAGGTCTTAACGGGGAGGAAATAATCTGAAATTGAACAAGGATCTAGAAAAGGCCAAAATTCAAAGTTGTTGGATTCAAGCAAAACCAGCGCCATCGCGTAGAGTTCGGAAAAAAGATTCTAATGCAACATGAACAATAAAAAACCGAGTCCATATGTGAAAGTTATTGAAAGTGAAAGTTTTCAGGGAATACTCGAAAAATTCAAAGTCAAAGTCAATGAGAAGTCAACAGGCCGTCAACGGTCAATGAGAAGTCAAATTCAACACTGACGTGGCAGCTGACTAGATGTTGACTATGAAATGAGGTGGTAGTTGACAAGTGGCATGGTGGGATTGCGTGCATGGGCACCAATCCCAAGGTAACAGGTGGCCCTATCATAGGGTGACATGTGGCATCGTCGAATTTACAAAAATTTCAATGAATGGTTTGATAGAGCTAACGGGATTCGAACTTGTGATCTATTCATTACACTTTCCGCGCCTTACCGTTTGGGCTATGCATGCTTCTTGTTTGTAAGTTGGAAATACATGTATTAAAGGTTGGGTTTTTTTATATTAAATAAAAATATGGTAGAGTCCGCCATTAATGGCAGCCCCTCCATACCTCCACTAACAAACCATACTTCCTCAATATTAAAATGTGTCCGCCAACCTTATCAAACCATAATCCGCTAAATTATCCGCACCAACAATTATATACGGTGGATGTAATGTATATTGCATATGTTATTAACAAATGGATAAGGGTTGGGGCGGGTCTCAGGGACCCTTCCCCTTAGTAATGTTTCAAAAATACATTCAAATATATGAATACAGTTGCATCCTACAATAGAGAAGGAGGAGGGGTTGGGCTTTGAACACCCGACCTCCTAATTTTTTATTATAAAACTACGCCAATGCCCCAAATAGACTAGACTTGATATTTCATGTAGAAGAGGAGTATTTGAGTAGGTGCAGGTAGCGAAGCTGAGAACTTTGAAGACACTTTCTGGGAGATGCGGGAAGCCTTTTTCAGAATCGAGAGTTAGTACAAGATCCTGAGACCGAGCAAATTGCAGCTGGATGGTGTAGGATTATATCTGAAGCACAAATATGCATATGTATTTATGGTTCTAATGTTTTTAATATAAAGGCCTCCCCATTGAAGACCAGTGGCCCAAGATGTAGGCTTGAAGATAGACGAACTTCATTAACAATATCTTTTGTCACTTTTCTTTTCATGTTTTTCTATTCAATTTGCTGCAAATTCCTTACGAGTTCTTCATGCTTATGTGTATAGTGGTGTTTTTAAGAATCATGCATTAACACTATTTTAATAGTAAATAAATCACATTTCATTTAAAGATCTTTTTTGGATCATCTGGTATCAGAGTGAGTTTTTGATAAGTATGATTTGAAGTATGCATGATCACTAGGAGAAAATCAAATCTTGGTGAAGGAGAAATTATTGAAGGAGATACGGAAGTTGGCTCAAGAAGAAGGACAACTCGAGGAGAAGAGATGGGTGCTGAAGGAAGCAATGATCATTCATTTGGATCTAATGCAGGCTTCATAGATGCTTTCATGACCTTACGAGCCACGGTTGAAGAAATGTATCGAGAGTTTAATAAAGTAAAAGGTGAAGACGCAAAACTAAAGATGAAGAAGGACAACCATCACAATATGGAAAAGAAGATGAAAGCGATCAGAAAGACCCTATCACTTCTCTCTTGACTCCATTTGAAACTTTAAAACCACTGTTGAAGCTCAATGTTAAACTTGAGTTACCGATGTACAATGGAGAAGTTGATGTTGGGAAGCTTGATAACTAGGTGGGACAAATGGAGGTTTACTGTAGTGTGCAATAGATCACTGAACATGAAGTCAAAATGAGACTAGCATCGCTTCGTTTAGCAGGCACAACACTGATCTGGTGGTAGAGTAAGTTACACAAAGGTACCTAACATATCGGTAAGATTTTTCCATCATGGTTTGATTTTATTACTACACCTAGAATGAAATTCTATACATTGGGGTATAAGAAAAACACTTTAATATAATGGCTAGGACGAAAAGTTAGGGAAGGTCATCCAGTGCAGGAATATAGAGATGAGCTTCATAAGAAGGCATTGATGTTAGATATTCCTTTGTATACTCAAGACATTCTCATGAAATACATAGGAGGATTACCTAAGCATGTTTGTAATACTATATTTATGTTTAGTCCTACTAACCTGTATGAAGTGGGAGTACATGAAACTTACATTGAATTAGGTAAGTTAGGAGTTGGCGTATCATTAGAATCGACAGCAAGAATGGAGAGCAAGGTAAAAGGGAAAGCGAACAAAGAAAACTTTAGCAAGGAGGTTTAAAATCACTCTTGTAAACATTGCAATAAAGAGGGCCATGACGAAGACCACCGTTGGCAATTGCATCCTGAAATGAAACCAAAGTGCATTAGAAAAGGGAAGAAAAAGGTTGCTGCAATAGTGAAATTGATAGACCTAGGGTCAAATTTAGGCGTTGAGACACAGATCACATAATTGATTATGACCGGAAAATTTGATGAAGTTAATGATTCTAACAGTTCTAGACGGAAGTTATTTCACACAAGGGTTGTTATGAAACATACAAAGATTGACACATTGTTAGATAATGGATCTCAAGCTAACCAGATTTCATAAAAATCCATTAAGCAATGGGGATTGAGAACTATAGAGCATCATATACCATATACTTTAATTTGGATGAGAAGAAATCATAAATTACGAGTGACTGAGCAATGCATGTTAGCATTTGCAATAACTTCTCAATTTAATGATAAGGTGATGTTTTATTGATGAGCCTCGGGTAATTATATGGGCCTTAATTCACCTCCTAGCTTAGTCAAACCAACTTTTCTCACAACTTATTACATGTTTTTGATTATATTTCGTATATGAGATGAGTTAGAGTTTGATATTATGCCTAGTGGACTAATATGCATTGAATGCAGAATTGAAGGAGAAAATCAAGGAATTTATGAAAATAATAAGGTTAATACTTGCATCGGAAAAGGGAGAGGGATTGTAGGAGGTAAATCCTCCTCATTTACTTATCCCTCATTCAAATATTCCTCCATCCATCACACTAGCTCGGAGTGCAAGCAACCAAGCCATGAGGATTAGAATGAAGCCTAGCAAGTGAGAGACAAAGAGCTAGTTTATCTCGAGTTTAGGAGCCAAGCATCCTTGATTTTAAGGAAGTAATTGGGGACTTCAGTTTTATAAGTAGAGAGTCCTAGAGCCTCATTAGGATTTGAATTTTCGTTGTAAAAATCTAAGCTATTTTCTAGCTCCAGACTTCTGAAAGTTTTATTGATGTAATTTTCTGTTTTGGTAATAAGAATGACTTTTGTTTTGAGCCAACATTGAGTTAACTCAGAGGGCTAGAGCTCTTCGGCTAGGGCCCAACCCTAGTAGCCAAGGCTCCTCTTTCTTGTTTCTATATTTTTAGATTAGTCTCATAGCTTCATTGTTAATTTTCTTTTAGATGTGTTTTCATTGAAAGTGGTGTAGATTGGATTGGTTGTTTATTACTTTGCTTGCATTTGTGCCTTACTTTAGTAGCAGGTTAGCAAGGATTAAAGAAGTACCACAAGGTTGTCATTGGGTGTCTTGGCCTCATTTCTTCACTTTGGGATCGTTATTTGAGGAAGGGACCCTTATGCAGCCCCAAAAACATATATTTCTATTTCTTGATTAAGCTTTAGATGTTATTGTATTTAAGTTAGCATTTGATCAGTTTTGCAAAGTAGGATTTCATTTCCATCTCTTATATCTTCACTCTTGCAATAGATCTCATCCATGCTTTCATTCCTTTCAGCAACATTCCCCATTCATAATGTAGGGAGTTAGTTCATTAATTCTTCTTTTCTAGTTTATGATAATTCTTATTGTTTGCATAGTTTTGGGGGAATTATACATGTTTTATGAAGAGAAGGTTCTTCAGCAGGAGATAAAGGCTTCATAGCCAGCAACAACCTTCCGCTATATCCACCATAGTCATTCCTCGTTTTCACCATCACCTTCACTAGTTTTCATCATTTTTCATATAAATTATTCCAAGCACATTAAACGAATCCAACCATCTTCTATCTTCGTTGTTGATTTCTCAGTGATACTAGTCCTTTCCTCACTTTATTCCACCCATCTACTACCTGCCCTAAGCCTTCCACCACCTCCAACACCTTCCATTTTTCTCTCGGCTATATCATGTAGGTTTACAAGGAATTGTGTAGGTTTCTAGTACATCCTATAGGTTTTCCTGAAATGGCATGTTTTGAGGCCGAATTGAGGGAAGACCTCTAGGAAGTCACCAAAATCCTCCCAAGGGTCTCCCACAACATCCAATAATCTCCTAACCCTTCTAGCCATTCTCCAACATCCTTAATGCACCTGCCACATCACCGAAAGAAATTAGTTTGAATACTTGATTTTTCATGAAAAGACAAAAAGACAAAAATAGATTTATTTCAGCCCCTTTACTTTCACAGTAGTGATGTTTGATGCTTCTTACATCCATTCTTAGATAGTAGCATTTGGATCATGATAATTTAGCATTATTGCAAAGCATAGTTCCTTGGTAGTTAATTAGGAAATGGTGTGATTTAGCAATGAATTTTGGTCTTTTCCATTATTGCAATAAAGTAGCTATCCCTTAGAGCAAATTTCCCTTTCTTCCATAAAGAAACCAAGCTTCTTATGACTCCATATAAGTTTGTCTTCAAAACCCCAGTGGTCTCTCGCTAGCTGAACTGTGAAAAAGGGCAAAACCATCACTGTTACTTGTGTATACAACACTGTCACCTCCAAGTTTGTATGAACCCTTGGTTGATAAAGTAAAGCTGGTAGCCTATGAGTTGCAGCATTCCTACTGCAATACTGGCGCTCATCACCTTTTGGTACTGTTGCTGGAGAGGTGTCTAAGTAATATCTGAATACTTCCTCTTTCTTCTATTTCTTGTCTCTAATATTCTGCCATTAGTTTATTTCTACAAAAGTAATTTAGTTGCTTCATTTTTCATTCTACACTTTCTGATTTCCTTTCCATTTTTGCAAGCAAGATTTCAATTCAGAAAGCAGTTTTTCACTCACTCAGTAATTTTCATTTTATCAACAATTTCAATTCTGAAAAGTACTTTCCAAGTGTGAAAAAAACACAAAAATAACCCAAAAACACTTCCTTTCATGCCTCGCAGGAATAGGGATAACTTAGGGAAATTTTTGCCAAATACCTCCACTGCATCAAACAGACAACCTTCCCTCTTCTTCAATGGCTGTGAACTAGATGAACTCTTAAGTGAGCAACATGACATATTTGAAGAACCTACGGGGGAAGAAGAAGAAGAAGAACCCATTCCTACTGAACCAATGGCTGAATACAGAAATGACAGAGGGAATAGAGAGAGTTGAGGGTGCCTTCCCTACCAGGGAAAACAATGGGGACACTAAGATGAAAAATATAAGGCTCTATTCCCTACCTCATTTCCATGGCTTGACCACAAAAGGCCCCAACACTTTCCGATTTGAGTTTGTTGTTATATGATGAACCTATGACTATATAGATAATGAGCAGAAGTTAAAACTATTTTCATCTACCCTCAAGGATGCAACATTGTGTTGGTTCATGGGTTTAACTAGGGATTGCATCACAACTTGCACTCAGATGCGATAAGCATTTAACAACAAGTATCAAGACTACTATCGGTCAAAGGATACTAAAGAGGAAATTTTTAGGATGACCATAGGCAATGATGAATCCCTAAAGGATTACGAAGAAAGATTCCAACTTAGTTACAAAAGGGCTAGGTGCACACTTGACCATGAGTCACTAAAGTTGGTCTTGCTTAGTGGATTAAGGGAAGATATTTTGGATACCCTGCACTTGTTAGTAGGAGGGGATATCTACCAATTACCCTATGAGGATGTCAAGATTGTCTTTCGAAACCTTTCTAGGGTAGCTAGGAAAAAGGGTAGGGGTAGTCAACCTATGGTGAGTACATCCTCTTCCAACTCATCCATCATGGGTGAAATTGGAAAGATGTTGGAATATTTCAAAATTTAGATGTTGCAAACCCATGCCTTGAAAATGGACGTGATGCACATTAAGAGAAAGAAGGAGGAAGTAGAGAGAGCCTTGGCCATTTTTTGTCCTAGATGCACTCGAAGGCATCCTAGGAATGGATGTCCATTGAATTCTATTGAAATTTGCTCAGTCTGTGAAGAAAACCACTCCACAGGCAAGTTCTCTTCTTTGCCTACAATCAAAGTTGTATATAAAGGAGCTAAAGGGGTCATTGAGCAGCTCTACTACATAAACCAAAGGAGACATCATGGGCCTAGACCATACCAGCAGTGCATACAAAGGTCATCCCATACATATCACAACCCCAACGAAACCACGGCCATACCTTCTTGGGGACCCCCTACTCATCCGTCCTAGTCTACACCCCCTCCTTGGTCCTTTGCATCTCAGTATCACTCCCAACCATCCAGCCAATCATTTCAACCATATTCTATGCCACTACCTCAGTGGAATGCACCGCCCCAGGGGTGGAGGCCCCAATACAACAATGCTCCAGCTTTATTGCCTTCACCACCTACCCAGCCACAACTGCTACACTCTGCTCCACCCAAGAAACCCCAGATTCCTGCCCAGCCAAATCCAAACCTGAACAACAGACAGGCTAAGTAGGTATATAGTGGAGAGACATCATATCCAGCTTATGTTGTGGAAATCCAGGAGATTAACTTGAGATTTGGGAGAGTACTCCCGGATAACCAATCTCCACCTCCACATAGGGAGGTTGAGGAAGAAAGAGAGGAAATAATTCTTAAAGTGAATCCACCCTTTCTTGAGAGCCTAACCCAACCACTCTAGCCTACGACAGAAGAGACTGAACTTCTGGGAGAATTGAAAAATCTATGTGCAAAGATTCCACTTCTCCAAGAAATAAAATATGTTCCTATTTACAATAATTTGATTAAGGAGAAGTGCTTCAAGCATCTATGGAGGCGAAGAAGGGATGCCCCTACCATTAATGTCATTGGACAGCTGCCCGACTTAATGTTGTGGTAGGTAATCTATCCAAAGTATTTGGACCCTGGAAGCCTTGTAGTAGATGTGCATGTCAATGGCACCATTGTCCCACAGACTTTGATCGATCTTGGGGCTATCATTAATGTGATGACCAAGGACACCATGCTCAAGCTCAACCTCCAAGGTTCATTGAGGAAGCCCACAATAGTTTTGCAACTTGTAGACCCCTCCACAATAACCCCTAACAGGATTGTCGAGGATGTGATGGTCTCCATTGACTCTTAGGAGCACCCTCCAGATTTCCTAGTTCTCCACCCTAAGGCTAAGCTTACTAGTTACCCTCTCATCCTTGGGAGACCCTAGTTGGCCACTGCTAATGCTTACATTAGCTACAGAGCTGGGAATATGACCATCAAGAATGGGTATATGTCCAAGTAGTTAGTCCTATACCCTCCTGCTCAGTTATCTCTAGAGCATGATTTACCTTTATGGTTGGGGGTTGAGGAAGAAGATGAAGTTTATTCTACCCAACTTTATACATTAGAAACAACCATGGGAGGAGGACAACAGGATGAAGATGATTTGATTGAACACCTACTCCAAAGTCAAACTCTCAATACATTGCCCTTAGAATATGTAGTAAAGGTAACTCAAAAAAATCATAGAATTGACCTATGCTTGGCCAATTCCAACACCCTCTGTGTCAAAACCATAGAATTCGACCTTGAGAGAACCTTGAAAATCAATTCGTCTCTTTCTGCTCTCGAAGAAGAGTAGTTATGCAACATGATAAAGGAACATCTAGATGCCTTCACTTGGAGTTACAAATAAATGAAGGGAGTACACCCCTCAGTGTGTAATCACCACATATACATCAAAGAGGGTTGCAAGCCAGTCCGACAACCACAAAGGAGGATGAATCCATCTCTTAAAGATATAGTCAAGGAAGAACTACAAAAACTGCTAGATCCAGGATTCATTTACCCTATCTCTGATAGTGAGTGGGTCTCTCCTTTGGTGTTAATTCCAAAGTAAAATGGTATGTGGAGGATTTGTGTCAATTACAGGGAGTTGAGCAAAGCCACAAAGAAGGAAGATTTCCCTCCACCCTTCATTGACCAAGTGCTAGTTGGCCTAGTAGGGAAAAGTTTTTCTCTTTCCTAGATGGATTCATTGGGTACAACAAAATCCAGATCAACCCAGAAGACCAAGATAAAACCACATTCACTTGTCCTTGGGGTACTTTTGCATATAGGGTCCTTCCTTTTGGCCTATGAAATTCTCCTGCCACTTTCTAGAGAGCAGTCCTGAGTATTTTCACTGAGTTAGTCCATGATGTGGTGGAAATTTATATGGGTGATTTTACACCTTATGGCTATGATTTTCAAGAGGCTCTATCCAACCTAGGAAAAGTACTACACAAATGCATTGAAATGAACCTATCCTTCAGTCCTGAAAAATGTGAACTCTTGATGACTACGGGGACCATGCTAGGTCATTCAATATCTCAGCAAGGAGTGCAGGTGGACCCAAACAAAATAGCTATCATCCAAAGGTTCCCACCTCCTCAAAAGCAGAGAGATGTCAAAAGATTCCTAGCGTTATCTGGATACTACCGAAGGTTCATAAAGGACTTCAACAAGTTGGCCTCTCCTTTATTTGGTTTGTTGGCCAAGGACTCTAAGTTTGTATGGTCAAAAAGCTATCAAGAGGCTTTAAAAACCCTAAAGGACAAGTTAACCACTACACCAATTCTCTGAGGCCCAAATCGGGCCCTTCCCTTTCATATTCATGTTGATGCCTCACACAAATCCATAGGAGAAGCCCTACGTTAGAAAGATGAAAAATTGCCTTATGCTATCTACTTTATCAGTAAGAATCTATCAAAGGCTGAACTAAATTACACAGTGACCCAAAAGGAAATCCTTGATGTTGTGCATTCATTGAACAAATTTAGGCATTATATTACAAGCTATGAAACATTTATGCATACTGACTAGGCTACAATCAAATATTTAATGAATAAACCAGATGTGAATGCTCATATTATAAGATGGTTACTTTTATTACAACATTGTAATCTAACTATTGTTGATAAGCTTGGTAAGAAAAATGTTGTTGAATACTTTTTGTCCAAACTAAATTTTCCTGCGTGTGAAGAAGGAATGGTTGATGACCAGTTACCGGATGAGCACTTATTTTCTATTTTAGTTCTCTCTCAATGGTTTGCTGATATAGAAAAATATTTGGTATCTACACAGTTCCCACTGAACTTGTCCTCCAAAGAGAAGAGCAAGATAGTGAGGAACAGAACCCCCTTCACTTGGATTGGGGCAATCTCTTCAACCTTGGCCTAGATCAAATCTTGAGAAGGTGTGTCAGTAAGGAGGAAGTCTTTGACATCCTTTTGACCTGTCATGATGGGCCTTATGGAGGTCACTTTGCAACAAAAAGGACAACATTCAAAGTGTTACAAGCAGGCTATTATTGGTGCCCTCTTCATCAGGATCTGAAAAGATATACTAGCCAGTGTGATTGATGCCAAAGGATGGGAAGGCCTACTCAAAGAGATGAAATGCCTCTGCAGCCTTAGGTGACTTTCGAGCCATTTGACAAGTGGGTTTTGCACTTCATTAGACATATTGACCCTCCTTCCAAACAAAATCAGTACATCATTGTGTGCACTGACTATCTAACTAAGTGGGTTGAAACCAAGGAAATTAAGGCAGAAACATAAGAGAAGGTAGCTGAGTTCCTAAGAGAGAATGTATTTTACAAATTTGGGTACTCTAGAGAGCTGGTCACAGACCAAGGCAGCTAGTTTACCTCCAACATGTTTGAAGACTTGCTCAGCCAGCACAAAATCAAGCATAGAACCTCCACTCCCTATCATCCACAAGCTAATGGACAAGTAGAGGTGACCAATAGAGTGCTAGAGGGCATCTTTACAAAAGTGGTAAGTAGCAACAGGAACAATTGGGTAGATAGACTAGTTGAGGCAACCTAGGCCTATAATGTTGGAAATAAGACTGAGAGGGGGGGTGAATCAGTATTATTAATTTCTTTTCAATAAACCATCCAGATTTATGCTTTAAATTATTATTTCGAAATTGATAATTAACTTGTATGTCAGTATCATATAATAACGAACAAGAACAGTAAAAACAGATAGTCACACAATGGAACACCAGATATAAGGTGGAAACCCAATGGAAAACCACATGCTGCAATATGTCTCTATCTTCTTTCAAATAGAACTTCTTTTACAATGAGTTTGTACTAGTGTAGTCCTTTACCAGTACGCAGGCTGCAACCTGCAGAGAGCTACAACCCTCTCGCATTTTCCAGTCTCTCCTGGAAGGGAGCTACAACCCCCTACTTCATTCAAGGACCACGTTTCATTAATTTTCAGACTGGATCCAAGAAGATCAAATGGTCATCAAGTATAAACAAATCTTCAGAATTACCCAAGCATCAGATCAATACAGAGATTGAATATGACGATATCAAAACCCAATACAGAGGATTTACATACTGCTGCGCACCCAGAGGCTAAACATTATTGCTACAGGAAGAACTTAATATTGCGCACCCAGAACCCTTTTAGAAGACAACAGAGGCCAATTTCAGAACCCAATTACAGAGGATTTACACATTACAGCGCACCCGAGGCTAAACATGATCAATACAGCCGAAAGACTTAATATTGCGCACCCATCAACCTACAGATTGATAAAAGGCAGAAATAAATCTCTATCAGGGATTGCGACTTCATCAAGGCATTCGTAAATGTCTGTGCCTGTGCCTTTTTATATGTGGGAATATGTGCTTGCACAGTCTCCTGCAATTTATGATCTTCAAACAGCAATCATACCAGACAGAGCTGATGAGATCTCAGCCAATACTTCACAACCGATCGAAAGTCTTTCAGAACTGTTCTTTTATCAGATCTTCAATACCCACTTCCTTGCCGCCAAACGATCTCATACCCTCTTATATAGCAAAGCTATTTTTAAAAACAAAGAATCAAAACCGAGATTAACAATACTAGGGATACGAAAACCTGGGATTCACTTGCTTTGACCGATCACTTAAAGAATGACTTAAGTGATAAAAACAACGAAAATATGATGAAAACGGTCCAAACGGGCAAAGAGGTAGACTTTAAACTGAATGTACTCATAACAATAATATATCAGGTCCGCTTCTTATCGCTATCGACGCATGCCCATATCATAGCCTATTGTCGACGGCCGATCTGATGGATCAGATGCGATACGACAATTAACCTTGCTTTTATAAATATATCGGGTCCGCTCATTTCATCACTATTGGCGATTAGATGTGGGAAGCCTTTATAAAATGGGCGATTACCGCGGATGTGATATTAATATATGATGCCTTTAATCCCTCCATCAGGTCTACCACCTCTTACCGCAATCGGAGGATTGGGGAGGGCGACCCTTTATGCATTGCGATATACTGCAGATGTGATATTATTATAAACCAAAAACGATATGCCATTGGGTCCATTGCAATCGGAGGTTCCAACTGTGTTACATACCCAAAGACCCAATGCGCATATATGCCAAAATATATGTATTAACACATATAACTGTGTTTATCCACCGAAAGGGAGAAATGCATACATGTTATTGTTTATTATATAATACATATATATATGGGTTTTAAGCACCCAAACACCTCCCGGTAGTATTAGTGTATGCATATATGGGTTTTGATCGCCCGAACAACTCCCGATAGAGTTAAAGCATGCATATATGCCCTAATGACTCCCAATAATGATTAAGCATGCATCCAAGGGTTATATAAGCCCGATTCCTCCCGATAAGCTCTTTATATATGAGAATGTGCCTCTATTGCACCGATAGGCTCCCAATGACTTAATGGCTCTCGATAACTGCTTCTTTGGCATATTTATACATATGTGAAGGGATCCTTTGTCTCCTCTTGGCTCTTCTTGTTGTTTTCTCTGTTTATCTCCTCTGAAGATGTATATAAGTGAGATGATTGTCTATGAGAGGGTTGCCATCAAGTACAATGCATGCATCATAATGCCAACAATCTCCCCCTTTGGACTTGATGGCAACAACACCAAAATCACTCTCCCCGTTTGTCATCAAGGGCAAAGGGTGGATCAAGACATACTCTGTCCTTGATATATATTCGGCTGCCCAAACCTGCTTCTCCTGACTATATCTCCCCCTCAGAACCTGCTCCTCCTGATTATGAACCAGATCATAAAAGCGATATCAACTTCAGATTTTTCAGGTAACCATTCCACTCCACAGCTATTCTGGCTACTGGCTACTTATAATACAGAGACCGCCCTATTTTCCCTTCTGCTCGTGCCGCTGATCGAACTCAGGACCTTTAATGCCATGGGTATTTTGACAACCAAGAACTTACTGAGGACCGCCATCCACCCTGTTCACTCCTACTAAGACCAAATATGGTGCAATACTATAATGCCAACAATGGATTAGATATGCTCCCCCTGAGCGTTGTATGCATATACCCCATATGAACCTCTCGTAAAAGCACCAATCTGAGAATTAACAGGATGATGCATCAACAACCCCCAGCTTTTGCCTGAGGTATTCAAAGGTCTCCCTGGGCAATGGTTTGGTGAATATATCAGCAACTTGTTCCTTAGAAGGAACATACTCCAACTTAACCTTTTGTTCAAGCACTTGTTCCCTGAGAAAATGATACTTGATCGGTACGTGCTTGGTCTTTGAATGCATGACTGGGTTCTTTGAAATGCTGATTGCACTTGTATTATCACAGAAGATGGAGATAGGTGGTGTACAAGTGATTTGAAAATCCTGCAAGGTATGCATCATCCAAAGAAGTTGAGTGCAACAAGATGCAGCAGCCACATATTCTGCTTCAGCTGTAGATAAGGCAATTGAACTCTGTTTCTTGCTGAACCATGATACTAATCTGGAACCCATAAAGAAAGCACCACCACTTGTGCTTTTCCTGTCATCCACACTTCCAGCCCAATCTGCATCTGTGTAAGCATGAAGTGTGAGATCTGTGTCTCTAGGATACCATAAGCCATAGTTTTGAGTTCCTTGAAGATATTTGAAGATTCTCTTTACTGCCTGAAGATGAGTTTCCTTTGGATTTGCCTGAAATCTTCCAACTATTCCAACTGCATGCATGATGTCTGGTCGGGTACCTATCAAATAAAGTAGACTTCCAATCATAGATCTGTAGGTTGGTTGATGAACTGCAACTGATTCATCATTCGCACTCAGACTGCATCCTGTAACCATGGGAGTAAATACCGGTTTTGAATCTTCCATGCCATACTTTTTCAAAATCTGCTTGAGGTACTTGGTTTGAGACAAGAAGATACCGTCTTTATTTTGTTGGATTTGTAATCCAAGAAAGTATGTCAGTTCTCCTAGCAGGGACATTTTGAATTCTTTTTGCATTACCGAGGCAAAGTTTTGACTCATAGCTTCTTCATTGCTGCGAAAGATAATATCATCTACATACACAACAAGTATTAGCAATTTGTCATTTTCAATTTTTATATAAAGATTGCTATCTGTTGATCCTTTTGAAAAGCCTTGTTGATGAAGATATTTGTCCAAATGGTAGTACCAAGCCCTTGGAGCCTGTTTAAGACCATCGAGAGCCTTTTTCAATCTGCATACAAGATTTGGATCATTCCAAAGAATGAAACCATCTGGTTGCTCAATGTATACTTCTTCTTCTATGTCTCCATTCAGAAAAGCTGATTTCACATCCATTTGAAATACTTTGAACTTTTGAAAGCTTGAGAGAGCAAGGAACATTCAGATGGCCTCAAGTCTTGCAACGGGAGCAAAAGTTTCTTCAAAATCTATTCCTTCTTGTTGGGCATACCCTTTGCACACCAGTCTTGCCTTGTTTCTAATTACCTCCCCATTTTCGTTCAACTTATTTTTGAAAATCCATTTTGTTCCTATGACATTCTTATCCTTTGGTCTAGGAACCAACTCCCAAGTGTTGTTCTTTTCGATCTATTCAACTTCCTCATCCATTGCCTTGACCCAACATTCATCCTTGCATGCCTCTCTTACATTTTCTAGTTCAGTGGAGGAGAGCAATGCCAAATAGCTTGAAGCTTCTGCAGTTGATCTTCTTGTTTGTATGCCTGCCTCTTTTTGTCCCAAAATTTGAGATTCTGGATGATTCTTCTGTACATACCTGGATGGAGTCTTTTCTTCTATCATTATCTGTTCTTCGGGTGCCTCTTGAGGTTCTTTTTCTTCATCATTGGTCTGATTTGGAGGGTAGTCTTCATCTTCTTCGATATTTTCATACCTTACTTGCCTAGGAATGTATCCCTTTTCATCAACCACTACATCAATGCTGTCAACAATTCTTCCAAGTCTTTTATTGTAACACTTATATGCTTTGCTGTGAGGAGAATAACCAAGGAGAATGCCTTCGTCTGCTCTAGGCTCAAGTTTTCCAAGTTGTTCATCAGTATTCTTAATATAGCATTTGCTCCCAAAGATTTTGAAGTGCTTTACCGATGGAGTCTCACCATACCAGAGCTCATGCAGAGTTTGAGTGTTGTTCACTCAAAAATTTGTTCTATTGAGAATAATAACTGCAGCAAATGCAGCTTCACCCCAGAAGGTTGCGGGAGTTCCAGACTCATCAAGCATAGCACGAGCCATTTGTTGGATTGTTCTGTTCATCCTTTCCACAACTCCATTCTGCTGAGGAGTCCTAGTTGTAGAGAATTCCCTTCTTATTCCATGTTCTTCACAGAAATCAAAAAATTCATTTGAGGTGAATTCCCCACCTCTGTCAGACCTGAGGCACTTAATTTTGTAATCTGATTCATTTTCAACCAAGGCTTTGAAAGACTTGAACTTTTCAAATGCTTCGTCTTTGTGCTTCATAAGTCCTAACCAAACCATCCTAGAGAAGTCATCAATGAATAATATAAAATATTCTTCTCCTTGAGGTGACCTTGTCCTAAATGGACCACATACATCTGTATGTACCAGCTCAAGAGGCCTACTAGCTGATCCTTCCTTTTCAGGAAAGTTAGTTTTGGTTTGCTTACCAAACTGACATGATTTGCACATTGTGTTGTCTGGAATTTTGATGTCTAGAAGACCACGGACTGCCTGGTATTTGCATGCTTTCCTTATTTGTGAAAAGCTCAGGTGCCCCAACCTCCGGTGCCATAACCAATGTTCATCGTCCTTGCTCAAATATCATTGTTGTTGTCCTTCTTCAAATATGTATAAATTATTTGGAGTTCTTCTGACTTTGATCACTGTTTTTCCTGTATCGAGATCACGAACACTACATCCATTTGATCGAAATATTACCTCTATTCCTTGATCGCACATCTGACTGACACTCAGTAAATTATGCTTCAAGCCATCAACATACAAAACATTTCCAGCCTTGACCTTTTCCTTCAACTGAGCAGTGCCTTTTCCTTTTATGGCCGCAGGAGTATCATTTCCAAAAGAAACCTTCTTTCCCTTTTCTAGAGTAGTATATGATTCAAGTTTTTCTTTATCACCTGTCATATGCTTCGAACATCCGCTGTCGATAAACCATAAATTTTCTTGTCTTTCTGCATGAAAAGCTATCCCACATCTTTCTAGTTTTGGTTCTTTTATTCTCCATGTTCTGGTATTTGAGGCTTGCTCCTTTGTCTGCCAAAACCTGCTCCTGCATTCAGCATCTTCATGACCAAAGTTATTACAAATAGAACATTCAATTTCACTTTCAAGGGCGGAAAAGTTGTTATAGGTCCTCTTCGTGATTCTAGACATACTTCTTTGCTTTTGGGCTTCTCTAGTCATGATTGTCTTATAGGCAACACATTGAGCTGCTTTGTGACCAAAGTTATGGCAAGAGAAACATTGGTCGTTGAAGAAACTCCTGCGATTATCAAATCTATCATCCAATCAATTGTAGTTTCTACTGTCATCCATTCTTGAGGCAAATTGGGAAGGTTTTACCTGTGGCTGGTTGTAGCTTCTGTTTGTAGCTTGCCCCCGATTTTCTTGATAGTTTTTGTTTGTTCTTGAGATAAACTGTCCTTGATTTACTTGATGATTTCTATTAGGCCTTTGCTCGCTCCTCCTTGCTACATCAAGATAACTTTTGGAGGTGGATGCTTGAGATGCTTCTCCATTATATCCCAGACCTGTCTTGATTAATGGAGAACGCTGCACATTGATGATCTCATCCAGAGTTTTAGATCCTTTAGCAAATTTAAGATTAAGAGCTTTTGTCTTCTCAATCTCTTTTGTAAGACCAACAATTTCACATTCCAATTTTTCAAGATGTTTTTCCCTTTCAGCTAGTTGACATTGTAGAGATTCAATAATCACATTCTTCTCTTCTAAGCAAATTTTGAGATTAGACATTTCTTCATAAAAACCTTCTTCATCTATAGCATCCATGTAGTCATCATCTTCAAAAGCCATTAAGAGTTTATAGTCATTACCTCGTTCATCTTCGTCACTATTTGAGAGTCCATCACTATCTTCATGAGTGTAATAGCTTTTCCTGTTAGCATTTTGTTTCTTTTTCCATCTAATAGGTTCCTTTCCCTTGTCATTTTTCTCTTTATGAGGACATTTGGCAGCATAGTGACCCACTCTTCCACATGCAAAGCATTTGAAAGGTAACTTACCTTGGAATCGTCCAGCACCCCGTTGGAGATTTTTGACAAAATTTGATTCTTCTTCTTCTTCTGACACATCTCCTGATTCATAGTATTCTCCTTTGCCTGAAGCCTTGAAGATAGCTTCTCTCCTGTCTGATGGACCTCCTTTCCTCATTTCATAAGCAGTTAGAATTCCGTGCGGCTGTGACATTTTAAGACTTTGTAGATTCTCCTTTTTTTCTATTGCAGAAACTTTAGATTCAAACCTAGGTGACAAAGATCTTAGAACTTTTTCAACCACAACAGCCTCTTTTATTTCTTCACCCAAGTTTTTCATACAATTGACAATCTCATCTACACGAAGAAAATAGTTAGCCACACTTTCATCATTATACATCTTGAGATTTTCGTACTGAATCCTGAGGGTTTGAAGTTTTGCTTGTTTTACCTGATCATCTCCTTCATAGCTTAGGACAATCTTGTCCCATATTTCTTTTGCGGATTTATACTGCATAACTTTCATGAATTCTGATTGAGATAGACATCCTAAAAGAGTATTGACCACCTTTGCATTTGTTTCATATTTCTTCTTCTCAGCTGGATCTGTAGGAGTAGCTGATGGAAAAGTATACCCTGTCTCTATGATGTCCCAGACTTCTGTACCCAGAGATTGAAGAGAGGCAGTAACTCTTTGTTATAGACATTTTTGTGCCTTACAGCTCTAAGCATGAAATGTACATAAACCATGGGATCCAAAGTCCCTAAAAGTGTTGTTCCTGCCCCTAAAGGAACAAGGTCAACAAATTACAGCTTCTCCCAGAAGTTCTCCACCAGAAACTGCTCAGAATCAGTCAAATCAGGATCATTTCAGCTGCTCGACTAGCTACCTGCGTTGCATAGCACCCAAGTACACTAGCTAGGTGCATTGCAACGCACCTAAAAGCACTACCAGGGTGCACTAAGTGGGAAATGACAAATGGAAGTGCCATTCCACGAGGTGGAAAGACAATGGAAGCTTCCAGAATCTTCCCCCATGACACTTGCCTCACTGAGTTCGACCAAGGATGAGTAAGAGGCTCTCAGCCTCCAAGTGGAAGCAAGAACTGACAGAGAGAAGACACTAGTCAAATGACAAGCTGACTCACCTTCTTTGCATACATCTATATATGGATCCCTCATCCCAGAGATCTAGAGGCTGGAATTTTGTATTTTGCAGAGAATTGTTGTTGGCTTTGAGATTGATATGAGAGTATTGGGTGATTTATGCTTTGTTGGAGGTGAAGGAGGGATTCCTTTGCTGGGAGGTTGATGCTGGATCGGGAATCATTGGTTGTATCTCCTCCTGGATCTTCTTGTTATATCAATAAAACTATTTGAGTTTCTCCTACATGCTTGTGTATCATTGATGTTTGTTACATTTGTATGTTTAGCTTAAATCTGATCCTAAGCTATTTATGAATATAAATCCATGTCTTTGTGTAGTTTTCTTCTTCTGTGATCTTACAGGAACTTGGTGAAGCCGGGCAAGTAAGGGAGCAGGTAGCGGGAAGCTGTCAAAGAGAAGAGAGATTGGATCAAAGGACTAGCGCAAGACACAGGTTGGTTCATCCTATTCCTCTTCGTTTATAGTTCATAAAGAAGAATACAAAAGTAGTTTTCTCTGTTTGTTGCTAAGGCACTGTCACACCTTAGTGGGATAGGGTCGTTTTGAATAGACACTTTTCCCCACAACAAAATGGCGACTCCGCTGGGGACGATTGTCTAATTAGTTTATTTGTGTTTCTCTTGATGTTTGTTTCATAGACTTAGAAGTAGCAATCGAACTGCATTTGCCATTTACAAATGCAAAAGTAGACACCTGCTACTTCAATCCATTCACTGGATCTGTTTATGATTTGAATAGTGGATTCACAAATGATCTGATTGCCCTTTGTGATAGCTCTTAGTCCTCCTTTAAATCATCCCTTTTATTGTACCTTATTGATTTCTTTTACTCGGCCAAAAACCATAGATTAAACTGCAAACCGTGACCCAGAACCCGGATAGAAGTCTCGTTTCTGCCCCAGCGTAGGCTCTGTGAAGAGGTTCTGCATTTCAACGCAGGTCCTGAGAGGGCTACCTGCACTGCAATTCAGTTTCTCTGTGCAACAGGTGCGCTGATCAGCCTTGCCCTGTGCAGCTAAGGTTCTTTGCTTCATTTTGTCCAGTTTTGTCTCTGATTTTTGCAGCCTGTGATCAGTGTGTGTACCTGTCTGAAAACTCCTTTTCTTTGCCTTAATTCCGCCTCCTTTGTACAAAAAGACTGTAGGTGTTTTTGTGTGTTTGTGGCATCATTTACAGTTTTCCATTGCAAAAGTGAAATAGTCATACTGTCGTCCTCTGATTTAGATCTGTCGTAACTGTCGATTTTGGTCTTAGGAAAAAGTTTATTTGCTGTTGACAGTCGATTATGCTTTTACTTTTGCCTTTGGTTTGAATTTGTGACTTTCTAGTGTCGAAACGAGTGTTTATTTCAAAATCATAAAGTGTCGTAATCATCTCTACCTTTTGATTTCGAAAAGAAGCTTGTTTGTGTTTGTCATTTGAAAGCGAATTCAGATTTGTACATCAACTTTCTTTTTAGGCATCAATATTAAGAAAGTGGAAAACAAATACATGCACTTGTGCATTTGCATATTGATAGTTTGTATGGCTTGATTTAGGAAAAGTGCATTTACAGTGTGCTCTTTGCTCTTTGAGAAAAGATTGTGTCTTTCTTTTCCCCTTGTAGCTAGGATTTTCATTGCTGGAAAGAGATAAAAGCTTGCTTATCATCTTTAGATTGCATTTAGGAATTACATCTACATCTCGTGGTGATCCCAAAAGGCAAACTTCTAAGAAATATCAACTTAAAATAAATTGAATGAATCTAACAACGCTTTGGAACTTAACGCACAACATAGAGGTCTAGGCTAGAGACGTGTTCCGGCGTCGTAAAACCTGGTAACTGTTGTCCTCACTGATGGTTGGGTGATTCCTCCACTGTGAGACGATAAGTGCCAGTACAGACTTGTGCTCCCACGTACCGTCGAGTATATATTGGGAGACCCCTATAGGCTTAAAACCTTTTATCCATAGGAAGCCGTGTCGGCCGCCCTACTGATCGCAATGCACCGAACACAGCATTCGGGAAGATTGACTGCCATACCGTAAAACGTATTCTGCAGTTTTGTGATTGGTTTGGTACTCCCTCTACCTAGATCTCCAGAGCAGTCCCTTTCGTTCCTTTTCAGACTCCTTAACGGAAAAGGTCCATCTGAGCACTTGTCACTTCAGGCTCATTAAAAATCGAAGGAGACTAGAGTCATCTTTTGTTTTTTCTCGACTCTTAAAAACTGAAAAAACAAGTTGTGTCTAAAGCGTCTAAAATTCATTTAATTCGGAAACATACTTCCCCTTTTTTATTTTAGTTGATCGAGTAATCCGCAATCGTGGAAGAAAGTCAATTGAAACCCCGTCGTTCGCGGAGGCTTACGAGTCAACCGTCTTTGTCTCCGGAATCGAAACCAGTACGGACAAAGCGAACTCGTTTAACCGGTTCCAAATATCCTATTAAAGTTAGAACAAGTGTTCCAATGACATCAGAGATTCCGGTTACTCCAAACATTTCTGGGATCCCTGCCTCTACAGAAGAAGTTCAACAACCACAGAGGGACAACGATACTGATCCTAGTCTGAGAGTAAACACTTGTGTTACCGAACCAGTTCCATCTACAACCAGTTTGGAGAGTCTTGCTCTTCAAACATCCGTCGTTGTTAATTCCACACCTTCTTCGGCACCAGAAATATTTTACGGACCTGACGGTCTTCCCCTTCCACCTGGTCTAATTGCAATTGAAGAAATTGTAGAAGATCCTCAAACAAGTACTCCAACACACTTTGGAGTCGGGGTCACTCTATATCCTTCTTCATCAGAAGTTAGTCTACCACCAGCGGAAGTTCCTGTAGAATCGCTAGGTAGTCTTTTGGATAGACTACAAATGTCTAAACAATCGTCAACATCTAGGACTGTGTCACCTGACACAGCGACAGCGGAGCTCCCTGCTGTCACTCCGACAATGTTTGTCGGCATACCATTTGTCCCGACTAGCTCTCAACCACTAGAATGAGCCCACTCAGGGGCTATTACGATGGTATGGTCCGTTCCTGTTTGTTCATCCAGAATAATACCCGGAAACTCTTATGTTGAGTCTCAACAAATTGATCCATTTGGAGGTCAATTTGGGCAATCCAGTCCCCAAGGGCAGACAATCCCCTTGAGTTCCGGATTACCACTGTATGGGGGGAAGTATGCCCTTTCATTACCCCCTCCGGGAGGATATCCATGTGGGATTTCACAACAATATTCAGGTTACACTGGAATTAACTCAAGTGGTTGGGTACCTATGCTACCTCAACAACCAAGAGTTGTGTATTTAATGCAACAATGTGTACCTATGTCAAACATCCCGACTACACCAGCTATTGTGATGGTGTCACTAGTTCAAACGCTGCCTGTTGTATGCCAACCTCATATTTCTCAGGTTGTAATGCAACAGCCCCTTGATCCTGCGACTCAACCACAATCACCAACTAGTGGGGCGACGCAGGTCCAAACGGGTACAATTACCCCACACCTTGGTCCAACGGTTAGTATAGCGCAACAGCACATGGCTTCACAACCGTGGCTGGTGCAGTACCAACAACCACGGCTCCAACAAGTATACCAAGGTTTTGAGCAACAAATCTTTACGAACAGTGGACAGCCGTACATTCAAAACGGTCAAAATCAACCATTTTACAATGGTCATGTCCACCAACCTTATCAGTCATACCAGCATCAAATGCATTATGCTGGCACGCAGAGACCAACTGCTTAGGCGATTCCATCGTATCCTGGGTATGCTTCACCTAACCTGAATCAACAGTTACCATTCGTGGCAACTTTAGAGTTACCTGATTTACACCGGTTAACAAACGATCCGATTGCTTATGCCCCTTGGTGGCCAGCGATTCCGCATAAACTTCCATCAGATATTCCTAAATTTAATGGAAATCTGGGTGAAGATCCATCGAATCACGTGATGACATTTCATCTATGGTGTTCATCAAACACCCTAAATGATGATTCTATAAGACTTCGCCTCTTTCAGAGGACGTTAACGGGTCCAGCGGAAAAATGGTACATTGAATTACCTAGAGCTTCGTTCGACAACTTCAGTACCTTAGCCACAACCTTTTTAACCCATTTTCAATTACCGATAAGTTTTGAAACGGGAACGAAACTCCTTACCAACTTCAAACAGACAACGGCCACTCACATATCTGATCATATACATGAGTGGCGACGTCGTCGTAGGATGGTAAAAACGTACGTCCCCGATCAGCTATTAGCTGAATGGTTTATCAAGTCATTACTTCCTTCCATCACGGAAGATGTGGCAAAGGGGGGAGTCGTAACGGAAGAGCAAGTTATCGCTCGTGCGCAATATCTGGACTTGATCTATACTCAGTCTGGCACGCTCTACGAAAAAATACCTCACGCCCCTAGACCGGAATTCTCAATTCCTCCTCCTCCTAAATCAAACAATGACTCTCACGCCGGTGATGGCATGATTGGCACAAAAAACGCGAAATCGACAAAGGCTACATCCAAGAAGGCCCGTAAGATTTCAGATCAAAATGCAAAAGACAAAATTCTTGCTTCGGAAGTAAATGTCGTATCGACAGATAAGGGCAAAGAAACCAAACAACCAGGAAGCAAGAAGAAAGGCAAAGGGAAGAAGAAGAAACACGATGATTCATCTCCTGAAAAATCTTCTTCAAACCCTCCTGGAAATAGGAAACCCCCTTCAGGGTGTCAGATATGTGATGAGGATCATTGGACGAAAGAATGTCCATACAAAGCTGAGATTAAGAAATTCTTTAAAAGTTCGAAAACCTCGGCAGTGTTAACTGATCCGTTTCCAAATCCAGAAACAAATCTGGTTGAAAGTGGAAATGCTTCCCTGTCTCAAGTGCTAATGTTGTCAGTTTCAAAACAGCAAAATGATGCTTTGATTTCAACAAGGAACAAAGATTACGGGAATCCGCAGCTGTCGAACAACAAGGATAAAGAATAACCAAGTAGTTCGACAACAACTTCGACAGAAGTTGTAACACCCACCATTCCTGAATTAACCATAAAACCACCAAAGGGAGTAGTACACAAGTCAACATTTAATCCCCGCGCTAGAGCGGCACAGCATTATAATGTAGTGGAAGATTTGGCCCAATCGCCATCCGCTATGTCGACTCTTGAAGTACTACAAAATTGCCCATCCCAAAGGCAGGCGTTATTATCAGCCATTGGTGGGGTTGACCCAAAGGATTCCAATCTTGTATCCTTCGATCATAAAGGATACGATCCTCAGTTACCAGCTCAATTAGCTTTCCTTATTCAAGTGAAAGCCCTCAACAAAATTGTTCATCGAACAATTATTGATGAGGGGGCATCCACATGCATTATGTCGATGAGTTGCTGGAAAACTTTAGGATCTCCAACCTTGTCACGATCATCGACGACATTAAAAGCATTTGATGGACGGACGTATACCCCGTATGGTATCCTAAATAACTTGAAAGTTGAACTAGGGGGGAAAACGGTAGAAATAGATGTTGAAGTCATTGATGGGAATCTTGATTACAACATCCTACTAGGAAGACCATGGATTTACGCCATGGCAGCTGTTGTGTCGACCTATTTCAGAAAGATTGCATTCCCCTTTCAAGGAGGGATTACAATCGTCGATCAACAAGACTTCCTCCCCAATGGTTCTCAAGTTACGGGAAGCATTCCAATGATCCATGGAAGCACCCATTCGCTTCAAAATATCGGAGTAGGCCTACTAAAAGACCCTATATTAATGGGAACTTTCGCACTTCCACCACCAATCAATATGGGAGAAGTAGCGTCAGTAGGAACCTGCAATATGATATCTTCGACACGAAAGATCTCAGAAAATGATATTGACATGGGTCATGAAATGGTTTTACCCCCAAGCCCAACGGAAATATTGTAGCAATCAATGTTCCTAGCATGGGAGGCAAACCCAGGTCAATGCTCGTCAAGCGTTTGGATAGATAGGTCTAGAGAATATGGTACCCCTTCAGATCCTTGGTCGCGAGTGCATGGAACCGACGAAGGAATTGTCGAATCAATGTTGATTGAAGGGGCACCATGGAATGATTCCCACCATCGTTCCCTTCTTCCCGATTGTGGAGAAGATACTCAAGATGACCTTTATCATCCTTCAGTTTTTGAATTCCTATCAAATACTGTAAATACGATGGATTCCGAGTGAAACTTATCCAATATTGAAGAGACTATAGCCATAAATATCTCGACCAAAACAGATGTTGTAGAGAATATTTATGTTGGCAAATGTTGTTCTCCTTCAGAACTGGAAATATATAAAGCTCTTTTTCGCAAATTCAGAGATGTCTTTGCTTGGTCATATGATGAAATGCCAGGCATTGACTCGAGTATCGTTGAACACGAGATTAAGATGTATCCAGATGTCAAACCAGTACGACAATGGCTAAGGCAGGTGCACCCCAAGAAAGCCGCTGCCATTAAGGCAGAAGTCGAAAAACTTCTCCATGCTGGTTTCATCTACCCGGTTCCTCTAACCGATTGGGTATCGCATATTGTCCCTGTTATGAAAAAACAAGGGACAATTAGAGTGTGCGTCGATTATAGGGATGTAAATCAAGCTTGTCCAAAGGACAACTACCCTACACCCTTTATTGACCAGATAATTGATGAATGCGCCGGATGTGAAATCTTTTCATTCATGGATGGATTCTCCGGGTATAATCAAATAAATATCCGCCCACAGGACCAGTCAAAGACTGCATTTATTTGTCCGTGGGGCACATTTGCGTACCGAAAATTACCCTTTGGTTTAAAGAACGCAGGGGCGACGTTTCAGAGGGCAATGAATTATGCCTTCCATGACATCAAGAACATCGTTCAACCGTACCTCAACGACCTTCCGGCTCATTCGCGAAAGCAGACTGATCATCCGTGGCATTTAAGAGCGATATTTCTACATTGCCGACACTACAAGATACGACTCAATCCACAAAAATGTGTATTTTGCTTCAATTCTAGTCGTTTACTTGGCTTTGTAGTCTCCAAGGACGGGATTCGTCTCAACCCCTATAAGGTTCAGGCAATCATAAATTTTCCTCCACCTTCAAATTTGCTTCAGATTCAGAAACTCCAAGGGAAAGCAAACTTTCTGAGGAGGTTCATTCCGAATTACGCAGAACTTGCTAAAGGTTATACACGTCTTTTGAAAAATGAAGTACCCTTTGTATGGGATCAGGTTGCGCAAGCTTCCTTTGATGCTTTGAAAGATTCCCTAATAAAAGCATCATTAATGTACGCCCCTGATTATCAAAGAGACTTTAACCTGTATCTGGCTGCAGCAGATACGACCATTGCGATGGTTTTAGTTCAAGAAGTCGATGGAATTGAACATCCTATATATTATTTAAGTAAAAACTTAAATGATACAGAAAGCAAATATTCTTACGTTGAAAAGCTAGCACTCGCAGCTGTTCAAGCGATACAGAGATTTCGACACTATGTCCTTTTTCGGAAAACTACCATTCTATCAGATTGCAACCCCATGACTTTTATATTGTCGCGACAGTTGCTGGGGGGGAAATATTCAAAATGGATAGCAATCCTTCAAGAGTTTGATTTGGAATTTGTAAAATCCAAATCAAAGAAAGCTCTAGTTTTCGCAGAATTATTATGCGATCTCCCATCGTCATCCAACGATGAAACATCCCAAGAATCAATCGTGGATGAAAGCTTGTTTATGATATCTACAAGCAATGAGTGGTATGGGGATATAATCGTTTATCTCCAAACCCAAAGATTTCGGCCAAACACCTCCCACTCCGAACAAAAACGTATTCGGTACCAAGCGAAAGACTACATGATCGTCGATGATACACTTTACCGTCGTGGTATCGATACAGTTCTGAGAAGGTGCCTCACCCATGAGGAGGCCAAAAAAGCCCTGAATGAGTGTCATTCAGGCGCCTATGGGGGGCATCAATCTAGATATGCTACAACACAGAAAATCTTACGAGCAGGATACTTCTGGCCAACAATGTTCAAAGATTGCATAACCGCAGTCAGAAGTTGCCATGCTTGTCAAATTTTCGATAGCAACACCAGAAGACCACCCGCACCGCTACAGCCGATAGTAGCTGTTGGGCCATTCGCCAAATGGGGCATCGATTTCATGACATGTAACCCCACCTCGACCGGGGGCATGGGTATATCATAGTCGCAGTTGACTATTTTACCAAATGGGCCGAGGCGATGCCTACATTAGATAATACTGGTGAAACAGCTGCCCTATTCTTTTTCAATCATGTAGTCGCCAGATTCGACGTACCACAGGCCATAGTCACAGATCATGGATCGCATTTTCGCAATCACATGATGGTCGAATTAGCTGCCAAACTAGGGTTGTCTCACGACAGCTCTACTCCATATTATCTGCAAGCCAACGGACAAGTTGAAGCGATCAACAAAGTCCTGAAGCGCATGCTGCAAAGGATGATTGGAGTTCACAAGAGAAGATGGCACCTAATCCTGTACTCAGCTTTGTGGGCCTACCAAACATCGGTAAGGAATGCAACCGGATTCACACCCTTCCAACTGGTATATGGCCTGGAAGCAGTCTTACCAATCCAGTGTGAAATCTCGTCTCTCAAACTCGCAATTGATCTCCTCCCCGGAACTTCAGAAGAAGAGGCTCATTTCTTGGAGTTAATCCAATTGGATGAAACCCGTCGTGATGCCGCTTTGGCTAACGAAGCCCATAAGAAACGAGTGAAGGCGCAGTTCGACAAAAATGTCAAACCCCGTGTCTTCTCAGAAGGTGACTTGGTCTTGCTTTACGACCAAGAATCCGATAAATTGGGAGCAGGTAAATTTAAGTCTTTATGGATGGGCCCCTATATTGTTAAACGGGTGTTAGCAAAAGGAGCGTACAAGTTAATGGATTATGACGGAATTCCACTGGCGCAACCTCGTAATGGGTTGTACCTCAAGTGTTACTATGCTTAAATAGTAACCAATATGCTTTTGTCGTATTTTGTTTTCGCTAAAGTGTTTGTTTTGGTTGAGTAATCCACCTTTTTACATTTATTGCAGATGTCAAACCTTTTGAAGACATGTGTTGGATATGCCGACAGAGCGAGTCGTAGTTCGCGGAACCTGTCCTCCGCAGCCTGGGCCATTTTTTATCCAAGCGGCGAGTTAGTAAGTTTCAGAGGTGTATGTATTGGTCAATCAACGAATAACATCGCTGAGTATAGCGCGTTGATAGAACTTCTCTCTGATGCCATCACCCATGGTATACGCCAACTAATTGTCAGGCTAGACTCACAACTCGTAATACTACAACTCAATGGTATATATTCCATCCGAAACCCAACTATTTATCGCATGTTCCTAAGGGTTAAGATTTTGGAAAGACGATTTGATCTTATTCAATACCAACATATTTCCAGAAACTTAAACACATTAACCGACTCATTAGAAAACTATGTGTTAGATAGACATTTGCAACATTTATAAAAAGAAACACATCATCAATGTTTTACATGTGGATCATATAGCTCAACCAGAATAAAACCTCGAAAATCAAAATATATATATAGCTGTTTATGGTTTGCATATAATGTTCTGTAACCAAGACAAAATCGGTCACACGAGCCAAAAACTCAAAATTCTAGGGGGCACCCTAGTCTAATGATGCTCGTGATAGCAAGTCACAGCCTGTGCGATCATGCGTAAGAGACGAGTCCATCGCCTAGGCACACCAGTAGTATGCCGCTGTAACTGCAAAGGTAGCTCGTCGATCCTCACATCTGGAATACCGAGAGTAAGGCTCTCAACCTGCTCTTGCACAGCTGTGAGAGTCTCGGCCACATCAAGGTCATGAAGAATAACCCTCTCGGCGGCCTCTCCTGCTGGGGCAATGGCTGGCACTCTCAGGCGAACTACTGGACGAACAGGACCAACGTCTGCATGTACACATGAGTTTGATTAAAGTCTTGATAGAATAAAGCACAAGGACATTATACATAAAAAACAGTAAACAGTGATATGGTCAAAGATTTTACCAATAGCGCCCCACTGCTCGCCATCCGGCAGTACTAAATCTGGATCACCCCGGAAGTCCATGCCAGCATATGGATACTCGGCATAAACCATCTCCTGATGATCAAACCACCTAAAGAAGGTATCAGAAAATGAAATCTGAGACTGGCCAGCATGCCTAGACATATGGTCAACCCATCTCTGCATACGTGGTTCAGTAGGAGAAGGTAAGTTGAGTGCGATGTACTGCGGCTGCATCAGTGGTATCTTCTCCAAGGCAAAGGCGGTCAAAATAGAACCGAACCCAAAGTTCTTTAACCTCCCGTCCTTTATCTTGGTCAACTGATTTTTCATCATAAGAAGTACTGCATCGCACCAGTTGAATATTTTCGGTTGGAGGCATTCCAAGGCATGCTACATATAGGATTTGTTGGCTACATGAAGAGATGCACTACAGGCCATCCTACCAAAAGTAAATAGGATAGACCTAAGGGACCTATCAGTGACATCACGGATGATGATCTTGCCATCTTTACTCGGCTGAGATCCTTCCCTGCAATACTGGCGGACATAATCTCTCACAGAGTCACTTCCTCGGGCCGAACCTAACAAAGAGATGGGGGCACCCCACCTCGACAAGCCAGTCAAGAAGTAAATGTCTACTGCAGTCAAGGGGATAGATTTGCCCCTAATCTGGAAAACTTGATTGATAGGATCCCAAGCATTGAGCAAATACTACAGTAGGTTGATCTGCTGTCTCATGCTAGAGATGCAGAAGAACTTCAGCAAGCCACAATTCCGCAGCGCGTTCACTGTAACCGAATCATGTAGGGCAATCATGTCCTCTTCTTCATGTTCTCGTTCTCGCCATGTAAAGGTCATCTTGCTCCGAGATCTCTGAAAAACAAACAAGAGAGGAGTTAGATCCTGATTTTGATGGGAAACAAGCAAAAATTTTCATCAAAAACTGTGCAACAAATTCCTTTTCTGCGCCCAACGCACCTGCAGCAGTGTTCCACCTGCGTTGAATGTCAAACTGCCTTCATATTGCCCAACATTCAGCGCAGGTTTCGATGTACCCAGGGTGCGTTGATGGCAGAACGAACCCATCAAACCCCAGGGGCTCAGAAGAGCAGAGAATGAAGCACAGAATGCAAAAAGGAAACAATGAAATGAAAGAGCTCGGGTTTAGCTCCTACCTGGTCCAGACGGCACCGAGAATCGTCCATAGAATCTCCCGAAATCAGCTGATGAAAATCAAGGGGGGAAAAGCACCTCCAAAGCTCCAACAAACCAAGTTCAAATGAAATGGTAAAATGAGAGGTAAAAAACACTTTTTGATTGCTTTTACATAGTTCAAAGTAAAATATTAGCGTTTTAATCTCATTTTCAAGCAAATATTGTTCATTTCTGACTAGTTTTATGAAGCAGTTGAAAATACAGTACTATCTTTGAAAGGACAAAGCTATTTATGGTAAAAATTCAAAACAAGACCATATAATCGAGCAGTTTTAGCACATAGTTCAAGCTCGTTAAAAAATAAACATAACACATGAGCAAGTGTTTCAATCCATGTTTAAGCTCGTTAAAAAATGAACTATTCCCCGGTAAATAACCACCGTGAATGAAGCATTTCAGCCATTAACGCCTTGATCGTGTTTGCACCGTCACCTCCACTTTTCATTTGGCCGATCATTCACCTCCATTTGATTGTTTACCCATTTTGAGGAACAGCTGCGAAGAGTGATTTCACTAGCCATCCTTGTGACACTGCCGTGATTGGAAAATTCCAAACCTTACCTGGAATCAGCTGCTACCCATCTTATCACTCGTTCCTCAAAAGACGAGTCTTCTTTAAGCTCTTTTCATCTGACTCGGAAAATATGAAAGGATTGCCGAGTTTTGGCCTTCCAGCTCGTTAAAGCGACCGGAAGTGCTATCCCTCCTCTAGATTTTAATCTTTTTGGACCTGAGGGATTATTGCACAAAAAGATCGAGCGCTTGTTTTGTTCGGCTCGTTAAAACTATCGAAAATTCATCCCTTCTGTATTGTTTTATATTTTTTCGGGCTTAAGGGATTAAATGACGAAAAAGGAATTTCAGAGTTAACTTTACGTACCTTTTCAGACTCTCTAGAAATGAAAAGGACCGAGTTATATTTGTCGTTAGACTCGTTAAAAACATTAATAGCGACAAACTTGTCTTTAGACGAGAACGAGTTTCACTATCGCTAGACTCGTTAAAACATAGTGATGGGTTTGCCCGAAGGGAAAATTATAGAACAAGCATATGTTATCCTCCTCAAGCTTGACAAAAATAAAGAGGTACTGGTCAGCAATGACTGGGGAAAAATTGGAAAAAGCTCAAAGAATCTTTATTGGTAGCAAGTCGCTCTTGAACATGACACTTCCACTCCGTGCCTGAGTCAGGTTGGGTTGTTTCATTCACCGGTCACATCACCATGGTCACGCCATAACATCCACATTTGGGGTAAATGCTACCAATCCATCACATAAGTGTCACCGACATGTTCAAGAGAAGTCATTCAGAGAAGTCACCTGTGTCCCATCCACTACCATACATTATACTTCATTCTTTCATGACCGCCATCCTGAACCATGTATCATCAGATCGTTTTCACCTCCATCAAAATCATTTGCTCCGTTCCGTGTCATTGATGTGGGATTCATTAAGGCCCTCCTTTGACGGATCACTTCTTGTCGACACCAGCTCATTATCCAAGAAGTTGATCTAGGAACACCCCATTCAGTACTTTGAAGCTTGCATGCCTCAATGACAAGTTTCTCACTTCCGGCAACAGGTATACATCAATGACCTTCGACCGAAATATTTTGCGTGGTGTTCGACACCAAGTCCCTTATTCACACCACGTGAATTGTACTGCAGTACCTTGCGGGTCATCATCATTATCGGTGATTCCTCTCGCGCTTGTTAACAGTTTACATCATTGACTGGTAATCAAGCGATGTCTTTCCATGTTCGACATCAAAACATTTCTCACATGGATCGACTTGTACTTCGAGTGAATATCGGACGAGATTGAAGACCCCGGATCTAGTTTCATCCATCTGGGCTGCGATATATATTCAGGAAAATAAAGACATTGAATGTACAGCCTTGCAGCACAGATAATCATCCTACCAAAAAGATGATGGCTCTATCAGAATCATCAGTCTACCATCAGACAATTGTCTGTCCTATGTACATGAAAATGAATTTATAAAGCTGAGCATGGGAATTCCCGCCTCAGCTAGATCATGAAAATAGTATGAAAATAGTGTATTGTATTGTATCTTATTACAGGTCTCCTCCCAGCATTGAAAGAACTTCGGATCCTCCTAATAAAGCATTTCACCCGATAAACGGCCTCATACTTTAGGGGGCAACTGTTATAGACATTTTTGTGCCTTACAGCTCTAAGCATGAAATGTCCATAAACCAAGGGATCCAAAGTCCCTAAAAGTGTTGTTCCTGCCCCTAAAGGGACAAGGTCAACAAATTACAGCTTCTCCCAGAAGTTCTCCACCAGAAACTGCTCAGAATCAGTCAAATCAGGATCACTTCAGCTGCTCCACTAGCTACCTGTGTTGCATAGAACCCAAGTACACTAGCTAGGTGCGTTGCAACGCACCTAAAAGCACTACCAGGGTGCGTTGAGCGGGAAATGACAAATGGCAGTGCCATTCTGCGAGGTGGAAAGACAATGGAAGCTTCCAGAATCTTCCCCCATGACACTTGTCTCACTGAGTTCGACCAAGGATGAGTAAGAGGCTCTCAGCCTCCAAGTGGAAGCAAGAACTGACATAGAGAAGACACTAGTCAAATGACAAGCTGACTCACCTTCTTTGCATACATCTATATATCGATCCCTCATCCCAGAGATCCAGAGGCTGGAATTTTGTATTTTGCAGAGAATTGCTGGTTTTGAGATTGATATGAGAGTATTGGGTGATTTATGCTTTGTTGGAGGTGAAGAAGGGATTCCTTTGCTGGGAGGTTGATGCTGGATCAGGAATCATTGGTTGTATCTCCTCCTGGATCTTCTTGTTATATCAATAAAACTATTTGAGTTTCTCCTACATGCTTGTGTATCATTGATGTTTGTTACATTTGTATGTTTAGCTTAAATCTGATCCTAAGCTATTTATGAATATAAATCCATGTCTTTGTGTACTTTTCTTCTTCTGTGATCTTACAGGAACTTGGTGAAGCTGGGCAAGTAAGGGAGCAAGTAGCTGGAAGCTGTCAAAGAGAAGAGAGATTGGATCAAAGGACTAGCGCAAGACACAGGTTGGTTCATCCTATTCCTCTTCGTTTATAGTTCATAAAGAAGAATACAAAAGTAGTTTTCTCTGTTTGTTGCTAAGGCACTGTCACACCTCAGTGGGATAGGGTCATTCTGAATAGACACTTTTCCCCACAACACTCTTACCTTCCAATATACGAAGTTTGTCCCATCAAAAATTGGTGGCCTGATTGATGCTTCCCTCTCGTAGTTGCTCGTGATGAACGATCTCCTTCAAGCAGTCAAGCTTCTTCAGAAGGACCTGCTCTGATACCAATTGTTGGAAATAATACTGAGAGGGGGGGGGGGTGAATCAGTATTATTAATTTCTTTTCAATAAACCATCCAGATTTATGCTTTAAATTATTCTTCTGAAATTGATAATTAACTTGTATGTCAGTATCATATAATAATGAACAAGAACAGTAAAAACAGATAGTCACACAACGGAACACCAGATATAAGGTGGAAACCCAATGTGGGTGAAAACCACCTGCTGCAATATGTCTCTATCTTCTTTCAAATAGAACTTCTTTTACAATGAATTTGTACTGGTGCAGTCCTTTACCAGTACGCAGGCTGCAACCTGCAGAGAGCTACAACCCTCTCTCGTTTTCCAGTCTCTCCTGGAAGGGAGCTACAACCCCCTACTTCATTCAAGGACAACGTTTCATTAATTTTCAGACTGGATCCAAGAATATCAAATGGTCATCAAGTATAAACAAATCTTTAGAATTACCCAAGCATTAGATCAATACAGAGACTGAATATGATGATATCAAAACCCAATACAAAGGATTTACATACTGCTGCGCACCCAGAGGCTAAACATTATTGCTACAGGAAGAACTAAATATTGTGCACCCAGAACCCTTTTAGAAGACAAGAGAGGACAATTTCAGGACCCAATTATAGAGGATTTACACATTATAGCGCACCCAAGGCTAAACATGATCAATACAGCCGAAAGACTTAATATTGCGCACCCATCAACCTGCAGATTGATAAAAGGCAGAAATAAATCTCTATCAGGGATTGCGACTTCATCAAGGCATCCGTAAATGTCTGCGCCTGTGCCTTTTTATATGTGGGAATATGCGCTTGCACAGTCTCCTGCAATTTATGATCTTCAGACAGCAATCATACCAGACAGCACCGATGAGATCTCAGCCAATACTTCCCAACCGATCGAAAGTCTTTCAGAACTGTTCTTTTATCAGATCTTCAATACCCACATCCTTGCCGCCAAACGATCTCATTCCCTCTTATATAGCAAAGCTCTTTTTAAAAACAAAGAATCAAAACCGAGATTAACAATACCAGGGATCCGAAAACCTGGGGCTCACTTGCTTTGACCGATCACTTAAAGAATGACTTAAGTGATAAAAACAACGAAAATATGATGAAAATGGTCCAAACGGGCAAAGAGGTGGACTTTAAACTGAATGTACTCATAACAATAATATATCGGGTCCGCTTCTTATCACTATCAGCGCATGGCCATATCATAGCCTATTGCCGATGGCCGATCCGATGGATCGGATGCGATACAGCAATTAACCTTGCTTTATAAATATATCGGGTCCGCTCCTTTCATCGCTATCGGCGATTAGATGTGGGAAGCCTTTATAAAATGGGCGATTACCACAGATGCGATATTAATATATGATGCATTTAATTCCTCCATCGGGTCCGCCACCTCTTATCGCAATTGGAGGATTGGGGAGGGCGACCCTTTATGCATTGTGATATACTACGGATGCGATATTATTATAAACCAAAAACGATATGCCATCGGGTCCATTGCAATCGGAGGTTTCAACGGTGTTACATACCCGAACCCCCGGTGCCCATATATGCCAAAATATATGTATTAACACATATAACTGTGTTTATTCGCCGAAAGGGGGAAATGCATACATGCTATTGTTTATTATATAATACATATATATATGGGTTTTAAGCGCCCAAACACCTCCCGATAGTATTAGTGTATGCATATATGGGTTTTGATCGCCCAAACAACTCCCGATAGAGCTAAAGCATGCATATATGGCCTAATTGTTATAGACATTTTTGTGCCTCGCAGCATGGAGCATGAAATGTCAATAATTACAGGGATCCTCAGTCCCTAAACATGTTGTTCTTACCCCTAGAGGAACAAGGTCAGCAAACCACAGCACTTCCTATCAGTTCTCCACCTGAAAACACTCAAAAACAGGCTACTTTTGGATCATGTCAGCTGCTCCACTGAGCATCTGCGCTGAATGTCAACTGCTCCTCCTTGTACCTGCGCTGAAAGTCAAATCTAATGAAGGCTACCTGCGCTGGGCGAGATTGGCCAAGTGGCACAGTCATTCTGCAAGGTGTCAACTGCCCAGGAAGCTTCCAAACTGACACTTGGTTCAAGGAATTCGCCCTGTGATGAGTAAGAGGTACTTGATCTCCATGTGGAAGCAAGGATCTCCAAGTGGACTCAAGAACTGAAGTTTAACTGAAGAGGGAGAGGACACAAGGCAGCTTTATGTCAGTCTCAAGCTGACTCATCCTTTCTCCTTCTACCCTATATATAGAGCTCTCTCATGAGGTCTAAGGAGGCTGGAATTTTGTGTAAAGCAAGGAGGTGCTGTTGGTTTACAGTTAGAGCTATTGGGTGATTGTTTTACTAGAGGTGAAGAGGAGAGTTCTTGCTGCTGGGGAGGTGCTGCTGGATTGGAGCCATCAATGGTTGTAACCTTCTCAGAACCCTGTTACTTCTATCAATAAAGTTTTGCATGTTCTCCTATATACTTGTATTGCATTGATGTATTGTATTTACTTGTATATTTGATTCACTCTAATCCATGCATCAATTATGAGTACATGTATCTTGTAGTTTCCTCTCTTGTTCTGTGCAGGATCTGTGTGTAGCTGGACCGGCAAAGAGAGCAAGGAGCTGGGAACAAGAGACAAAGAGAGAGGATAAGGATCGACTAAACGAAAGACACCAGGTTGGTTAATCTTTTCTTCCTTCTCTCTGTACTTTCATAAAGGAAAATATCAAAGCTTTACTTTCAGTTGTTGCTAAAGACTGTCACCTTTAGAGTAGGGATAGGGTCATCCGAGTCGGATGCTTTTCCCCACAACAAACTGGCGACTCCGCTGGGGAGCCTAGTATCTTGTTGGTGTTTGTAGTATTTTGCTATTCATTTCTTGAAGAAAAGAGTACCAAATCGAAAAGCTTTTGACTATATCAAAAGCGAAGTAGAGGGACTGCTACTCTCGCTCATTTACTGAGCAGATTCATGATTTGAAGAGCTTATCTACAAAAGACTCTTTACTCTTTGTGATAGCTTTTCATCTTCTTGATCATCCCTTAGCCTGTACTTGACTTATAGCTTTTTATTTCAGCAAAAACAGTGCATTTTTGAGCTTTTTATGACCCGGAATTCCTTGTAAACGCAACTCTCGTGTCTCAGGGCAGGCTGTCCACAGGCAGTCTGCATTTCAGCGCAGGTATTACCTTTGGGAACTGCGTTGAGAATCAAACTGACAGACCAGAGCCTGCGCTGGTCCAGTTAGCCAGTGTCTTGCTGAGGTTTCCCTTTGTGTCTGAGCCCTGTTTTCACTGAATTTTTGCTGATTGCTTGCTGGTCATTGTACTTGCTGTAAACCACTTTCCTTGACATTATTCCGCCTCAGTTGTGTGATGAAGCTGTGATTGTTCTTTCAGTATTTCTTGCTTCAGTTACAGTTTCCCATTGTGAAAAGCGAACCAGTATAGCTGTGGCCTTTTAGATCCTGAACTGTAAAAGTGTCTTTGTGATCTTAAGAGCTAGTTTTATTACTGTTCATGGCTGTTTGAGTTTGTTTGTTTTTCATTTTATGGTTTGGATCTATACATTTCCTGTGTTTAAACAAGTCGATCATAAGGTGTCTTTTTGATTTTGGACAAGCTTGTTTATTTCTACTTGAAATTAGATTCAAAATTATACAACAGTTTCCTTTCTGTCTTACATCAACATTAAGGATAACGAAAAGAAATACATGCATTGTGCATTTTTCATTTGACTGTGTGTTTGACGATTTAGGAAAATGTGCATTTTAGTGTGTGTTCTATGATCTGTGGAAAAAGTTGTGTCTTTCTTTTCCCTCAGTAGATTAAGGTTTTCAAAGTTGAAAGATTGAAAAGATTTGCTTCTCATCTTAGATTGCATATAGGAAGTTGTATATATACATCTCGTGGCGACCCTGAAAGGCAAACTGTTAAGCAAGATCAACATTAAAATAAACCCAATTTACATAACAACGCTTTGTAACATAACGCAAACATCTAGAGGTCTAGGTAGAGACGTGTTCCGGCGTCGTTAAACATAGTGACTGTCGATCTCTACGAAGGTGGGTGATTCCTCCTGAGAGTCGGTGGCACTAACACGGACTTGTGCTCCCGCGTACCGTCACGTATATTGGGAGACCCCTATAGGTTTTTATCCTTTATCCTTAGGAAACCGTGTCGGCCGCCCTACTGATCGCGATGCAGTGAACACAGCATTCACGAAGATCGACCACCCGTACCGTAAAACGTATTCTGTGGTTTCGCGAAAGGATTGGCACACCCTCTGCCTAGATCTCCAGAGCAGTTTCTTTTGGCCTTTTTCAAACTCTATAACTGAAAAAGTCCAACCGAGCATTTGTCACTTCGGGTTCGTTAATACATCGAAGGCGACTAGAGTCATCTTTAGCTTTTTCTCGACTCTTAAAACATGAAAAAGCAAGTTTGTGTCTAAAAGCGTCGTTAATAAAATTTATTTTAAGCGGAACATAATCACCTGTTATTCCCACGTTGATCTTTCAGTTGAAAAGTATGGAGCCCACCAACCAAGGAAGTAACCTTGGCGGAAGTCCAAACCCCTTCTCCTCTTGGGGAGATGTTGGTGCGCCTCATATGGCTACATTGTCACTTCCAGGGTTGACAATCGGCCTCCCTGTATGGCTCTTTTCAACTAATGTAGTCCAGATCGCCACTAATCCTGAGCAGTCGAATCAACAGTCAGAACAATCTAGAACTACCCACCAGCCCTCCACTTCTTATGATACTTCCTCTGATCCTTCATCTTCGCAAGGTAGAGCTGGAAAAAGTCAGCCTCCCAAGGAGAAGAAGGAAAAGAAGAAGAGAGAAAAGAAGCAGAAGGAGCCTCTGGCGAAGGCGACTGGGGGCAAGCAGAAGAAAGCTGACAAAAACCCACACACTGCACCGACCGGGCCTAAATCGCCATGTGTCATTTGCAAAGGGATCCACTTCCATCGTGATTGTCCTTGTATTCCCCGGATACTAAGGGACTAGTCCCCAAGGTTGCACAATCCGGTAGCATCAACCTCTGGTGGTCATGTTGATTGCAATCCGTCAACTAACGAGAGTGAAGGACGAAGAAGGGGACCAAGATCACCCTGTCTATTGTGTGAAGGCAATCATGCCATCCACAAATGTCCATTCTTAGATGAGGCAAAGAGAGTTTTGGAAGATCGCCCGGTTTCACCGTTGCAACTTCCTCCTGGATACCGAAAACTCCCGCCTAATCCCTCGAGATTTGAAAATCCAGTTGACCCGCTCAAGTGGTCAGCTGAAGTGTCAGTCATTGAGAATGAACCTACTGAATCCAGACCAGACGAAAGTCTAAAGGTCGAAACGGTAGTTGGCCCGGTTCTTCCTTCAGAGGTTCTATCGTCCAATGACTCCGTCATTGAAGACCAGTCTTCAAATGACACCGTCGCCGAAGAGTCATCTTCATTCGACACCCTCACTGAAGAGAATAAGGATGACACCATCCAGGTTCTTTTCATCAGCACCGACTCCGATGAGCGTCAGGGCAATGCGCCCATTCCTTTATCGCAGGAAGGAACATCATCAGAGTCATATCCGGCCGTATATTCGGTCCCACCACCGAGCAACCTGGTTGTATCCTTTGATTGGAATCAACTAGGCAGACCCCGGTTACCAGCCAGTACACCATTCAGAATCATTGTCCAGATCTATAGAATGATTATGGCTGGTACTATCATTGATGAAGGGGCGTCTGTGAGTATCCTTTCCTCTGTTGCTTGGAAAGCACTGGGTTCCTCAGCGCTTTTACCTGAGTTGAGAAATCTCTCAGGTTTTGATAAAGGAACCAGTCGACCATTAGGAATCCTCCCCAACGTACCTGTTACATTGAAAGGGAAGACCGTTAATATGAATGTGTTGGTCGTCCAGGGACCCTTGGATTATAACCTACTCCTTGGACGTGACTATATTTATTGCATGGGAGCGATAGTCTCCTCACTCTTTAGAGTAATGTGTTTTCCACACGAAGGAAGGGTGGTCAAGCTCGTAGACCAACTTTTGTTTCCGGGATCTCGCATCGCAAATAGTCAAATACCATTCCTAAATGGTCTGTTCACTCAAGATTCGCCTCCGCCCCCAATCCTCCTTCCCGATGAGTGCGAGTGATTCGGAAAGAAAGACTGGAACCCAGGGGGCATGCACCCTGGTCTGCTTCGGGCAGAAGAAACCCCGGGTATAAGGAAGAATTTCCGCAGAGAATATGACTAGTCCGTACCCCGTCCGTGGAAGGAAGTGGGGTTGTTCTGGAATAGTGTTCTTTTGTTAAAATTATGTGTTTGGCAAAAGAGTCATTCACCTTTGTCTAAAAAAGTGGGCAATGCCCAAGTAGGAATTCCCTTATCGCAACGAATAGTAACCATCTTTGAATTCAAGCCTCGCCCATTAAAACATATGTTTTGAAGGATAAGCAGGGGCAGCCTACAAAGTAGGGGACTATATTGTTGTGACAGAGGGTAACCATCTTTGGACAACCCAATGATAGACACCGCCGAAGAAAGAGATTGATTTGCGGCAGCGAATAGAACCCTCTTCGGATAATAAGAAAGAGGCAAGCCTCCCTCAATAATACCAATGTTTTGTCTTTGAGTAGTGTTCTTCTATTGTCACAAATAGCTGTTTATTAAAAGTGGGCCGACGGGAAGCCTGAGTACTGCGTAAGACCCCTTAAAATAACGAGAAGACAAGTATCGTTAACATTAGATTAGCAAGATGACAAATAACTGTGAACACCCAAAGAAAAGCAGAGGTAGGAGAGAGGAGGGGCAGCCTCGAAATTCTATCCTATACCTGGGGGCATGCAAACTTTTGGAATGCAAGCAAGGGACGACTATTTATTTTTTAAATTTTTAGGTCCTCCCTTTAAACCTGTAGGTTTAACCCTTTAAACTCGTAGGATTAGCCGTTTCCGACCTTGCATGAAGAAAGCCTGTGGGGCAAAGGTAAAATTTGCCGAAATTGGAGCATAGCTTTGTGAGATAAAGCTCCTTAAAAAATAGTTATCTCATAGGACGCGTTCTTATTATGACTGGTATATCGAGCAGTTTTAGCATATAGTTCATGCTCTTTAAAAAATAAACGCAAAATTCGAGCAGTTTTATGACTGAATTTATGCTCGTTAAAAAATAGAAAAGTGTGAGCAAAAGTTTCCCCCAGAGTTCAAGCTCATGGAAAAAATGAACCTATCCCGGTAAATAACCTTTTGAGATCGTAAATTCATCAGCCATAAAAGCCTTGGTCGTGTTTGTGTTGTCACCTCCACTGTTCATTTGGCCGATCATTCACCTCCATTTGTGTGTTTACCTCTTTTGAGAAACAGCTGCGAAGAGTGATTTCACCTAGCCATCCTTGTGACACTGCCGTGATTGGAAAATTCCAACCTGTACCTGGAATCTGCTGCTATCCCTGTTTATCACTCGTTCCTCAAAAGACGAGTCTTCTTTGAGCTCTTTTCACTGACTCGTAAAATATGAAAAGTTTGCCGAGTTTTGGCCTTCCAGCTCGTTAAATGACCGGAACGCTATCCCTCCTCTAAATTTTAATCTTTTTGGACCTGAGGGATTATTGCACAAAAGGATCGAGCGCTTGTCTTGTTCGGCTCGTTAAAAGTACCGAACAGCCATCCCTTCTGTATTGTTTTATACTTTTTCGGACTTAAGGGATTAGCTGACGAAAAAGAAATTATGGAGTTAACTTTCTGTACCTTTTTAGACTCTCTAAAAATGAAAAGGACCGAATTTTATTTGTCGTTAGACTCATTAAAATGATTAAATAGCGACAAACTTGTCTTTAGACGAGAACGAGTTTCCCTATCGCTAAGCTCGTTAAATCATAGCGATGGGCTTGCCCGAAGGGCAGGTTATAGAACAAGCATATGTTATCCTGCTCAAGCTTGACAAAAATAAAGAGGTACTGGTCAGAAATGACTGGGGAAAAATTGGGAGAACATCAAAGTTTAATGGTAGCAAGTCACTCTTGAACATGACACTTTTCCTCCGTACCACATCGGGTTGGGTTGTTTCATTCACCGGTCTCATCACCATGGTCCTCGCCAAACCATCCACATTTGGGGTAATGCTACCGATCCATCGCATCAGTGTCGTTATATGTTCAAGAGGGGTCATTCTGAAAGTGTCAACCGTGTCCCATCCACTGCCATACATTATCCTTCATCCATTCATGATCGCCACCCTGAATCATATATCACAGTTTGTTTTCACCTCCACTAAAATCATTAGCTCCGTTCCGTGTCATTGATGTGGGATTCATTAAGGCCCTCCTTTGACGGATCGCTTCTTGTCGACTTCAGCTCATTATCCAAGAAGTTGATCTAGGAACAACCCCATCAGTACTTTGAAGCTTGCATGCCTCAATGGCAAGTTTCTCACTTCCGGCGGCAGGTATACATCAATGAACTTCGACAAGAAGATTTTGCGTGGCGTTCGACGTCAAGTCCTTTATTCACGCCACGTGAATTGTACTGCAGTACCTTGAGGGTCATTATCATTATCGGTGATTCCTCTCGCGCTTGTTAACGGTTTTCATCATTGACCGGTAATCAAGCGATGTCTTTCCATGTTCGACTTCAGCGAAATTCTCACATGGATCGACTTGTACTTAGAGTGAAGATCGAACGAGTTTGAAGACCCCGGATCTAGTTTCATCCATCCGGGCTACGATACATATTCAGGAAATATAAAAGCATTTGTCATGTACATCATTGCAGCAGATGATCATCCTACTCAAAGGATGATAATTTCAGCAGAGAATTATCAGTCTACTATCAGACGATCGTCTGTTCTATGTACCAAAATGTATTTATAAAGCTGAGCATGGGAATGCCCGCCTCAGCTAGATCATGAAAACAGAATGAAAAATAATGTATTGTATTGTATTGTATTACAGGGCGCCTCCTCAGCACTGGAATGAACTTCGGACCCTCTAGATAAAGCATTTCACCCGATAAACGGCCTCATACTTTAGGGGGCAACTGTTATAGACATTTTTGTACCTCGCTACATGGAGCATGAAATGTCAATAATTACAGGGATCCTCAGTCCCTAAACATGTTGTTCTTACCCCTAAAAGAACAAGGTCATCAAACAATAGCACTTCCAATCAGTTCTCCACCTGAAAACACTTCAAAACAGGCTAATTGTGGATCATGTCAGCTGCTCCACTGAGCATCTGCGCTGGAATGCAACTGCTCCTCCTTGTACCTGCGCTGGAATTCAAATCTAATGAAGGCTACCTGCGCTGGGTGAGATTGGCCAAGTGGCACAGTCATTCTGCAAGGTGTCAACTGCCCAGGAAGCTTCCAATCTGACACTTGGTTCATGAGATTCGCCCTGTGATGAGTAAGAGGTACTTGATCACCATGTGTAAGCAAGGATCTCCAAGTGGACTCAAGGACTGAAGTTTAACTGAAGAAGGAGAGGACACTAGTCAGCTCTATGCCAGCCTCAAACTGACTCATCCTTTCTTCTTCTCTCCTATATATAGAGCTCTTCTATGAGGTCTAAGGAGGCTGGAATTTTGTGTAAAACAAGGAGGTGTTGTTGGTTTACAGTTAGAGCTATTGGGTGATTGTTTTACTAGAGGTGAAGAGGAGAGTTCTTGCTGCTGGGGAGGTGCTGCTGGATTGGAGCCATCAATGGTTGTAACCTTCTCAGAACCCTGTTACTTCTATCAATAAAGTTTTGCATGTTCTCCTATATACTTGTATTGCATTGATGTATTGTATTTACTTGTATATTTGATTCACTCTAATCCATGCATCAGTTATGAGTACATGTATCTTGTAGTTTCCTCTCTTGTTCTGTGCAGGATCTGTGTGTAGCTGGACCGGCAAAGAGAGCAAGGAGCTAGGAACAAGAGACAAAGAGAGAGGATAAGGATCGACTAAACGAAAGACACCAGGTTGGTTAATCTTTTCTTCCTTCTCTCTGTACTTTCATAAAGGAAAATATCAAAGCTTTACTTTCAGTTGTTGCTAAAGACTTTCACCTTTAGAGTAGGGATAGGGTCATCCGAGTCGGATACTTTTCCCCACAACACTAATGACTCCCGATAATGATTAAGCATGCATCCAAGGGTTATATAAGCCCGATTCCTCCCGATAAGCTCTTTATATATGAGAATGTGCCTCTATTGCACCGATAGGCTCCCAATGACTTAATGGCTCCCGATAACTACTTCTTTGGCATATTTATACATATGTGAAGGGCTCCTTTGTCTCCTCTTGGCTCTTCTTGTTGTTTTCTCTGTTTATCTCCTCTAAAGATGTATATAAGAGAAATGATTGTCTATGAGAGGGTTGCCATCAAGTACAACGCATGCATCATAATGCCAACATATAATACCACCTAAAAGACCACCACTAGATTCACACCCTATGAGGTGGTCTATGGGAAAAAGGGCTTGTTGTCCATTGAATTTGAGCATAACACATTAAGGATGGCAACCCAAACAGATCTAGATCTCAGTAGTGCACAAAAAGAGATATTTTTCCAGGTGAATGGTTTGGATGAGTTTAGAATGCAAGCCCTCCTAGATACAGAGGTAATTCAACTTTAGAGGAAGATCTAGCATGATAAGAACATGAAGGAAAAACAATTTCAAGAAGGTCATTCAGCTTTGTTATATGACTCTAGGTATAAAGACTTGAAGGGAACGTTAAGGACAAGATCGCTAGGACCTTATGTTGTAGAAATATGTCATGATAATGGTTCAGTACAGATCAAAACCATAGATGAAGAGACCATTCCTTTACTTGTTAATGGACACTGACTAAAAATTTACAAGAAATCATTGTCAAAACAAGAATTCATTGATGATATCAATAAAATAGTGATGGTAGTGGAGCAAGTTTCAACTCCTACTTCATCAAATCACTAAGAAAAACAAGAAAAAGAATAAGGACTCAAGTGAAACCGTCCACGAGGCACCTGAGTCCCACTATTGGGTTGAGAACCTCTTGGGGCGGCCCAATGGTGTCAATATAAAAAGAAGAGAAAAAATGAGAATAAAAAGATCACTGGATGAAAACCTCTCTTGAGGCACCCAGGGAAAATAGCAATATGAAAACCTCTCAGAGGCAGCATAGTTGTTTTCAAAAAAAAAAAAGAGAGAGAAAAATCATGAAAATTTCTATTTTGCAAGTAAGAAAGAAGGATGATCAGAGAGAAAAGGAGGATCACCAAGAGACCTATTTCACTCATATTTTATTTTTCAACTCATTTTCATTCATCACTCTACCAATTCTCTCATTTTTTCCACTCCTTTACCTCAGTTGACAAGGGGATTGTGTTTTCTACAGGGTCCCATGTAAACCTACAGGATCCCTTGAAAACCTACAGGATGATCCTATAGGAATCACAGTGACCCACAAATCCTACACGAAGTGACCCTAAAGGAAAAAATGACTTGCTATTTCAATGAAATAGCACCCCAACATCATCATTCCATGACCATACCTGTGTCTAACTTCATCAACCCTACATTCACCCTTAAAAAAAAATCACCAGTTTCATAAAAAACAAAAATCACAGTCTTCGAAAAAATAAGGAAACAGAGAGCAATAGGGAGCATCACCAGATCATTCCTCATTCTCCACACTCCTAGTCTCCCTCTCCATCCATGTCACCATCCTCAAACTCCCAACAGAAGGTATGATTAGGAGTTTTGAGGGAGAAGCAACTACAAGACATCCTGTAGGAAATCCTGTAGTAGCCTATCCCACAAAATACAAATCATAAGAACAACAAGCTTCGAACATCATGATCCAAGAGTAAAATGGACTCCAAAGCAGCAACAACACCATAATCTTCAACACTAGTTTCCTGCACCAAAAAAGAAATCATCAGAGAATAACAGGAAGGGGAAGAAGAGTAGCATGCAGCCAATACACACAGCAAGCACCTCCGGTCTTCCAACACTGTAGGAAGGAATTAAGCACCCCATGTAAGTATCCCGCTCACTCTCTCATGTTCATAATGTAGTCAAAATATGTAAAGGTTATGAGTAAGTTGGTTTATAAGTGAAAGGTGGTGAGTTAACTTGGCCACCTTCAATCAATCAACAAAGACAAAATAATTTGTCCTCTCACACGTGGCAAAAGTGAACTCAAAAACAGAAAGGAGAAGGACAAAAGAAGCTAAGGCTACAAAAGCATGAAGTGGGAGTTGATTATGAGCAAGTGGGGAAGGATGAGGTGGTAGTAGGGACCAACGGTCCAAAAAAGGAAACCGTACCTTGGCTGCTAGCACACCACCTCAACCCAAATGACCATAAGAGGAAATAATCATCGTCCCCATGCATTCATGCATTCACTTCCTCGAGGCTCACTCTCACAATTTTCTCTCATACCCAGGAAACCTATAGTAAGGAAGACAACATTTTTTTTCTGCATCGAAATTCCTACAGGATTACACAAGAAATCCTACATGGTTGCACACAGGACTCCTACAGGATACACAGAGATAGTGTACAGGATAGGACGAGAGGAGTTTTAGAGGGGAAAACTTAGAGGTTGACCATAGCAAACATTATGAAGAGGTAGGTTATGTAATTACATTCCTCTTTCCAAGTAAATTGATCAATAAAAATTCTCTAGTTTGAGTGAATTTGGCAGTTGTGCAAGAGAATTGTGCACACAGTCATCTCAGTTTTTTACTTCTGTATTTGAAAATTGTATCAACCATCTCATCTCCTCAAAACCTCACCAACCGAGATGATAGGAGGGTTTAATAAGAGGTAGCCCACTAACACTGTGAGAATCCAACAACACCCTCAAGTCCTAGAAATCTTCACAAGGCATAATTTGATGGGGTTTTTCGAAAAATTAAGGGGGTATGATGATGAGGTGGCCCGAGATTTTGCTCTCTCCCTCATTCCACTCACCAGAGTCCATGCCACTATTGTGGTAAGAGGCCTCTCAATAGAAATCACCCCTGAACTCATCAACACAGTTACCACACTTCCCTTAGGAGTATCATGGAGGAAGGAAGACAAGGGAGATATCCAGGTTGCCAAAAGGAAATTATTTTTAGAAGGTGAGGAATCCAATGAGGACAAAAATGGAGTAAGGAGAGCAAGTGTGACATATCCCTGGAATGAGGTAAGCTACCAACTGATCAAATACATTTAATGTGAGGGTAGGTATAGTGTGGTCTATGGCTATCATTTTAAGCTTATTGAGGAATTGAGATTTGGAGCACAGACACTCCCTCACCACAAGCTCAACAGACCATACTTCCTACTGCAATCAATAATAGACTCAGGCATCAAAGTGCAAGAGGGAAATTCGCAACAATTAGCTCACAATGGGTTAGTTAGAATCCTTATAAAAGATGCCCTCCAAAACCTGATAATTCCTATACAATGGTCAGTTTTCAGAGACATGCAGGCAGGGGAAGACATCAAAGCTCTCACATATGATGTTAGTCCTACTGTCAGTGAAGAGGAAGAGGAAGAGACTGAAGCAAAGGAAGAAGAAGTAGAGAAGGAATAAGAAGAAATAGAAGGAGTTGAAGATGAGATGGATGAAGAAGAAGATGAAACAAAAGAAAATGAGTAAGATGAATAAGAAGAGGAGAAAGAGAAGGAGGATGATGAAGAAACATAGGAGGATGTTAAGGAGGAAACTGATAAAGATGATGAGGATCTACAAGAGGAAGAAGAAAGGAAAGACATAGTTGAAGAAAGCAATGGAAAAGAGGGTGCATAAAGCAAGGAGGAGTCACCTAGGGTGTCTCCAGAACCCACTAAGAGAGATGCAGCAACTACCCTCACTGCTCTTAGAACCCCCATCAAGAAAAATGGCAAAAGATAGAGGAAAACCCCCGTATATTTTAGCACAACGAAAAGAACAAGAATAAGGCAGGGGAAACCCCAAACACCAACCAAAATCCCCATTGTGATTGAAGACTCACCTAAACAAAAGGAGAAAATGCCTTCCCTTAAGTCTCCTATCACCTATGTGAGAAGGCCTATGACTAGATCAACTTCCTCCAAGGGAAAATTAATCCTATAGGATACACAGTAGAATCTACAAGAAGTAGAAGCAGTCCTACACAATACTCTGCTGAACCTACAGTAGGCACAAAAATTGGAAAAGGAGGTAGGCCAGCAACATGGAACTAAAGAAGAGGACCTAGAGTCAAAAGAACCTAGCCCTTAGCCTAACCTTGACTCCTACTACATGTTTATTGAAGGAGGGAGGATCATACCTCAAAACGTTGCTATTCCATTATTCTTCGAGCTTGAGAAGGAGAGATCCAATACTCACCGATGGATGCAAACCGCCAAATCCAAGGGGGTGGAATACATTGGGCACATGGAGAAGAATCTCAAGGAGATAGGAAGAGGGCTAAGTAACTTGAGAGATAGAGAGGCCATAATGAAAAATCAACCAGAAATAGAAAATACATGGTTGAAAGGATAGTTGCAAGAAAGAGAGAATCAATTGGCATGTATGGTGAGTCTCTCTTCAGAAGAAATCTAGTGTAGGATGCCAACTAAATCTTATGCCCTATACCCTATACCTCAATGAACAGTGGATGTAGTTCTAGATCAAGACCCTAACATGGAGAGGCACCATGCCATTTCAGGACTACAGGAAATTCATTCATCTTTGTGATCATAGCACAATAGAAGATAGGGCCAAGATGTCTGAGTTTTATTTGGACAACATGACCTTAATAGACATGAATGTATGGGACCATAATTCCAAGCTAGGAGATTTATAGTTGACGGATTTGGCATCATGGCTGAGCCATGAGGAATCAAGTGTTGCAGAGATGAAGAATATATTGGCAAGAGAGAAAATTGAACCTCTTATGATCAGAGCGGAACAGTCAGATCCCATGGCCCTTATCAGTACCCATAATTTGATTACAAATGATCCTCAACCTGCACCTAGATATCTTGTTGTCCAAGAGCAAGCAATTTCACATTTTAAGGACATGTTCAGGCTGTTAGGGGATGATAGCATACATGCTTGCCTGAGGAGATGGAACACATTTCCATACAGCTTAAAGATAAGAGAGTACCACTCTCCTCAAAGATTGAGAGAAGTAATAAATAGGACACCCATGTACAAGCAATCTATGCAAAGGCTGAAAGTCAACTGGATCGGCCTGAAACTCAGTCCACCACTACTCTTAGTAATGCTAGAAGGAAGGAAGGAAGAATAAGAAAAGAGACAGTGGGAGGAGGTAGAAAGGAAATGATCTAAAAATGAGATCTTAGATTACTTTTAAGGTATTACAGACTCATGTGCATGTATTAGCCTATATTACTTAGTGCAACAGATCGATAAGATTGCGAATAATATAGACAATTGAGAAGTTAGAGAAGCATAATAGACAAACACACATAAACACAGCAAGGTTAATATGGAGTTTACCCAAAACTCTTGCGCTACGTCTCTTGGTCCAGCATTTAGTGATGACCTCTCTATTATGTCTTCAAGAGCAAATTTTTACACAATGTGAGCTCAAATTGAGTCTCAACACACATATACAAACAACAAGAGTTTTCTTGAATCCCTTAAGCTTCTCTGAGTACACAAACACTTTCTTCCACTCTTTGTCTCTGTTTTCTTTGTGTCTCAATACAGCTTCCCCCTTTGTCTCTATCATTCTATGGCTTTAAAGCCAATTGACGTTGTCTATTCGTTTCCTTTCTCGGGCTCTCTGGCTCTCAGCCTTTGTCTGCTCGAATCCCCGGCTCCTGTGCATCACTGTCCAAGCCACCAATAGCTCTTTTTTTGTCATTTCTTCATTTTTTTTCACTCCCGATAGTGTTATATTCCATTTCTAATGTTGCTTCTTTTGCGATAGTTTTGATCTTTAGAAGACTTAGAGGGTTTTCTAGGATCCATTTTGGATCACGCCTTTTGAATGAAAAAAGATTTTGGACAACCAAAAGTTGGTTTTCAAGCATCAATCAAGTGAGGCTACAGCGTCGTCACTTGTCTAATTTCTGTCCATCTTGCACTACTTGGTTTTGAACCTTTGAGTCCAATTCTGAGGTACTAAACATCCCCTCTATGGGTAGTTCTCACATTCCTGTCCAGAACTGTATCTTCCTGCAACTCATTGAAATATTCAGGAAACAGATCATCAATAGAAGGCAACTGACTTTGCTCCTTGGGATCTTTAACCAATGAAGGTTCAAACAGTCTCAAGTTTTCTGCATTAACTACACAATAGATGTGCATGTAAGCTGGAAAATCAAGGTCAAAAGTGTTTTCACCAATTTTCTCAAGTATCTTGAAAGGCCCATACCTTATTAGTTTCAGCTTCTTACCCTCACCTTGCATTCTGTCTTTGCTAATGTACAACCAGACTTGATCACCAACTTGGAAGCTATGCTCAATTCGATTCTTGTCATGCCTTGACTTGTACTTGGCCTGGCTCCTTTCCAGTTGTTCCTGCACTACTTGGTGAATTTATTGGATCTGTTCAATGAACTTAGTTGCTTTTTCCACATCAGTGTGTCCATCAACTGCTATGTCTTTTCCAAAGACAAAATCCAAGGGAGACCTTCGTGTAAAACCCAAACAAGTCTCAAAAGGAGATCTCTGTGTAGAAGAGTGCTTGGCACGGTTGTAATCATGTTGCATATAACACAAATGTTCATCTCAAAGTTTGGGATGCTTCCTGCAATAGCCCCTGAGCAATTGGATTACTGTCCTATTGACCACCTTTGTTTGGCCATCTGTTTGTGGATGAAAGGTTGTGCTCTTCTTCAATCTGGTGTCCATCAACTCCCACAGACTTGACCAAAAATTCCCAAAAAATCAGGAATCTCGATCAAATACAATGGAAGTGGGTAACCCAAAATGAACCCATACATGCTAAAAGAACAACTTCATTGTTTGTTTAGCTGTAATCTACTTATTACAAGGTATTAAAATACACATTTTGTTGAATCTGTCCACAGTAACATATAAATAATCATGACCTTTTCTATATTTTGGCAATCCCCCAACAAAGTCCATGGAAACACTTTCCCAAGGACGAGAAGGAACTGGAAGTGGAGTGTACAAGCCTAATTTTCTATTGCTAGGCTTGCTTTTAGCACACATGGAACACCCTTTAATATATCTAGAAATTGTTTCATGCATTCATGGCCAATAACAGAACCTTTGCAATTGTGCAACTATTTTACTTACACCAAAATGACCTGATATTGGAGAAGTATGTGCTTCTCGGATTATGTTAACTATTTCAGTTTGTGGAATGCATAACTTTCCCAAATGATACAAGAGTTGGTCCTTAACATAATAATCTAATTCTTCTACTTGTTTTCCATGACTTAAAGTTGCATAGACATATTTAAAATCTATATCTTGAGCATATTGTTCAATGTAGCTTTCATGCATTACTGAGTTATGCTTAATTATAGTAGATGCATTTATGATTGGTCTTGATAACATATCTACAACCTTATTGTGTATGCCCTTCTTATATCTGATGACAAGATGAAACTGTTGTAGGAAACCCATCCACCTATAGTGTCTTGATTGTTGAAATTTTGTTTGTGAGTGAAAATACTGATGTGGTTGATGATCTGTATGGATGATTGTTTCTTTGCCCATTAATTAATGTTTCCACTTTTTACACTCTATACTAATGCATTCAATTCTTTATCATATGTGGGATAATTAACTATTGCAGAATTAAATGTCTCAGAATGATAGCATATGGGTTTACTGTGTTGCATCAAAACTGCTCTCATGGCATAGTCACTGGCATCTGTTTCAATCTCAAATGGTCGTTGAAGATCTGGCAATGCTGGTACTGGTGCTATACTATTTTTTTATTTTAAGGTGTTGAAGGCTTTCTACTGTTTGACTCCCCACTGAAACACCTTATTCAATCCCGTTAAAGCATGTAAGGGAGCTGCAATCAAGGAACAGTTAGCAATAAACTTTCTCCAATATTGTGCTGCTCCTAGGAAACTCCTAACTTCTGTAGCAGATTTGGGTTTAGGCAAGTTCACAATGACTTCAACCTTAGAGGGTTCTATCTTCAATTCACCGTCCCCTACAATATGACTCAAATAATTTAAAGATATTTTGTCGAATTCACATTTTGACAATTTTACATAGAAATTTTCTCTTTTCAAAACATCTAAAGTCTGCTTTACATGCTTCAAATGTTCTTCCCATGTTTTATTGAAAACAAGAATTTCATCTAAATATACAATTACAAAATCATCAATAAAAGGCCTGAGTACATCATTCATAACTCTGATGAAAGTGGTAGGAGCATTAGTTAAGTCGAAACTCATAACCAGCCATTTAGACAACCCTTACTTTGTTTTGAAAGCAATCTTCCATGCATCTTGTTCTGCTACTCTGACTTCATGATAGCCACTATGTAAGTCCAACTTGGAAAAGTAAACTGCCTCTTTTAGCTGATCTAATAGATCATCAATGCAAGGAAGAGGATAATGATTCTTGATCATTATTTTATTCAGGGCTCTGTAATCAATGCACATCCTCCACAAACCATCTTTCTTTAACACCAACATGATTGGAGATCTGCATGGTGATGTTCTTGGCCTTATGAACCCTTTATTGAGTAGCTCATGTACTTGCTTCGTGATCTCTACATTCTCTAAAGTGGATAACCTGTACATTCCGATGTTAGGCGGTGGAGCATCTTGCTGCAAATGAATATCATATACTATTTCCCTTTTGGGTGGCAGACCTTTAGGTTCTTGAAATAGGATATCATATTCTGAAACAACTTTAACTAAATCATCTTTTTGTTTAGCATCACAGCCTTCAAATACATTGGTTTTATCAGGTTTCTTTTCCTTCACAACCATCAGTAAAAATTGCTTGCATGAATTTACAATTCTTTTCATCTTCCCTGAATTTATGAGAGTGTAATTATTTTTTAGTTTATGAGCTCTTACAATATATTCTATTCCATATTTGGTGAGTTGATACTTATTTTCAGCTCTATAGAAAATGGCTTTTCTATCATACAAGTAATGACTTCCTAAAACAATACCACATATATCCAAGGGAACTATATCTAACTCAACCTCATCGACAAATGTTGACCCAAATGAAAACATAAGTTTACATTGTCTAGTCACTTATAGCTTTGATTTATCACATACCCAACCTAATGGATATGGCTTCTTGTGAGGCGTGGTTAGTACTCCCAACTTCTTTACAATTGCTTCAGAAATCAAGTTTACTTGTGATCCACTATCAAATAAAGTATAAATCTTTTGATGCTTGGAACTAACTTTAATATGAAAAATCTCATGTATTTTCCTCTCATTTTCTTCATTATCAATAGATTGTGCAGAATTACTAGTAGATGCTTTAAAATTTTTACCTTTTATACTCATAGCTATGACTGTTGTTTCATCACCTGAGTCTAACCCTAAATCTTTCTGAATAGTAGTAGCATTCTTCTTCTTCTCGCCATTGAACTTCTTTGGTTTCAACTCCGGATGTAAAGACCAACAATGTGCATCATCATCTCCATCCTTCTTGCAGTGAGAACATGAAGGTTAGTCTTTTTGTACAGCATTTTCCTTCCTCTCTTTCCATTTCTACTTCTTCTTTTCCTTGTTATTGCTTGCAGTGGGTTTTGACGATCCCCCGGTCTCTGGGTTCACATTCTTGCCTCTAGCCTCTAGATGTGTAGCCTGAACGGATACCTCATCTATGCTAGTGGGGTTAAACATGAGAATGGTGTGCCTCAAATAGCTATGCAGACCACCTATATACTTCAACAAGGTTTCAGGTGAGTCTAGAGAAATGCCTAGAATTAAAGCTCTTTTTCTAAATTCCTAGGTATAGCTTTATACACTTTTCCCCTTTAATTGGTGGAGAGTTTGCCAACTCATCATTGCTTGCTGCATATAAGCTAGTGGATAGAATTATTTTTTAATGGTAGAAACAAATTCATTCCAGGTAGAAAGAATTTTACCATGCTTCTTCAAATCAGCTTGCGTCGTGCCTTCCCACCACACTAGGGCAGTTCCTCCAAGGCGAAGGCTAGCCAGTTGAATTATACTCCTTTATGAATCAATTTTCTGCACCCTACAATACACATCAATCTGCCTAATCCAGTTATCTAGCTTTTCTGCATTTAATTCTCCATCATATATTGGCAAATCAAATTTTACATCTAATTTAATTGAAGATGTTTTCTTCTTGTTCTTTTCAGGGCTAGAAGAAGGTGTTAATGGAGGAGGCTCTTCTCCTTTCCCTTTTCCTTCTGAATGGGCAAATAGAAGAGGTTCCTCTACTCCTTTGCCTTTTTCGGGTGTTGAGGTGCTTTCACCTTGATCCTTCTTAAATTCCTGATACATTTCTTCCACCATGGTTCTCATGGTCATGAAATTGTCCATGAACTGAGATTCTGATTCCAATGGGACTTCTCTGGCCATTCTCCTTTGAATGTAGATTCTTCCAATCTCTAGATTAGTCTCAACAAGATCTCCTTCTCCTAGTTTGAGCTTTGACCTAGTTAGCATTCAACAATCCAGCACAATCTTGTCTAACCTTAGCAAACCTAAAGCTCTGATACCACTTGATTTGAAAATGAGATCTTAGATTACTTTTAAGGTATTATAGACTCATGTGCATGGATTAGCCTATATTACTTACTGCAACAGATCGATAAGATTGCAAATAATATAGACAATTTAGCAGTTAGAGAAGCATAATAGACAAGCACACATAAACACAACAAGCTTAATATGGAGTTCACCCAAAACTCTTGGGCTACGCCTCCTAGTATACCCTTCAGTGGTGACCTCTCTATTATGTCTTCAAGTGTAGAGTTTTACAAAATGTGAGCTCAAATTGAGTCTCAACACACAGATACAAACAGAAGGAGTTTGCTTGAATCCCTCAAACCTCTCTGAGTACACAAACTCTTTCTTTCACTCTCTATTTCTGTTTTCTCTCTGTCTTAGTACTACTTGCCCCTCTGTCTATGTCAGTCTATGGCTTTAAAGCCAATAGGCATTGTATGTTCATTTCCCCTTCTCGGGCTCTCTGGCTCACAGCCTTTGTCTGCTTGAATACACTTCTGAGCATTAGCAATCATGGCATAACATATTTAGGGGAGGTGGCCACCTGTTCTGCAATGGAAAGGACCATCAAGCCTTTGAAATCCTTAAAAATAGTGTTCTCTTTTTACACAGAGAAATGCACTAAAAACTCAGGAAAAATCGCCAAACAATCATTTATCAGACTTCAAACATCCTTAAATTTGGCCTATACTCATATCGGGTTCACTTGTAATCGCTATCGCAAGTCATAATGACCCTGTGCTACGGTTCCCTTTGTATTTATAAAAATACATTAAAAACAATGAAAATTTGATGGAGGGCCTTATGGCAGACTTCAAGTAATTATGCAATGGCATTTAAAAGCCCTTTCGGGTCCAGTTTCATCGCATCGGTGCATTCCCTTATCTTTTCGTTTATTTAATGAAAATGTGAAAATACATAGAAAAATGTCGTTTTATGGAACTCAATATATATTAAATTTGGTTCATAATTCCATCGGGTCCAGCCATCACATCGCATATATATATCTATATATATATATATAGGCCCGCTCCTCTGTAATGTTTCGATGCGATATTGCAATGTGATTATATCGCGATTGCATATCACATAGTCCTTGGGCCATTTATAAGTGCTCCACTATGGTTTGCTGACGTGATATTGTGATTCAACTTGGGCCGTCAATCTGCGTGCTTGATCGACGGTCCTTGTTGACCATGCTAATCATTGTCACAATAAGTCTGTGGTAGCCTCTGATAGCCCCTGATAGCCTTTGTCGATTGCGATATGCTGATCAAATATGGACCGTTCATCGGCTAGATCCCACAACTCCTATGCATCATCGTCCAAGCTGCCGATAGATCTGTTTTTGGTCATTTCTTAATGTTTTTCACTCCCGATAGTGTTATCTGCCATTTCTAAGGGTTCTTCTTTTGCAATAGTTTTGATCTTTAGAAGACTTAGAGGGTTTTCTAGGATCCATTTTGGATCAGGAAAGCAATCTTCTATGAACAATAAGAGGAAACCACGACAGAGGCATCGGATGTCAGGGAGGCCACTAGAGCTATGAAGGATATGGATATTGATTGAGTTGCTCAGAGAATGAGAAACACTTTCAGTAGGGGGGTGATGATGACCCTCATCATTGGGTAATTATATGGGCCTTAATTCACCTCCTATCTTACTCAAATCAACTTTTCTCACAACTTATTACATGTTTTTTATTATATTTTGCTTATGAGATGAGTTAGAGTTGGATATTATCCCTAGTGGACTAATATGCATTGAATGCAGGATTGAAGGAGAAAATCAAGGAATTTCTGCAAATACTAAGGATAAAAATTGAATGGGAAAAGGGAGAGGGATCGTAGGAGGTAAATCCTCCTTATTTACTTATCCCCCATTCGAATATTCCCCCATCCATCACACTAGCTCAGAGTGCAAACAACCAAGCCATGAGGATTAGAATGTAGCCCAGTAAGTGAGAGACAAAGAGCTAGTTTATCTCGAGTTCAGGAGTCGAGCCTCCTTGATTTTAAGGATGTCATTGGGGACTTTAGTTTTATAAGTAGAGAGTCCTAGAACCTCATTAGGATTCGAATTTTTGTTGTAAAACTCAAACCTATTTTTGAGCTCCAGACTTGTTAAAGTTTTATTGATGTAATTTTCTTTTTTGGTAATAAAAATGAATTTTGTTTTGACCCAACACTGAGTTAACTCAGAGGGCTGGAGCTCTTGGGCTAGGGCCCAACCCTAATAGCCAAGGCTCCTCTTTCTTGTTTCTATATTTTTAGATTAGTCTCATAGCTTCATTGTTAATTTGCTTTTAGATGTGTTTTCATTGCAAGTAGTGTAGATTGGATTGGTTGTTTATTACTTTGCTTCCATTTGTACCTTACTTCAATAGTAGGTTAGTAGAGATTAATGAAGTACCACAAGGTTTTCAGTGGGTGTCTTGGCCTCATTTCCTCTTTTTGGGGTCGTTATTTGAGGAAGGGACCCTTATGCAGCCCCAAAAACACAAATTTCTATTTCTTTCATAAGTTTTAGAGGTTACTCTATTTAAGTTAGCATTTGATCAGTTTTGCAAAGTAAGATTTCATTTCCATCTCTTATATCTTCACTCTTGCAGGATATCTCATCCATGCTTTCATTCTTTTCAGCAACTATCCCCATGCATAATGTAGGGAGTTAGTTCATTAATTCTTCTTTTCTAGCTTATGAGAATTTTTCTTGTTTGCATACCTTTGGGGGAATTATACATGTTTTATGTAGAGTAGGTTCTTCAGAAGGAGACAAAGGCTTCATAGCCAGCAACCACCTTCCACTATATACACCATATCCATTCCTTGTTTTCACCATCAACTTCACTAGTTTTCATCATTTTTCATATAAATTCTTCCAACCACATTAAGCGAATCCAACCATCCTCTATATTTGTTGTTGATTTCTAAGTAATATTAGACCTTTACTCACTTCTTTCCACCCATCTACCACCTACCCTAATCGTTCCACCACCTCCAACACCTTCCATTTTTCTCTCGGCTGTATCCTGTAGGTTTATAGGGAATCCTATAGGTTTCTAGTACATCCTCTAGGTTTTCCTGAAATGGCCTATTTTGAGGCCGAATTGAGGGAAAACCTCTAGGAAGTCACCAAAAACCTCCCAAGGGTCTCCCACACCATCAAAACATCTCCTAACCCTTCCATCGATCCTCCAACATCCTTAATTCACCTGCCACATCACCAAAAGAAATTAGTTTGCATACTTGATTTTGCATGAAAAGACAAGAACACAAAAAAAAAAGTATTTCAGTCCCTTTACTTGCACATTAGTTATGTTTTATGCTTCTTACTTCCATGCTTAGATAGTAGCATTTGGTTAATGATAATTTAGCATTATTGCAAAGCATAGTTTCTTGGCAGTTAATTAGGAAATGGTGTGATTTAACATTGAATTTCGGTCTTTTCCATTATTGTCATAGAGTAGCTCTCCCTTAGAACAGATTTCCCTTTCTTCCATCAAGAATCCAAGATTCTTCTAACTCCATAAAATTCTGGCTTGAAAACCCCAGTGGTATCTCACTAGCTGAACCGTGACAAAAGGCAGAACCATCACTGTTACTTGTGTATATAGCATTGTCACCTCCATGTTTGTACGAACCCTGGGTTGATAAAGTAAAGCTAATAGCCTAGGAGTTGCAACATTCTTGCTGCAATACTGGCACTCATCAGTAATGTGGTAAAACTAGATACATGTCAGATGGTCTTGGGTAGCCCGTATTTATATGATAATAAAGTGATATTTTATAGGGAATAGAATCAATATCACTTGTTCAAAAAAGGAATTGAATATGTTGTACATTCTCATCTCACAAAAGTAGATAAATCTCTTTGTATAGCTGAATAGTTAAAACAAGCATCTTATGATAGAAAAGATGTTGTTGTACAATCTAAATAACTTAAGAAAGAGATTGTTAAAGTTAATAACAAACAGAGAGACATGCTTAAGGAATCCAAAATTGTAGATCAATAAGAGTTGTAGCATGATAAGTTGAGTTTTGTTTCAGCTATGAAAGGAAAGCAGGGTATGGTTTCAAATATGTCAATACTTTCAATGTTGTTAATGGACTTATTATTGTTTACTGGTGCATGGATATTAGCAGCAAATATGACTGTACATGTGGGTGGAAAAGTACTTGATATATTTTGCAATTTTTGTGTTTTGCTGACGATTTCATGGATAAGTAGAGTGTATGGGTTCAGAATAGGGTGGAAAAATACCAGCCAGGTAGGAGAATGGAACTCACATTTGTTTTATGGAACTTAAGCCTTTTGGTGGTCCAAAAGTTCTTAGCAAGGAGGAAATGATCTGAAATTGATCAAGGATCTAGAAAAGGCCAAAATTCAAAGTTGGTGGATTCAAGCAAAACGAGTGCCATCACGTAGAGCTCGAAAAAAAATTCCAATGAAACTTGAATGGGAAAAAGCTGAGTTGGTATTTGAAAATTATTCACAGTCAAAGTTTTTAGGCCATCTCTAAAACGTCAAAGTCAAAATCAATGGGCACCCAATAGTCAATGGGAAGTCAAAGTCAGTGGTGATGTGGCAGCTAACTGGATGCTAGCATTGAAATGATTTGAGAAGTGGCATGTTGTGATTGGGTGGATGGGGACCAATCACAAGGTGACAGGTGGCCCTATCAGAGGGTGACACATGGCCTCATCGGATTTTCCAAAATTTCAATTAAGGGTTTGGAAGAGCTAATGGGATTCAAACTTGTGACCAATATAATCTCCACAGGTTACCATTTTGGCTATGCATATTTCTTGTTCATAAGTTTGAAATACATGTATTAAAGGTTGGGGTTTTTTGTATTAAATAAAAAAATCGTGGTGTCAGCCATTAATGGCAGCCCCACTATACCTCCACCAACAAACCGTACCTCCGCCATATTAAAACACATCTCCCAACCTTATCAAACCATACTCCACAAAATTACCCACCCCACGGCTATATATGGTGGATGCAATGTATATTGCATATGTTGTTAGCAAATGGATAAGGGTTGGAGCGGGTCTGGGGGACCCTACCCCTTTTTAATGTTTCAAAAAATATATTTAAATATATGAATAGAATTGCATCCACTGAAAGAGGATGAGGACAGGTCAGGATTTGATCCCCCGACCTCCTAATTTTTTATTATAAAACTACACCAATGCCCAAAATAGATCAGAGTTGATATTTCATGAAGAAGAGGAGTATTTGAGCAGGTGCAGGCAGCGAAGCTGAGAACATTGAAGACACTTTATAGGAGATTCGGGAAGCCTTTTTTAGAACCAAGAGTTACTACAAGATCCTGGGACAGAGCAGATTACAGATGGATGGTGCAGGATTGTATCTGAAGCAATAATATTTTTATGTATTTATGGTTTTGAAGTTTTTAATATAAAGGTATTCCCATTGAAGACCAGGTCCCGGAGATGTAGGCTCGAAGATAACCAAACTTCATTAACAATCTCTTGCGTCACTTTTCTTTTCATGTTTTTTTGTTCAATTTGGTGAAAATTTATTATCATTTCTTCATGCTTATGTGTTTAATGGTGTTTTCAAGAATCATGCATTAACACTATTTTAGTAGTAAATAAATCACATTTCAACTAAATATAATTTTGGGATCATTTCGTATGAGAGCGAGTTGTTGATAATTGTGATTTAAAGTATGCATGATCACGAGGAGCAAATCAAATCTTGTTGAAGGAGAAATTGTTGAAGGAGATCTAGAAGTTGGCTCGAGAAGAAGGAAAACTGGAGGAGAAGAGATGGTTTCCGAAGGAGCGGTGTTCATCCATTTGCATCTGATGTAGGCTTCGTAGATGCTTTCATGACCTTACAAACCATGGTCAAAGAAATGTATCGAGAGTTTAACAAAACAAAAGGTGAAAATGCAAAACCTAAAGATGAAGAAGGACAACCATCACAATCTAGAAAGGAATATGAAAGAAATAAAAAATACCCTAACACTTCTCTCTTGACTCCATCTGAAACTTCAAAACAACTGTTGAAGCTCAATGTTAAGTTCGAGTTACCCATGTACAAATTAATCACTGAAGATGAAGTCAAAATAAGACTACCATCACTTCATTTAAAAGGCACAACATTGATCCAGTGGCAGAGTAAGTTATAAGAAATGTACTCAGCATATTGGTAAGATTTTTCCATCATGGTTTGATTTTATTACTATGCATAGAAATCAATTCTATCCATTTGGGTATAAGGAAAAATATTTAATATAATGGCAAGGACTAAAAGTTATTAAAGTTTATTTAGTGCAAGAATATACATATGAGTTTTGTAAGAAGTCATTGATGTTAGATATTCCTTTGTATACTCAAGAAACTCTAATGAAATACATAGGAGGATTCCCTGAGTATGTTCGCAATATTGTATTTATGTTCATTCCTACTAACCTGGGTGAAGTGGAAGTATAAGAAACTTACATCGAAGCAGGTATGTTAGGTGTTAGGGTATCATCTTAAACAACAACCATAATGGAGAGCAAGGGAAAAGGGAAAGCAAAGAAATAAAACTTCAGCAAGAAGGAGGTTGAAAATCTCCCTTGTAAACATTGCAAGAAAGAGGGCCATGATGAAGACCACCATTGGAAATTGCATCCTAAAATGAAACCGAAGTGGATCATAAAAGGCAAGAAAAAGGTTGTGACAACAACAAAACCGATAGACCTAGGGTCAAATTCAGGCGACAAGACGCAAAACACATCATTGATTATGACCGGTAAATTTGATGAAGGTAATGATTCTAATAGTTCTAGATGCAAGTTATTTCATAAAAGGGTTGTTATGAAACATACAAAGATTCACACATTGTTAGATAGTGGATCTCAAGCTAACCTAGTTTCAAAAAATGTGTTTAAGTAATTGGGATGGAAGACCATAAAGCATCATAAACCATATACTTTAATTTGCATGAGAAGAAATCATAAATTATGAGTGACTAAGAAATGCATGTTACCATTTGTAATAACTTCTCAATTTAAGGATAAGGTGATTCGTGATGTGGTAAAACCAGATACATGTGGGATGGTCTTGGGTAGCCAATATTTATATGATACGAAAGTGATATGTTACAGGGAACATAATCATAATCACTTGTTCAAAAAAAGAATGGAATATGTTGTACATTCTCATCACACAAAAGAAGATAAATATATTTTATAATTGAACAGTTAAAACATGCAGCTTATGCTAGAAAATATGTTGTTGTACAATTTAAAGAACCTAAGAAAGAAATCATTAAAGTTAATCACAAACAGAGAGACATGCTTAAGGAATACAAAATTGTACATCAACAAGAGTTGCAACATGATAAGTTGAGTTTTATTTCAGCTATGAAAGGAAAGTAGGGTATGGTTTTAGCTATGTCAATACTTTCAATGTTGTTAATGGGTTTATTATTTTTTAGGGGTGCATGGATATTAGCAGCAAATATGAATGTAGATGTGGGTGAAAAAGGACTTGATATATTTTGTATTTTGTGTGTTTTCTTAACGATTGCATGGATGAGTAAAGTGTATAGGTTCAAAACATTATGGATAGATACTGGGCAAGTGGGAAAATGGGACCCACATTTGTTTTATGGAACTTAAGCCTTATGGTGGTCCGAAAGGTCTCAGTGGGGAGGAAATGATCTGAAATTTATTAAGGATCTAGAAAAGGACAAAATTCAAAGTTGTTGGATTCGAGCCAAACTAGATCCATCACGTAGATCTCGAAAAAATGATTTCCAATGCAACTTGAGTGGGAAAAAACCAAGTCAGTATGTGAAAGTTATTCAGAGTCAAATTTTTCAAGCCATCTCCAAAAAGTCAAAGTCAAAGTCAATGAGCAGTCAACGGTCAATGGGTAGTCAAATTCAACACTGACATGGAAGCTGACTGAATGTTGATTGTGCAATGGGGTGGAAGTTGACAAGTGGCACACTGTGATTAGGTACATGGGGACAAATCCCAAGTTGACATCTAGCCCTATCAGAGGGTGACACGTGGCCTCATCAGATCCACCAAAATTTCAATGAATGGTCTGGCAGAGCTAATGGGATTCGAACCCGTGACTTGTTCATTACAATCTCCACGCCTTACCATTTGGGCTATGCATGTTTCTTGTTTGTAAGTTTGAAATACATATATTAAAGTTTGGGTTATTTTGTATTAAATATAAAAATGGCAAAGTCGACCATTAATTATGGCCCCACCATACCTCCACCAACAAACCATACCTTCGCCATATTAAAACACTTCCACCAACCTTATCAAACCATAGTTCGCCAAAATATTTGCCCCAACGGTTATATACAGTGGATGCAATGTATATTGCATATGTTGTTAACAAATGGATAAGGGTTGGGGCAAGTCCGAGGGACCCTACACTTATTAATGTTTCAAAAAATACATTAAATATATGAATATAGTTGCATCCAATGAAAGAGGAGGAGGAGGGGTCGGGATTTGATCCCCCAACCTCCTATTTTTTTATTTTAAAACTGCACCAATACGCCAAATAGATCAGAGTTGAGATTTCATGCAGAAGACGAGTATTTGAGTAGGTGTAGGTAGTGAGGCTGAGAAATTTGAAGACACTTCTGGAAGATCCAGGAAGCCCTTTTCAAAACCGAGATTTACTACAGGATCCTCAGATAGAGAAAATTGCAGTTCAATAGTGCACGATTGTATCTAAAGCAATAATATTTTGATGTATTTATGGTTTTGAATTTTTTAATATAAAGGCCTCCCCATTGAAAACTAGGGACCAGAGATGAATGCTTGAAGATAGTGAAACTCTGTTAACAATCTCTTGTGTCACTTTTCTTTTCATGTTTTGTTGTTCAATTTGTTGCAAATTTATTATTAGTTCTTCATGCTTATGTGTTTAATGGTGTTTTTAAGAATCATGCATTAACACTATTTTAACAGCAAATAAATCACATTTAAATTAAAGATCTTTTTGGGATCAATAGGGTCGCAAATCTAGTTCTTTGCACCAATGTTTATGACCCTCAATGCATTGATGAGAAGCTTAATTTTATCCACTGCTTATAATATCTATGAAAAAGGTACCCCACATCCAAATGTATCCTAGATGGGAATTTTAACATGATTCATTCTTTGGTAGAGAATAAGGGAGGAACCAGGAAACTGGATAGGGACTCTAAAAATTTTCGAAAATATCATTGATGGCATGAAACTAGTGGATTTAGAGAGCTCAACTGGTGTATTTACCTAGCCAAATAAAAGCGGATCTGGTGGCTTAAGGGCTAGACATATTTCTAGTCTGATAGGAGTTGATCTTGCAAGAAATAGCTATGGAAACCCACAACTTGCATAACAACAGATCAAATCATTGATCGGCATCCTTGACTACCCAGATTACGGGTGTGCCAAAAAACCCTTCTGGTTTGAAGGATTCTCGGTAGATCATCGCAATTTTACAAATAAAGTGAAACAATGGTGGTAGTAAGTTAATATTATCAGAGATTCCAAGATGTTAACGCTACAACAAAAGTTCAAGTTTACTAAAGAACAACTTAAATTGTGGAACAAACATGATTTTTGGAATATATTACAAGAAAATAAAAACATATAAGCTAAACTAGAATCTCTATAAATATTAGCGGTAGAGGAAGGTTTCATAGTAGAAAATAAAAATCAAGAACTCTTCCTAGAAAGGGAATGGGAAGAATGATGTAAAATAGAAGAAAAAATATGGAGACAAAAATCTAGAGTTCAGTGGCTTCAAGATGGGGAGAAAAACATGAAGTTCTTTCATTATACCATGATCTCTCATTGAAATCACAATAGGATTTTGAGATTGAATGATAAGGGAGGGAAGGAGGTACATTCCCATAAAGATATCAAGTAAACATTGCCCCAACACTAACAATATATTACATCAGAACCACTAGGAGACAGATAAGCGGCCATCAGGAGAATCCTCAAGAATATTCCCAAACTAATCGTAGAGGAGAAAAATGATAATATCAATAGGCTAATATCGATGGAGGAAATAGAATAGGTGGTGCAAGATATGCCTAATGAAAAACCACCTAGGTTGAATGGTATCACAACCAACTTTTTGAAATCATGTTGGGATATTTTGTGTCACGAGATAGAAGAGGTAGTGGAAGGCTCCCACAAAATGGCGTCATTGCTAAAAGCCTTCAATGCTACTCTCATAACTTTGATCCCCTATGAAAAAGAACCTAACACTCCAAAAAGGTTCCGACCTATTTCTGTCTACAATGTAATCTATAAAATTATCTAAAAATTCATTGTAAACAAGATAAACCCATCCCCCAATTTTCGTGTCATAGGAACAGGTTGGATACGTGGAAGGAAGAAATATCCTAGATAATATATTCCATGCCCATGAAATCATTCACTCCCTCAAGGCTCAAAAAATTGTAGGAATGATTATGTAGTTGGACATTGTAAGGACATATGATAAGCTACATTGAGAATACCTAGAGAACATTTTACAAGTCCTTGGTTTTAGGTAGCATTAGATCGAGTGGATAATGTTGTTCATCACCTCTAATAGTTTTTCAATTTTGGTAAATGGAGGCCTGGTAGAACCTTTCTCCCTGACCAATGGACCAAAATAAGGAGATTGTCTATCTCCTTTCCTCTTTGTGTTGGACATGGAGGGACCTAGTAGATCCATCAAAACCGTAACTTCTACATGGTATATTAAAGGATTACAACCTTACACAGAATGAAATCCCTAAAAGTCCTAGCTCTAAAAGTCAAGTTGTAATGGTTGATGTGAATTTTGGCTTACCATCAGAAATGACTATTTTTGACATAATTATAAATTTGATTTACTAGCGGATTTAGACACAAAGTCAATGATTCAATATCTAGTTAAATTTCTTTATACTTTACAGGGGGGTAGATTATGTACACTTCTCTAGATTATCAAAGGTGGTAGAGTATGTACACCTTTGAGATTCGAACTATAGGTCAATAACAAATAGTCCCACTATGGGGGCCGTAACTGACATGTTAGTCGAGTCAGTCAGTTCCCTTTACCAACATAAGAATATCAGTGACCCTATGAGGGTGAAGGTAAATGGTAAGCGTTACAATCTCACCGAGCTGTAGTATCCACAAGATCCTGAGGGGCAATGCCCTAATCCATAAAATATAAGTCAAAGGTTGATCAGAGTCAGGAGCATGTCCCAGAGTGCTGTAGGTCCTTCAAGGATAGGAGGCATACCCTCCATTATCTTATCTATCTAGAAAATAGTTAAAATTACTAGATCCAACAATCTTGGAAGCCCAATCAAGTCTCTCAAGTTCAAGTTCCAAGGTCCAATTTGGTGACTCGAATTAGACCTTTGTGTTAGGCGATCATAAAGTTTCCTTGTTCGCTTCGAAGTTGAATATTAGAGTGAAGTTGAACCAAGCATACCACTTGGACTGTCCTCTACCCCTCCCCACCATGTGTGAAATGTAGTTCCAAGAGTCTTTCGTGTACATTCTTGTGATATGTGTATCAGGCATTTATATGCCGATTCAACCTGTGCTACATTAGCAATGTGATTGCAATGTGAGACTCAAGATCCTATAGATGGGGAGGCCGCTTCTAGATCCTCATGTTATGTTTGATATTCCACTCCCTTATTTTCGATGAAGTCAACTAGGGCATTTTATTTCCACTCGTTATGAGAGAAGATTATGGGTTCCCGCTGAAATAAAATAAAATCCAATTGTTTTGTACATTATTCTAGGTTCTAGCTTGGAGATAATTTTGAGGGGGGTGGTCTATTATTTATTTCATGACCAATTTGTCCTAATTAGACTCTTAGCACATCCCCCTTGTCATTGCAGATGACACCTCGAATTCCAACGTTCCCAAGATTTCCTTTTAACACTCGATCAAAAATTTAGTTTGTAGTTTTGTGCTTGGGGGGATTCAAAACTCCTGAGCCTATATTTATGGGGAAATAATTGAGTGTTCATCTGATGGTTTGGGGTTTTTTGGAATTCCACGAGGCTAGGATCACATTTTCAGAATGAGGTCTTTGAAATTCCCTATCATCACATCTGGTGAGGAACAAAGTTTCTTCAATATGTTCATTGAAGAGAAGCCATATACCTTTTGGATATTTGTATTTTTCATATAAGGTTCCCTGTTTCCATTCTTGTGATATTTCCCAAGTTAAGAGGCTTGGAGCCAATGTCCATATTTTGTTGAGGATCGAGCCTAGAAAAGGATTTTTTTCCCTATTCGTGATGGATTTTATTATGCTTCCTTCAATTTTTTTTGGAGCATTGAAAGCCATCATTGAGTTTATTCCAAATATTTTTGGAAATAGGACATGAGTAAAATAAATGATCGATGGTTCCATGTTATTTCTTGGAAATAAAACACCAATATTGGCTATATAAATTTTTAAAATGGTTTTCCCATATAAGAATGCAATGTCTTACAAGGATCTAGGTGAATGTTGTAACCTTTAGAACCAATTATAGGGGCCGTAGCTCTCTCTAGATGGAATTTGGATATTTTGTCTGAATTAGAGCTATTAGATGGTGGGCTTCTTTAACAGTGATTGATCTTGAATTTTTTTTCCTATCTTAGGATGTATAATTCAGTTTTTACTCTTATGGATCCTTTCAGAAGAGCCATGTTGAAAGAGTTCTTATTTTCCTCTAAGTTCTCCTCCCTATAGATAATATGTTGTCTCCATTGCTGGATGATTGTGGTTTCACGATCGTGCCAATATTTGTTAGGATATTCTGACACATAGGAAATAGTTAAACATAGCTTGGGTTAGTGTATAGTTAGGTAAAATGTGTTTCTTTACTATGTACTTTTTGCAAATTACAATCTGACGGTCATGATATGTCGTAGACATGAAGTGATCCAACATTTCATTCTCTCCTCGATATTAGTGACACTTGATATGTGGCTTAACACATGATTAGTCCACGATCTCTATTTAAAGAGAATGGAGGGTCATTTGTAAGGTGATTGTTCATGAGAGAATCTTATATAAATTCTCTTTATTTTACATTAATAAATTTCCTAAAGTGGCCACATTGGTTTAGACCATGGATTGTTTCCCTCTTTGAGGGTTTTAACCATGTCAAGAATATTGGTGTATTGATATGTGATCTATTTCTGTGCAGTGTCCTTTGTTGTTCTATCTAAGGAACTTACCCTGTAAATTCCTACATGGTATCAAAGCTATTCAACGGCGCATCTGTTGGTGATCCAAATCTAAGGCTGGTACAACTGCATCTAACTGTTGTTTCCTAGATATATTGTTTCTTGACCACTTTCAGGCTGAGAGGACTACTCTATTGTGCTAGGAGCATCTGCTCCAGTGACTAACCCCTTTCGTTTCATGCAAAAAGGTTTTTGGTACCCCTAGCTATGTATCTTTTATGATCTGGATATAGTCTTTATTTGTAGTTACAATTATTTATCTCTCCCCTTATTTTGGTTTATAGTCCTCTATAATTGTTTTATTACCGGATCTATACCTTTCATTTCTGCATATACTCTTTGCCTCACAACTCTGTGTGATCTAGGCAAACCAGAAATAGAAAGAAAGGATTTTTCTCATGCGTATGCTCTTTTCCACTATGTCTTAGTGTGATCTCAGAAAATCAGAAACATTGAGGAAAATATTTAGTTTTTGGCCAAATCTAAGTATAATCCGTAAGGCTTAGATTTCTTTTGCGTCTTTGTTTTGGGTTGTGTGGTTTTTTTTTTTTTGTAGGGAAAAAGAGGTTTTTCAAGTAAGAACACTTTCCAAAGCTTCAGTGAGCATAAAAGAGAAAAAAAAACCCTTTCTCCTTTCCAAAAAAAACTAACCTTTTAAACTAGCTCACTTGGTCCAAAGTTACTTTATGAGAATAGAGGTCTTGGGTTCAAGTCTTTCTTTTTATTGAGTTATTTTTCAAAAAGCACATGTAACTTATGTTTTAAAGTTAATTTATGTAAAAGTGTTCTATCCATTATAAAAAGTGAGTCACTTATAATTCCGAAGTCACTTTATCTCTTATTTAAGTTACAATTTAGTGGGTATATCTTAAAGTACCATTATAAAAGTGACTTTCAATTTATTAATCTTTTTTAAAAGTGAGTTAATTAGATTAAGTTTGGAAAGGGGGAGTGTTTTTTTAAATATAACATTATCATTCACTTGTCAACATTCAGGTATTTCGTCGGCATCATCAACAACTTTTCTTCAAAAAGCCATAACTTCTTCATCCGGAAGCCATTTTCAAAGCCACATTTTTTAATCGGCCTAACTTTTTGAGATATTTCCATTGAAACACTTAGTTTCAACATTTTCAGCTTTAGTTTCTTTTAAAATGGAAATTCCATACCTAGTTATTCTTGATAGCACCAACTACTTCCAATGGTTATCCTACATTGTGGATTTACATAGAAGTAATGGTCTTTATAGAATAGCCTCGGGACAAGAATCTAAACCTAGAGATTAAGATAAGCTAGCCAAATGGGAAAATAAGCAAGATCAAGCACGTGGGTTGATAGGTATGTCTATTTCTCCAAACCTTAGATTCCATATGACATAACTTAATACCCCTGATGAATCAATGAAATAACTCAATAATTTTTTTGGAAATAAAAATGAAATTAGAGCCCATCAACTCAAAAATAAGTTGCTTACGTTGAACCCCAATAATTTTTATTACATTGAAGATCTCTTGTCCAAGTTCAACACCCTTAGATGTCTCTTAGAAGGTGTTAAGGTTAAGAAGGCACATGGTAGTCTTATCTACTCCATTCTTACTTGGTTAGGACCAGTCTACTCTATCTCTGTTTCCACCTTCCATTCTACTAGAGAAGCCTGTATTTCTCAAGGACAAGCCTACAAGTCCCCCTCTTTTGATGCCTTCTGTGATTCTTTAATAAGAGAACAAGAAAAACTCTTACATCTTGGTATTCTTAATACAGGAAACCTTCTAAGAAATCCTTAGCTAACCAGCAACAACCAAATTCAAATAATCCTAAGAAGTAGCATCCTAAAAATAATGGCCCTAAACCAAACAAGGGTCCTAAACAATTTCAGTCTCAAAATGAAAAATCAATTCAACAAAATGATAAGCCAAATAAAAGCAAAGGGAAGAAGGCTAATAGACATTGCAACTTTTTTAATCATGATGACCGCTTAGAATCCAAATGCTTTAAGAAGATGGAAGCCTTGGAAGTAGCAATGAAGAAGCATAACATCCATTTGGAGTACTCTTCAACTTCAACTTCGTCTTTAGGAATAGCAATTTCTACATGTGGTTGTCAAGCAGACTATAAGAAAAAAGGACATTGGTGAGGGGCGAAAAATGTCACCATAAGCTCATTGGTGATGGTCAAAAGAGAATTCGTCACTGAAAATTGAATGTAACCAAAGGTGGCGTCACCAAAAGTATAGGTTTTGTAGTGACATACAAAGTTCGTCACCAATAATGATTTATAATGATGGATAGTGACCATCACCATTTCATATGAGCAATTGTCATGGACCATAGCCTCTATCACCAAAAACTGAATGTCACTAAAGGTGGAGTTTCCAAAAGTATAGGTGTTGTAGTGACATTCAAAGTTCGTCACCAATAATGATTTATAATGACAGATAGCAACAATCACCATTGCATATGAGCAATGGTGACGAACCATAGCCTCGGTCAACAAAAACTGAACATCAACAAAGGTGGCATCGCCAAAAGTATAGGTGTTATGGTGACATTCAAGGTCCATCATGAATATTGATTATAATGACGGATAGTGACCATCACCATTTCATATGAACAACAATGATTTATTGTGATGGATCTTTAATGGATTTCACCACTGGTGCATATATATTGTGACGTTCATTGACCGTCACCAAAAGCTCCATTGCTAGAAGTATAGGTATTGTGTTGACATTCAAGGTCCATCACGAATAATGACTATAATGATGGACAATCATCATCACCATTTCATATCAAAAACAATGATTTATGGTTATGGACCTTTGAGGGTTGTCACTATTGATGCATATATATGATGGCATTCGTTGACCATCACCATTTCATATTTTTGGTGAGGGTCGAAAAATGTCACCAAAGCTCATTGGTGATGGTCAAAAGAGCCTCCATCACGAAAAAATGATCGTCGCCATTCCATATGGATGTCAGGTCATGATGGAATCAAACCACCAACCTCTTGCTTGTAAAGCAAGTGCTCTTCCATTGAGCTAGCACTCTTTAAAGAATTATACTTTTAAAAATTATACCTTGAAACTTCATAAATTGTAAATTCTACAACTTTAAATAAATTAAAGTCTCAGAAATATTTTACTAAACAAGCAAAGCAACATCGAAGCTGCAGGTCCCTACCTAATGGTTATTGAAGTTATGAAAAGTGGGTGGAGGGAAAAACAGTTTTGTATAAGAGAATCAATATGTTCAGTTGAATACTCAATTATAAGTGAAACTCTTAAGACATTTATAACCTATAAATGACCTATAACTAGCAAATGCACCAAATATTGCAAAGGAAATGTCATAAGTGGATAAAATATGGAAGAAGAGGAGGAAGGGACTTAAAACCCTTGTATATCTTGGCATGCCTTAGCACTTGGCACATATTAGCTTGTTTGACATGTCTCTGTACTATCTGGCACATGTTATCATGCCCTAGCATTCCGTAACACACCTTGGGATTCATGACCTCACAACTAGCATTACATTTTTCCATGACTTAGGAACCTTACATTCACTAGAACACTTCAGCACTCCCTAGTTTTCATTCCCTCTGTTATCCTCCATAATGTCCCAAGCTAATGAGGAGTTCAATGGAGGTAACCACAAACCAAGCTTTTATTTTGGTAGCTAGCCCTACCAAACCGGAGAGGGCTTTCTCTATGAAATCACAGCCAAGAGATGGCTGGAATGTAAAGGATTTTAGGCTAGATAGCTAGGCTCACGTGGGTTTTTGTAAAATTTAGGGACTTGGAACACTGTCCACTAGTGTCTTGTATGGCAAGGACTTTGTCAAGGAGGCAGGACTTGGAACTTTGTCTAGGATAAAGCACCTAACATGCATGACAAAAGCTCACTAGAATAGAGTACCTCCTACCTAGAAGAGTGTCCCCTACTCAAAATATAGGACCCTTCTCTACTATTCACTTTTCTTAAAGATAAATATGTGCATAAAGTAGTACTAAGAAAAACACCTAAATTAAGAAAAGTGAGAATCTACGTCAAACTATAAAAGTATACTAAATATGGCTCTATATAATTTTGGGAAACACTAGACAAGCATGCTTGCATATAACAACCATAAGATGTCTAAAATCGATGTGATTCTTTCATCATTGCTATACCCTCACAACAAAACTAGAATCTATAGCATGCACCCCAAGGTTGTATGCATCCGTTGAAGCTGTATACTGAAAGGATCTGCTGAGATGAAGTACTATTGAAGGAGAAACACCTTCAAAATAACGAATAAAGTCTACTGTGAATTCAACCCATTTGCACACATTCCAAGGCTGCTACTAGGTACACTTCTCTGTTGAATGGAAATTGCAATGTGTTGTAGTGATGTTGAAGAAAAAACACCTTTAGTGTAACACAGATAAAACTCTAACATATATTATCACTATGGCCTCGGTTGTAGATGATCTCATCAATATAGGTAATAACTTCGATAATTGAAAACCAAAAGGTGAGATGCATAGATCATTTGAAATGATAGATTTGGGCATACTTTATTATTGTTTAGGAGTGTTAGTATAGAAAATGCAAGGTAGCATGTTGCATCTTTATGTCACAGGCTAAGGATGTGAAGAAATATATAAAATATTAAATAGCATGGTATAAGTCGATTTCGGGTTCTTTTGAAACGCAAATGGAATTCTCCTTGTGCGGGTTCTAATCTAGTGGATATAACTTTAAATAAGAAATTAATAGTTGTGGGGTTGGAATTGTCTTACACTTCATGAAAAGTCCCAAAGTTTTTCAGTAGAATGAAGTAGAGCGAGTTGTCAGGGTTGTGGAAGGGAACACCCTATTCGCAGGAAGATAACTTCAAATTAGTAGGGCATATTATTTCTTGTATTTTTGTACGTGTGTGCTCTGAAAAGATAACCACATCCGAAGACTCAATAAGAGCTCTGGTAAAGTTGGGGTATCCAACATCTTGCCAAAAAGCCAACTCCAACCATAATGTGAAAGGAAAGTTAACTGTGAAACCTCTTTCCCACTTTGTAGCATTGTTGCCTCTTGAATTCCAAAAGGTATCTGGCTACTTAGATCCAAAAAACCCATGCCAGGTATATTCTGTATGATATAATTGTGGTGTGCAAGCTTGACACACGCTCTAGTTTCCCTCTAAAAGAGGGTAAGTCAAAATATTATGACAATCTTAACTGTAATTTGATCATACACTATTGAGGTATTGCATGGAATAAACAATATACTATCAATGTATTAATGAAGAACTCAAAATAAATGAATTTCTTATTGCTACAATAGAGCCACTCTTTGGATTCTCGAATAACGCACATAACCTGCATGGAAAAAGCTTCATAGAATATAGTACCTCCTACCTAGAAGTGTGTACCCTCCTCAAAATATAGAACCCTTCTCTACTATGCACTTTTCTTATAGATAAATCTATACATAAAATAGAACTAAGAAAAGCATCTATATTAAGAAAAGTGAGCATCTAAGTCAAACTATAAAAGCATACTAAATATGGCTCTATCTATGTTTAGGAAACACTAAACAGGCATGCTTTCATACAACAACCACAAGATGCCTAAAATAGATGCACTTCTTTCATCGCTGCTACACCCTCATAGGAAAACTATAATCTACATCATGTATCCCAATACTGCATGCATCTACTAAAGGTGCAAACCGAAAGGATCTACTGAGATGAAGTATTATTGAAGGAGAAACACCTTCAAAACAACATATAGAGTCTAATGTGCATTCAACCCATTTACACACAGGCCAAGGTTGATATTGGGTACACTTCTCCCCTAAATGGAAACTGTAGTGTATTGTTTCTCTATTGAAGGAGAAACACCCTCAAAGCAACATGGATAAAAGTATAACATATATTGTCACTATGGTATCAGTTGTAGAAGATCTCATCAATATAGGTAACAACTTCAATAATTGAAAAACTAGAAGGTGAGCTACATAAATCATTTGAAATGATAGATTTGGGCATAATTTATTATTTTTTATGAATGTTAGTATAGAAAATGCAAGGTAGCTTGTTGCATCTTTATGTCATAGACCAAGGATGCGAAGAAATACAGAAAAGATTAAATATCACAGTACAAGTCGATTGCAGGCTATTTTGAAACAACAATGGGGTTCTCCTTGTGCAGATTCTAATCTAGTGGTTTCAGATTTAAATATGAAATTTATAGTTATGGGGTTGGAATTGTCTCATGATTCATGGCAAGTCCCAAATGTTTTCACTAGAAAGAAGTAGAGCTAGTTGTTAGGTTTATGAATGGGAACACCCTATTCGTAGGGAGATAACTTCAAATTGGTTGGGCATATTATTTCTCGTCTTCTTGTACTTGTGTGATTTGAAAATTTAACCACCTATAAACTCTGGTAAAGTTTACAGGTGTGAAGCACTTCTGAGAAAACCCATCACTTAATGAAAATTGAGCGAGGAATATTTCTAAGGATTCAATCTTGCACTCAATCATAAAATGGAAGTTGCGGTATCCAACATCTTGCCAACAAACCGACTCCAACAATAATGTGAAAGCCAGGTTAACTGTGAAACTTCTTTCCCACTTTGTAGTATTGTTGCCTCTTCAATTCCTACAGGTATCTTGCTACTTAGATCCACAAAAATTGTTCAAGGTAAACTCTGCATGATACAATTGTGACGTGAAAGCTTGACACACACTCTAGTTTCCCTTTAAAAGAGGGTAAGTCAAAATATTATGATAGGCTTAACTGTAATTTGATCATACATTGCTGAGGTATTGTATGGAATAAACAATATACTATCAATGTAGTAATGAAGAACTCAAAATAAACGAATTTCTTGTTTCTACAATAGCACCACTCTTGGGATTCTCCAAGGAGCCACTAACTTATACACATTTGGAATCTTTACTTGGTCCACAGAAAGATTAAGCAATGGTAGTGATCACTCTTTGCCCTCCCATGGAAGGTCTATATAGAATCACCAATAAATTGATTTAAAAGTGAGGTATATGCCTGCGAAATAGGAGTCTGACTCTTCAACTCTAATTTATTGGAAAGGAAATATTCAACTGTAAATGCCTGATCTTCTACAATGTAATTTTCTAGATAAATGGCTAGCCTAAATCTTTCCACTGTCCACATATCCCAAAAAACCATGTATGTCTGGACTCTGGTTGTGTGTGAGAGAGGGAAGATCACATAAATAATCCATTATCAAAATAAAAAGTTAAATCACAACATTCTATGGAGATTTTTTTTAAAGTTTTATTACATACCTTATAAAGTTTGAAAGGACATAACTGAAGCTTCCCTCTCCTTCCACACTTCATTAAATATGTCCCTTTTCCAATGCGGATGTGGCCTGCAGAATCACAATCAACAAACATAATATGAAAAGTAAGTTTAATGAATTAAAGTAGATTTGTTATACCTCAAGCCAATGGACTCTGAGAAATTCGATTCATTCTCTAAAAAAGATGATATAGCAAGATCTAATCACATTTTTAACTGAAACAAAGGTAAATTGGATTCATGCTCTACAATAGAAGATATAATGAGATCTAATGACATTTTCAACTCAAACAAAGGTAAGTTGAGTAAGCTCAAGCTCCAAAATGATTGGATCCAACTTCTGAGTGGTAGTTACTGTATATATCTAGCTAGAGGCTATAACATAAATATATTTGTTATATGTGAAGATAAAAAAATGAATGGAATGTCAAACTTTGACCATCAACTATAAGTTTCTTTCAAGGACTAGATCAAAGCATAACATTGTTACCAGGATAATCAACTAACCCATGCTAGTACACTTCTAGTAGTTTCATGACAAAACTCAAACTCAATAAACTTCAAACAACATAAATTAACCAACAATATGTCTGAGGTTGGTTACCTAAGGATTATACCATACTAAATTACCTTTTGCATCTAACATTGAAAATGACTGTGAAATAAATGAAGACAAATCAGTGATTATGATGGATGCATGTGATGAAATAAAATAAAAAAAGAACTTTATTATTGCTACTGATGAGCCTTCTAGGGGATTCTTGGATGAAGTTAATCCTGGTCTACTTTATGAAATCAAAGAGACACTTTCTAGCTACTCTGATTTGACGAAAACAACCCTAATGATTATGAAAATGAATATGGAAATCAATAAGCATCGATGAACCTAGTATTGAAGAAGGTGTCTCAAACTCTAATATGGATAGTATTTTAAATTTCTATAGCTAGCAGAGGGTTTTCCCAATTGGGTTCCCTAGAAAATTTTGTTGTTTTTCCTATAGTGTGACTGTGTTTTATTTCTGTTCTATTCCACTGCAAATTGGTAGAGACATTTTTTCTCTTGGTGCAACAATTAGTTTCATATTTATTCATTCAAGCAGTAGCAGAATTTCAAGGAAATTCTATAGAAGGGACAATTAATCTATATTTTCACTTATATGTTTTGCAAGTAAAATTCACAACTAAATTTTCATCCAAACTGTTTAGGTTACTAGCAAGTGGTATCACAACATATCTGAACATTGCAAGGCACAAACCATACTATTCAATAAGGCTAAGACTTGAGATACAAAAATCTTCCCAAGTTATGCAAGCAAGAAAACTGCTGATTTTCAATTCTAAATCTATCCAATCGGAACAAAATTATGCCATTTTCAACACCCACTAGTCAAAGCTATTCCTGACCTCATTCAACTCAATTAAGAATAATCAATCTCGTTGAGATTTCTTCTTCAGTTCATGCTTCTAATTTATATATTTATGAAACCTAATATATCATTTATGTTAAGTGATTATTCATTCAAAATTATTTAGTACGTCCAACACATCTACCTAATCTTCTGATCAATTTCTGGGTAGACTCTATTAGACATTTGCAATAGAAAATAGAAGACCATTTTAGTACCTAGTGTTCTAAAACTATAATATGGAAAATTTATTTTGGGTTTTTTCCCTAAAAATATTTACAAAATTTTCAATCCCAAAGCCATTTCAGGGAGAATTTTAGTATTATTTTTGGAAAATTTGAATGCAACTAAGAAATTTTTTTCCCATTTCTAAAAAGATTCCACCACCAAATATGAGTGAATTCATAGAACTTAAGATTTGGAAATAAATAAATTTCACTTCGCTTTTCTAGGACCATATATGAGAGAATTCACAAAACCTAATATTTCGATTCTGGAAACACTTAAATTTCACCTCATTTATTAAGATTAGAAGTTCCCTGAGATGCAAACATGTAGCATTAAAGATCTACTTTCCTTATTTAAAGACAATTTTTGTTTCATAAATAGTGATACAAGAATCCTTGTATACATGCCTGACACAATTCTTTGGTCACAAGTAATGAAACTAAACTCCATCAATACATAACAAACAAGGTAGAATGTAAGAGAGAATCTACTTTTCAACATATACTTTGACAAAAATAAACATCTATATGGTCATATAAAGTTGTCACCACACCAAAAAAGGTATTAAAAACAAAAATAAAAATAGGAACAAGCTTGGATTGTTATGGTTACTCTAGAAAAATGTTAAACATGATCAGTATGTTAATATGGAAAATAGTGTAGTTGGTTATGATTTATTGAGCCCGAGGGGTTAGCCCAACCGAATGTCATTAATGTTACTGGGTATTTGGCTAGTTCTGTGCTAGTAGGTGCCCTGTTCGAAATCCCTTGGGTGAGGTGCACTAGTCAATGCCAATGGGTTTACCAAGGATGCCATGCATGAATGTAGGGAAACATCCATTGGGATTCCCTAGAGAGTTTTTCTTGGAAAGAATAAAAATAGGATTTCCTAAAGAGAAATTTTGAGATGCATACAATGTACACCTAGTAAAATCAACTCTATAGAGACAAACCATAAAAGAAGGAAAAATATAGATGCTTTTACCTATCCTCCCTTGTGAGTGTGCGCTTCATGTGAGATTTTACCATAGAGATCACCTTTTCCTTTGCACCTTCAACTTTGCAGACTCCATTTTTATAAGGTTTACTACCTGAACTGCCATCGTTTAGTTGATGATGTAAACTGTTACTTCCTTCATATAATCTTATACCCAATATCTCATTAGAAACACTAGGTGATAGCAGCATATTATTTCCAACATCCCTACTTGCGATCTCCTTTGTTATCCTTTCTAGATTTTTGAAATAGTTAGTAGCTACAGGAATGTGTCTATCTTGACTATATCTAGTTCTTAATCGTAGGTGAGCAGTTAAGATGCTTGTGCTTACAACAGTTGACATTCATTTCCCATGAATTCTTATAAATCATTTTTTTATGACCAGAAGATGATCCATTCCAATTTCTTCCATCTTTATGAGAATTACTTGGACCTATATTATATTCTCTTGATGCTAGAGTACGTTCCATCATTGCCCATGCCTCATCAACATCAGATTTAAATGTATAATTTTCCATCTCTAAAATAGGGGCTAAACTACTTCTCTGAGCCGATTCACAAAAGAGAAGCGACTTGCTCTTGGGTGTGGGTTGTACAATTGCATAAGTCCCACCTCTAGCCCCAAATGTTTCAAATGAAGAGCTAGGTGAAAACTGCTAAAAGCCTCTTCCTGGTGCAGACCAATTGTCATGTAAAGACTATACATTCTCCTGAAGTATGTGCTGACCTGATAGAGTTTTTGTCCATACAATGGATACTTGGGATGTAGACCCAGATACTTCAGTTCGCCTAAGTGAAGCCCTTGTTGCATCTAGCAATCTACGAGATGGATTTGGAGTGTTTCGTCACAAATTCCTTCTGTGAATTATTCTTACATGAGTTGTCCTTATCTCTATGAGAGGAGCAGAAGAAGAAGAAGGTGGTGATAAATTGAGATCTAAGTTTATTCTTTCTACGACCATCCCAACTGGAGCATCTTCCACAAATCCTTTGATTCCTAAGTTTCATCCCCATTGTCAAAAGTACGCATAAAATCCTCAACATCTTTATCATGTGTGTTGGACTATCCAGGCATAGATGTTTGATAGCCTTGACAATACCAATCTCCTTCAAGGATAGCCCTTCCAAGGCCAACACAATATGTATGATATGTTGAATCATAGCGATCACACAATAATAAAAGATCACCATCACGAGCCTCATTACAATCTAAGCAAACTATATTTACATAGGGATCAAGTAATCCCATAACTTATTCTTCTTAAGTTTGATATAGATGACAAAGAGAACCAAATCATATAAGAAAAACGTCCTTCAAATGCAGAACCAACTACTTAAACTTCAACCCTACGTAAGCAAATAAATAATCACGCTTCGCAGGAAATATAGTAAGATAAAGGCAACGAAATATCTTTAAGAAATCCAACAAGGTGTTGCATCTGGAAACTGATATCACCAAATTGTAAATCACCAACAAACACAAGGATTGATAGAATACAAAGGATGAAATAAAATGAACTAGACCCATGGGAACTTCAATGTATATGTCTTTAAACATGAACCTATAAATTCAAAGAACCCTGATAAATAAAGATTACTGCTGCAAATAGAACATAAACTACTCCAAATATTTATTGGGAAAATAACTAAATTCTGGCATTCAAACAAGGGATTAAACATGTTGTCAAATGGAAAAGTTGAAAGCAGTTAAAAACATTAGGGACATGTTGAAAATCCAATTCCTGTCAGTGAAATCAAGAAAACTACCATTAGAATCTCAGGCTTGGATCAACTTCTCTATTGAGTCTACTCATCTACTTGTCTACTCAATTGGTTATAACTGCACCAAGTGGTGCCACATGATAAATAAATTTTAACTTCAACATATATTTTCAAACAAAGGCTATCTACTGGAAATTGGAATGAGTGATGCAGGAGCATCCCCAGTCCATTAGTGTTCTTGCATCACCAAAAATGTGTTTAAATTCCAACATCTCGTTCATGTTTAATCATCAATTTCTGCTTGTGAGACTTACATGAGCCCATAGGATGTAACTCTTACTTTCACCGACTCCCACTTTAAACATGACATTTCTAAAAATAGCTGGAAGGAAAGGAAAGATACTGTGTACTTAGTTTATTCACCCATTACACGAGAACCACAATAAAAACAAGAGGATTTGAGATGACAGATTGCTGCTATTGGAGAAATAAGACAAAAACAAAGAGATACCGAATTAACAGAAATACAACAGAATTATCAAAAATAGAGTAGGGTGCAATGGCATGGAATCACGGATATTTTTGTTTTTAGAAACATCTTGCTGAATGATGGAACAAAAATCAACTCCAGCAATAATTAAGACATTCATTGCAAAGGAGGAGATCACTGAGAAAGAAATTTTAACGTAGACCAAAAAACACTAGGCTAGAGTGGAAGAATTCATTGAGGAAAACAAATTAAGAGAAGCAACAGACTCTCGAGAAGAAGGCATTGACTTGAACAAATGAAATTGAGCACAATAATTGGGAAAGAAGATCCTTGGAGAAGTTGAGGCATATCACTGGGAAATTGAGGAAGATCGCTAAACTGAAAATCAAGGAGATTATTAAGGAGTAATCACTGAGCAGCAAGAAGGGTAAATTCCTGGAAAGAAAACTAGCATGGAATATGTGCCTATAAAAGAAACTGTGCAACCCATTGTTGTGTGAGAAATATAGTATTTATTTTTATTCATCCTTTCTTAATCCTGTGCATGAGGATCAATTTCTTCTATAGAGTGAATGTAATTGAGTAACGTCATTGTTATTTCACTGATTTACTTGAATGTTATAATACAAGTTCAATGATAAAATCCTCATGTGGAATTGTTTGGCTTCTGTTTAGTGATGTACATTGGTTGTGATTGACACCATTCACTAAGATGGGTAGTAAATTTTATTTCTTATCTACCTACAACAGATTAGTATGCATTTGTGTAGGTTTTCCATTTTCTAGCACCCATCGATTAGTATTAAAGTAGGAATAACCTGTAGTGAGGCAAATCTAACAAAGGAGAGAGTAAAGAAAATAGTCATTTCTTGTCTGTCAGGATAAAACTAGCAGTACTAGGGTTTGTGGGGTTTCTTTGATTTTGGGAATGGGAGGGTTTAATTTTATTGTATGTCTGCTTTTTCTAATGGATCTGTGTTCCTTCATATTGGTTGAATAGTGGCCCCTTGTTTTAACTTATCACAATGGTCCACTGCTCACTAGTAGTCCTATTATGGATGTTCATCTGATTTGGTATGGAAGATTCAACCCTGTTCAGCATTCCATTGTGGCATATTTTGTTTAGACCTTGGAAGACAGCAAGACCTTAGAGCCCTCTTTGTATAGTTGGTGTAAAACCACTCAGGATAATGTGGTCAGTCCAACAAGGCCATCGCCATGGAAAATATAAGGCTAGTAAAGCAAAAGTTGGATGTTATTTATTCCCTCGGCATATCTCTGAAGCAGAGCCAAATTATAGCTCTGGTGCAAGGGGAAATTGCTTCCAAAGATCTACTGGAGAATGAAAATGTCGTGTATTTGGTACTCATGTCTGATGATGTTACTATAGAGGGCTTTTGTATTCTCCACAACTGCAATTGAGCACAATCATTGGGCAAGAAGATCCTTGGATCAGTTGAGGCATATCACTGGGCAATTGAGGAAGATCACTCCACTGATAATGAAGGAGATTGTTAAGGAATAAACACCGAGCAACAAGAAGGGTAAACTCCTGGAAATAGGACTAGCATGGAATCTCTTCCTAAACAAGAAACTATGCAACCCATTATTCTGTGAGAAACATAGCATTTCTTTTTATTTATCCTTTCTTAATCTCGTGCAATAGGATCAATTTATGCTACAAAGTGAATGTAATTTAGTAGCATCACTATCATTTCACTAATTTACTTGAATGTTATAATACAAGTTTAATGATAAAATCGCCAGGTGGAATTGTTTGGCCTCTGTTTAGAGAAATACATTGATTGTGATTGACACCATCCACTGAGATGGGTGGTAAATTTTATTTCTTATCTATAGGTTTTTCATTTTCCAGCACCCATCAATTGGTATTAAAGCAGGAAGAACCTGTAGTGAGGCAAATACAACAAGGAAGATTTTTTTGTCCCTCCTCTGTTGCAAATCCAACAAAGGAGATTCAAGGGAGAGAAGCAGCTCCAGGATGAGAACTGGCAATATGATGTCTAGAAGCATGTTACGAAAAGAGAAAAATCATGGTATGTGGAGGAGTGTACATGAATTGTATAAGCATATATCGAAGAAATGCAAACATTACAGAGATGTTGAGAACAATTACTACAACACTAAAACCATAGAAACAACCAAGATGAGAAAAATTATAGCCAAAGTAAATGATGGTAGTGAACATGAAGGGAAATAAGGAAGCCTAAGAGGAACCTTGAGGGAAGAACTAGATGACTCTCTTTTAAAATAAAAATGTGATACAAAACTGCAGGCTGCTAACTTCGTTGTCTATCTAGTGAAAGATCAACTGTTTATATAGATAGTATGGAAAGGCTTGTCAATATATATATATATATATATATATATATATATATATATATACCATTGCGAGAGAGCTTAAAGACTAGAAATTAGAAGCTGGACATAAGAATGTCAATTAGAGCCCTATGAAGTTGGTGGGTTAATTTAGCAGCCTTCATCAAAAAGTTTCTTCTGCATAACAAATCAGCACCATGGAAGATGGAATAGAACAAAAATAACATGAGACATATTAGGATCATTATTTGATGGAAGGATTATCTATTAACATTGTGGGATCATTAGTTATGGATCTAGTGATCAGTATAAAATCTATGTTCTGACCAATTTTACAACTCTCTTTCACTTTCATGTTCTTGTCCATAATTTTGTGCATAGCAACACCAAGGCACTTCTTCAGATTATTCACCAAGTATTAAGTGTTTTTTTTTGTATCGTCAAAAGAGCTATTATATCTTGTTCGAAGCATAAACTTGAAAAACAATAATATAGAGACAAGAAGTGCATCATGTTGTTTTTCCTGTACCTATCATCGAGGAACAACTACAGGTCTAGGAGGAAGATTTAAAAACAAGAGGCAGTTAAATTGCTCACTATCCTTTGAAAAAATTAATCTTCAATTTAGAAACTACTTAGCTCCAATAGAGTAAAGGCCATCATTTATACTCATGAAGAGATTATATTTGAGGGATTCTTATGGATAGTAAGGCAATATGCCCACATACCCTTATGTGTGGTCTATTATAAAACAAAGATCTTACTAACAATGGATCATGTGATCAAGTGAAATAGTGATAATGTCAATGATGAAGCGAGTGATCAAGTAAAATATGAACTGTGGTTGATCTTCGATTATATGGTTGTGATCCTACTTCCCTCTTCTTCAACTAGTTGTTTAATAATTCTAGATAGATAAGTATTCCTAAATGTATAGATGAATTGTATTGAATTATTACTATTTTTTTATGGTTTATTTAATGGCTGAATTAATTTTTAGGTTGCCTTTCTAACTGCGATTTATGAATTCATGAATAATGGAATTGTTTTGTGCATTTAGGTTGCATAAATCTATAGTTTCATGTTTGACAATAGTAAATAGTTAATAACATAAATAATTCAATAGTATATATTAATAACATAAACAATGGACAATAGTAAATAGTTAATAACATAAAGAATTCAATAGTAAATAGTTAATAATAGAAACAATTCAGTTCAGTTACTTCGTAAATTTGTGTGAATTTGGGTTCAGTTTTTGTGTGAATTATTCAGCTCAATAGTAAATAGTTAATAAGAGAAATAATTCAGTTCATTTACTTCGTAAATTTGTGTGAATTGGGGTCCAGTTTTTGTGTGCATTATTCAGTTCAGTTATTTCATAAATTTGTGTGAATTTGGGTTTAGTTTTTGTGTGAATTATTTAGTTCAGTTACTTCGTAAATTTGTGTGAATTTAGGTTCAATTTTTGTGTGAATTTGGGTGGTAAACTGAAATACCACATCCTCAAAGTGCACATAAGTTACATGGATGGACCAATACCATGTAGCTATGTTTGACATGCAGACCCTCAAAATTTATCTCCTATAAAATAAGAGAATTAATTTAAATAGCAAGTTCTTGAAATCTAAGCAAAATGATTGGGTCAAGCTTTACCCACAACTAAAACCGACATGCACCTATAAATGGAACCAACATGATGGAATATGGCACATACAAATCTAGGGTTGAAATGCCCTTAATGCACATTAGACGTCCAAAGATCCAAATGACATATGAACACATTCACCAATTTTAGGAGCTTTAGTAGGCACACATCCACATATGTACAACATATAACTCGGTGGGCATTAGGGTTTGTGAGAAAGAGTGAGTAGATCGCAAAGTAGTGGCTTATTTCAGTCTTTATAGAAAATTTAAGTAATTTTTAGTTAAGAATCATAGAAGTTTTAAAGTAAATTTTATTAATCTTCATAATTTAATGGTGGTTTCACTAATCCAGAAATAGAGAATGAATAAAAGGAATAGGAGCTTAATGATGATGGAATCACCATAGGGATTCTAGAGAATTATTTTTATTCCATTGGAGTCCAGTGAGTTTCGAAGTATTCTCATAATAGCCTTGGTAACCACAATGTTAGACATTTTGAAGATCTAAGCCTCTCATTGGGTCTTCTGCCTCTGCTTATTTATTATGATAAATGGCCTCCCAAATTCATCAAATTCCATTGCCATCTCTACAAATAGTAACAAAGTGTGGCATAGAGATTAAAGCATAAACTTAAAAGCAAGGATGAAAAAAATAGTGAATTTTGAACTAGAGATCTGAGGTGTGTGTAGTCCTCCATGTGTGGAAGAAGACTAAAAGTGGGGTGGAAATGCAGCAAGGTTAGAAATGAAACATACCTGTGTGCTATTATTGGACTGAAGATCCAATGGTGGGGTTCAATATCAATCTGCTACTGGTAAAACCTTAAATCACAACTCTCTTCAATCTCATTTTCCCTCGGTGTGAAAAGTGAAAATGTGTTACTTGTTTTCCCTCCACCCTATGTAAAGTGAAAATATACTACTTGTTTTAATCTCGTTTTCCCTCCCACCTTGTGAAAAGTGAAAATATACTACTTGTTTTAGAACGTAAATGAATATTGGATTTGGAAGGGATTTGTTACATCAAAATTAAGGCTGAATTTTTTCAAAAATGTTAGAATTTTCCTCCCTACAAAACAATAAATACAATATTTATAGATTATAGAGTAGATGTGTAGGTGTAATGTAAGTATGTAAACAATTCTAAATATGGGCTTAGTTAAATAATAATAGTAATAATAATAATAAAATTCAAAAGTATGGGGATAGTATGGGGATGAGTGCAAAAATCTAAATGTTGGCTCAATTAATAATAAAAATAATAAAATTCAATTTGTTAAATTTTGATTTTGTTATTAACTCGTGAATAGGTTTTGTTACAATACCATGAGCCAATACCATGTCTTATCAATACCTCAAGCCCAAAAACCATAACTTATCTCACGACCAAAATATTTTATAACAATATGACAAGAGTCTTAACCATGGATATTCACCCCCCACTTTAAAGTGTATATTATTTACTTGTAAAAATTTGCCTTTGTTATAATACCATGGGCAAATACTATGGCTTACCAATACCACATGCTCTAAGAACATAGCTTATTTCACAATCAAAATATTTTATAACAATATTAAAATATTATTAACAATGGATATTTATTCTCAGTTTACCATGGATATTATTAACTTATAAATAGAATTTCTTACAATAGCATGGGCCAATACCATGGCTTATCAATACCACATGCCCAAAAAACATAACTTATTGCAAAATCAAAATATTTTATAAGAATATGATAGGATCCTTAATCATGGATATTCACCCCCGCTTTGTCATTGATATTATGAACTTCTGAATAGGATTTGTTACAATAGCATGGGCTAATACCATGGCTTATCATGCCAAAACAATCATATCTTATTTCACAATCTAAATATTTTATAACAATAAGAAAAGATTCTTAACCATCGATATTCACCCCCACTTTACCATGGATATTATTAACTTGTAAATAGGCTTTGTTACAATACCATGGGCCAATACCATGGCTTATCAATACCACATGCCCAAAAACCATAACTTATTTCAGAATAAAAATATTTTAATTTAATTTAATTTTATAACATTTTTTATTTGAAGCTATTAGGAAAAGGGTTGTAATTAGTTTTGAGATATATATAAACCCTCTATCCTCACGACTACTAAAATTATTCTCGTATAAATTAAATTAAGGTTCTAATAAAATTAAAAACGAGAATACATTTATATTTAAAGATGTGAAATTTATCTAATATAAATATTAGTAAGAACCAACATAGATCTATCTTAACTAAGGATCCAAGTTATGATATCAAGAAAATTCAAGGGAAGAGAGGGGGAGGGAGATAGTGACAAAGATGGATGGTGGAGAGAGAGAGAGAAAAAAAAAAAAAGAGAGAGTGAGAGAGTGATGGGGGGAGACACAGAGAAGGAGGTAGGAAGAGAGAGAGGGGAGAGAGAAGAAGAGGGGGGATATATATGGAGTTGGAGGGGGAGAGAGAAAAAGAGAGGGTAGGAGAGAGAGATATGTAGTTGGAAGGGGAGAGAGAGGGAGGAAAGAACTAAGGAATAGGGAGATAGATGTGGAAAGAGAGAGGTAGTGAAGAGGGGAGAGAAAAGAGGAGGGAAGAGAGAGAATAGGTGGGGATAAAGAGAGGGAGAGAAGGGAAAGAGAGAGAGAGAGTGAGGCACAAAGATGGAGGGGGGAGAGAGAGAGATTGATCCGGGGGAACAAACGGAGGTGAGAGAGAAAGGGAGAGAAAGGGTTAAGAGAGAGGAGAGAGAAATGAAGTTGGAGGGGGAGAGAGAGAGAAAGGAGAATAAAGACATAGAGGGAGAAGTGTAGAGAGAGAAAGGGGGTGACAAGGGAGTGATTGAGAGAGGAGAGATAGAGAGAAGAGAGAGAGGCAAAGAGGAAGAGGGAGGGAGATAGAGATAGATATGGAGAGAGAGTGTGTATGTTTGGGGGGTGAGATAGAGAGAGGGAATAATAAAGAGACACATAGATACAAATATAGATATTATATAGTATTATATAACCATCCTAGATCCATCTTAACCTAGATCTATCAAATGCCAAAAAAGAGGTTTTCACATCATGATATTAAATCCCTCTCGGCACTTGATAGATCCAGGTTAAGATGGATCTAGGATGGTTTAATAAGTCTGTAGTTGTATTTGACAAACTAACACTTTTTTTCTATGGTTGTGTCTGAAAACATTTTTTCCATATTTGGTGTGTTTATCATAATAATAATGATCTAATTTTAATTTAATTTTAAGCTTAAATTTTTTGTGGAATATTTTTGTTGTTAGTTTATAGAGAGAGACATGTTATACTTTTGGAATTTGAAAAGGAAACACGTGCTCTTAACTTGGTTGTATTGAAAACATTTAAGTGTAAGAAAGAAACATGCCCTCTTAACTTGTTTGTATTAAAAACATAAGTGTTCTTGTATACTATGTGGGTGCAAACAAGAGAGAGTATATGGTAAGTGGATTAAATAGTTAAAAACAAGTGTTACTTAAGGAGAAAGTCACAAAAATATAACAAATAGTCTATATTGGGTTAGGATATTACTGTTTTGGGACAACTAAAGTTGAAGGAAAATTTTATGGAGCTGTAGTCTAAGCCCTTGGGTGTAGGGCACATCTTATGGGTATCTTGGACTTTTGGTTGTGTTAGTGGTGTCAACTATAGGTGGAGAGTCCAACCAATGAGTAGGCAAAGATTTTTATTTACAACATTGGCATCAATCAAGTATTCTCCCTCTCTACCCAACTCTAAGATGAGGAGTGTGCATAATGGACTTATTTTTGTAACAAATCGCAAATATTTTATTATCTTTAAGTTCAAGGGCTTGAAGTGGTTGCCTCAAAATTCAAATCTTTAAAGGAACTATGTGTTTTTCAATTTAACCCTTGTGGTCAAGGAGATGCAAAAGAGGAAGGCCTTATGGCTATTTTTAAGGCGTTGCAATGACCCTTGTCTTGTGGTAAGTATGTGGATATAATGCTGATGGTCTGGATCTTAGTACATTCACGTATTTATTGTAATTACTTTCCTTTAACCTTGCATTGTATAAATATGATAAATATTTTTTGGTTACCCTGACGTACATGTTGATGTTCCACTTTCATGATTATGGGAAAAACTTCTCAGTTATCCTTGTGTACATGGGGAAGATCATAATTACTCTATGCCCACAAATATAATAGTGAATAGTGTCTAACTCAATCAAAACCCTAAACATCGACCCAATCTCCATTGATGAGGCTTCAACAAATGGTCCTTCCTTAAGGTAACCACTTATAATTATTGATGGCACATTTTTCTAACTCAATGAACCTTGTATTAAATAGGGGGAGTTAGATGGAACCTCAATGACTTGAAATTGAGCGTAATAACCAAAGTTCAACGTATACGATAATAACCTATACATATGTCTTTATACCAGGGGCATGATACAAGTATAAGGAACTCTATCAATGGGGGGATTAAATAGCATATAATGCGACTCATATAGTTGAAAGAGAAAAGATAATTCGACCCAAGACCAAAGAAGAGACTCACAAACACTCACAGGCATAATATTTACAGGCCTTAATGTAGTCAATGAGGGCGGGGAGATATTTTACAACCTATTAGCACACATGAATGGATTTTTCTCCTCCCTCACACCTTGTTGATTCTAGAACAAACCTAGGAAGAGGGAAAATGACAGATGGGGAGAAAATGGGAGGCAAAATGGCAGGAAAGCGAAAATCCAGTTATGCAAGCCCTAACTAACCGAAGGATGGAGTGAGAAGTAGAAAGAGAATAGAAATTGGTATAAGGATAATAGGGAGAAAAAGAGCACAGTGAGAGGAGAGTAAGGGAGAAGGAACTGAGAGTGAACAAGATTAGGAGAGGGAAATGAAAGGCAAGGAAGACACTGGGCAACTACTCGAATGGTGTTATTGCAAGGAGGGTGTCACACTTAGACATCATGGGGTTTGCACCGCGAATATAAAAAACTAAATTCTGATGTCATAGTTAAGCCTCCATCATGTTCTTGAACAATACATTTGACATTTACTGCATTAAGCTACCACTTCTCTCCATCTAATTAACAATCGAGTTCTCAAGTCTAGTGCAATGGGAAAATAACTACCATGAATCTCTTTAGGGAACTATAATTTCCAAAATACCTTATAGTCATATATTTGTTGGTTAGTTTTACAGTCCAAGATTCAAGAACCTTACCATAATTCTTGTGGCTTAGCCACCTTCCAACTAATGCGATAAAAACACCTAGTAATATTTTCACATTGAACACTATACAATAAATCTAACCCGAATATCTTAGTGAAGAAGAAGTAACTAGCTAGACTCTGGAAGGGTTTTTGGAGTGACTATTAGTGAAACTCATTGTAGTTAGGTGTGCCAATTTGTGTTGAGTGTTAACGAGTGCTAGGGAAACACAAGGGAGCACTAGGTCAAAATGCATGGAAATGAATGAATAAGAGTGTGTGAGAGGGAGTGTTAATGAGTTGCAGGTGTGGTAAGAGGGGAGTGACATGGTACACTAAGTAGCGCTAAATCATTCTAGCATGCCATAGCAACATACAACCAATATGTGCTAGGTGCCAAGGTGTGCCAAATAGTGCTAGGAAGTGTTAGGGAGTGTTAGGGAAACACAGGGGAACACTAGGTGAAAATAATGCATGCAAATGAACAATTAAGAGTTTGTGAGAGGAAGTGACATTGACTTCAAGGTGTGCTAAGGAGGGAGTGACAAGGTATGCAAGGCAATGCTAAGGCATTCTAGAGGCTAGGGAAATATGCCAAGATGTGCTAGGTGCTAAGGTGTGCCAATGCATGCCAGGGAGAGTTTGGGAGTGTCAAGGAAAAAAAAGGGAGCACTAGTTTCAAATGCATGGAAATGAATGAATAATAGTGTGTGATAGGGATTGTCAGCAAATTCTAGTTGTGCTAAGGAGGGAGTGACAAGTTATTCTAGGTAGTTCGAAGGAATGCTAGAGTCCTAGGGCGACATGCCAAGATGCGCCAAGTCCTAGGGTGTGCCAATGTGTGTCAGGGAGTGCCACGAGAACACAAGGGAGAACTAGTTCAAAATGCATGGAAATGAACGAGTAAGAGTGTGTGATAGGGAGTGTCATCAAGTTCCAATAGTGTTAAGGAGGGAGTGACAAGGTTATATGATAGGAAGTGCCAAGGCATGCTAGAGTGTTAGGGCATGTTAGGGAGTGGTAGGGTCTACTAGGGAGTGACAAATCATGTGAAGGAATCTAAGGGTTGATAATGTGTGCCATGTAGTGCCAATGGATTGTTATACGTGTCGGATGTTATGGCATGTGAATATGTAAACTATGTTGCTTAGTTGTTTTATGGGAACAATTGGATGTGAGACTTGACTTGGTAACTTGTTAAGTGGGATGAGTTAAGATTGGACATGAGAAGCCTAAGATGAGCTATAGGCCATTAGGGGAACAAGGCATAGTCTAGTTGTAGTAAATGTAACTTGGTAAAGTTGTTGTAGTCGAGGCATGACTTGGTTGGGTTCCTAAGTCTAAAGGAAAATAAGGGTAGTTATGAAGGCATGATAATTAAGGAGTGCCATGGCTTGCCAAGGAATGAAAAGGCATGCTGACATATGCCAGATAGTGTCAATGCATGTCGGGGAGTGTTTGGGAGTGTCAAGGAATCACAAGTGAGAACTAGGTCAAAGTGCATGGAAATGAATGAATAAGAGATTATGCCAGGGAGTGTCAGTAAATTCTAGGTGTCCCATGGACGAAGTGTGTTAGGATAATTTCATATTAGGACTTGTAGGAGGAAAGCCTACGATTGTGATAAGAGGATGGAAAATGTAGTTTCATACAAATGGATACTTTGGTCTAGGCACAACACTATTTTTTTAATGACTTGGTTTGGTTCCCAAGTCACAAAAAAAGTAAGGCTATCTATGAGGGCTAGAGAAGGAAAACCATGTAACTGGTCTAGCATACTGCCTCATCAGCTGAAGGAGCAAGTCACGAAGGCCTAATAGTCACCCGAAGGTATGAATGCAAAGATTTACATGTCTACGTACATCCTAGATTCAGTTTGTGCCTGACATGAGTTCTAGGGCTTGGAGTGGGCATGGTCACCGGTGAAGATTGTTGCGAACACATATTTCAATTTGTTGTCTGATTGCAGCTTTAGAGGAATAATCACACGGTTTTCTGACCATTTTGTCACCCCAGTGTACAAGGTGATATTTGAACAAGATCCACCCTACATGCCAAAGGAAGCAATGGAGTCATTGTTAGGCATTGCATATTGGTATGCCTCACAGTCTAATGCTTTCATCTAAAGCTTCAATGAGAAGAAGCCTCCGCATGTTCTGCCCAAGTTTGCCTTGGACGTACTTGTCATGCAAGAAGTAGCATATCAGATCTCAGCAAGATTGACAGCTAGATTGTAGCGGAAGAAGAAGATACCTTGGCCCACTCTTTCGTTATGGATTGGGTTATATGAGATCCAAAGTATCAAGTAAGCAGATGTCGAAGAAAAATAGATCAAGAAGTACTAGTTCAACCTTCAAAGATTCAATCCCTATGACCCACATTTAACTTTGAAGAATCATTGCAAGAGAGTTAAGTTCAACTAGATCCATGGGGCATTTCATTGGGCCAAGGAGGAATCATGGAGGTATTGTTACAACTCCTCCAAACCTAATGAATAGGTTGGCTTCATTGTGGAGTGGTTAGTGAAGCAACATTAAGCAGCATCATGGAGAGCACCAATAGTAGCAGCAGTAGCAGCAGTAGTAGCAGAGGTCGCAGAGTCAAGCATACCTGTGTGCAACAATGGGAAGAAGAAGATTGCCAATCGCATGGAGGAGAAGCAAAGCTACAAGTTTCCCGTAGATCCACTAGTAGAACAAGAAGCTAGGGCTATTCAGGTAAATAGGTAGCAGCGCGACAAGCGAATCGCGTGAAGGCAGAGGGATAAGAAGAGAATCGAAGAAACAGAGGAGGAGTTGCATGAGCTAATGGAGCAACTCCAAAAAGAACAAGAGCTGCACAAACATGAGAGGGAAGCACAAAAACAATAGCTACAGCACGGGGCACAACATGTGTAGACAAATGAAGAAGCTCCCGTACAAGTAGTTGATTCATTTGAATAGCTAGCATCAGGTGAACAAGGTGAACCATCACAGGAGTGTGACTTCACTCATGAGATAAAACAAGCACTTCAATAGTTGGATGCGGACATGGAGCAGGAGGAGTTGGAATAAGAGACCAACCTCATGCCTAACCACAAAGAGGTCGGCTCACCCACTTCAATGCATCCAGATGATTAGCAACTCTTGAATGACTAAGGAGGTACTAAGATCCTTGCTGGTCAACCAGAAGGAGAGATGCACAACATCACTTTTAACGAATCTCATCACAAAGTTGTGCAATCTCATAGAGTACCAACTCTGGAAGATCAAACATCTCCTACAGAATTTGAGGAGCGAGTGAACGTGACTGATGTGCACAAGCATCTAGTTTCCTTGGCTAATGCAACCAGAGTGTATGCCGAAGCCACTAACTCAAGTGTTAACTTTCTGATAGCTGAGAATGAACGAATGGTGAAGGAACTACATGAGGCCAAGAAAGCAGGAGACTTGGTAACAATGTCCGCCCGAGCTGAACTGAAGAAGGCAATATTAGATGAAGTATTATCCCTTAACACTGCTATAAGAGCATTGTACTCCTAGTTTGGTACCGTGCATAAGGAAGTCATCCATCTCAACAAATGGTAGCAACGATGTGCTAGAAGAGCACGCATCTTAACGAACGTGCATGCTTCTGTTAATAACATGAAAACATGGATGATGAAGTACAAGGGAGCCCCGCTTCACTTGCCAAGGATGATTCGGGCCAATGCAGTTGAGTGGCAAGCACGTATCCAGAGTCAAATCCATAACTATGAGGACCTCCTACAACTCATCACTAGCATATAAGCTTCCCATGCATGAGTATTCAAGAGAATGGATGTTGTGGTGTGCACACATGCAATCCTATCACTTGGGACTCTCACCCAGGTGAAGTCCAAGAAGTAGGTTCGACTAGAGCTTGACTCGTACTTCGACAAGTTGATGCACATTGCCACCAGCCCAGACTTGCCTATCAGTGCAGACATCATGCACAGGTATGTTGTTGGTCCAGCCACATTGAAGACAATGATGCACATTCTTTTAGACGAGTTGGACAGAGGCACTTGAGCAGTGTACCTGAATGCTATGGAGGCAAGGTTCAGGTTTCAGAAAAATGTCACAACGAAACACATAGACACTATCAAGGACTACAGATCTTGGCATCAATATGTTATTGTTGATCAGCCTAAGGATGTTGAGAGGTTGGACTTCTATAGTTGTCTAAGTCAAAGTGATGTCTAGTTTGGCTTGCTCAAGCCATTTTTGTTCACATGGGTACATGTGCATTGTAACATTAAGTCATGTCAAATGTAAGTCAACTGTCAATAATGGATGTAACAGTCATAGAGTAGGGGAAGAGTCATGAGGGTAGTTGAATGGTCATAAAGGGGAATGCCAAGGGTCACCCCACCCTCTGCTATAAATAGTCCCTCATAACTCATTGTATAGGCTTTTGGTCAGCCAAGATTTTGATAAGACTATCTTGGAAAGAGCTTGGAGAGTATTGTAATGTGCCTTGGCTTCTCCACTGCACAGAGCTAGTTCATCTTTTTGGAGGAGCAGACGAATGTGGCTATAATGTTCTAGTGTTGGGGCTAGCAATTTTACATGGATGTATTGTATGATTGAAACTTACACTTCTTTATATAATAAGAGCCAACATGTTTTCATGCATATGTTGTTATCATAGTTGGACTATTCCGGTTGCTGTAGTGTTGCATGTTGTTTAACTTACGTAGTTTTGTATGAAATTATATGAATCTTGTTGTAGATGTGTTGTTGGTTTAACTATCACTTTGGATTGTGGACTGACTTGCTTTCCATCTTGTGATGCATCTTCGCTCGTGTGTTCCCTTCCCATCTGAGTACTGTTACAGGTTTCCAAGGGGTGCACTCATCCCAACCCACTTGTGTTAGAACCTCTCATGCACCTTCCTTGACTCATTACAACGGTCACACCCTTGCTACTAACAGAGTTATCTTACTTGCCTATGTGCGACATCATGTTCAACGAATTGCTTTATGATCCACTGCTTGGACTCCTACACCAAACGTAGGAGGTCTAATTGGGACTTCTTACAGGGGATATCCCCTTGACATGTTGGCAGGTCCAGCACCGTTAATAGATTCCTTTGTTGAAAACTGAGTAGAAAATACTCCTTGCCACATATTTGCATCCCCTCTTTGATAGGAGACCTGCCACATGATTCTACTCTCTATAGACATTATTAGAGGCTAGTCTTTGAAAGGTATTCATCAAAGATCTTATGCATTGCATCCAAAAAGTAAGGGAAGGTGGTCCAAATTTTGTTCTCAATTGTACCCAATCTATGATCATCTTGGAATCTCCAAACACAGGTAAATCTTCAATTGCAAGCTATTTAGCTCATAGAAGAGCCCCTAAGGGTATGACTAGCTCAACTCTATTATTTGACCCTGTGCCACTATACCAACTAAAATGGAAGGTGTTGTCTGGCTTCAAAACCAAGTGTGTCCCACTTACGCAAATCCCATTGGTGGATGCTCCATAAAAAATAAAAATAAAAAGTATGACCATAGCTCCAGGAGTTGAAAAAGTCTTCTAGGTTGTTCCTCCTTCATTAGCCATATCTCCATAAAATATGCAAAGATATTTAAATAGGCGTCTCTAGTATCTGGTTCTATTTGTTCAAAAATCTTCTCGTTCCTGCTTCTCCATATGCCCCACAAAATATAGAAAGGCAAGGAACGATATGTCTTGAAACCTTCAAACCATTGAGTGAGACAACTCTAAATGGAAACCAAGTTCTAGATTACATGTATTTTAAGTGTTTAAAGAACCCCACTCCATACCGAGATCGCAAAAGGACATGTTAGAAATAGATGTTCCATGTCTTTTGAATCTTCTTTGCATAAAGAACATCTTCCAAGATCCTGAAAGCCCCTTTTATGGATATTATCCCGAGTTAAAATATTATTGTGGACCACCAACCACATAAAAATTTTTAATTTGAGAGGTATATCCCATCTCCACATGTTATCATTCAAGCCACGTCCATGAGAAATATGTTTATAAATCTGTTTAACTAAGATCTGCTCATTATACATAACACCTTCCCATTTTAGTTTTTCTTTCTTCTCAATGCGTTTTAAACATGCTAGACTTAACTATGTTGTGAAACGTGCCCATTTCACAAATAGATCCTCTAGAAATCCAAGTTCAAATGCATTAAGCCAATAACTTGTAACAAAAGAAGATCCTCAATCACAAGAGATTTAGTTCATAAAGTAAAGCCTTTTCTTATGTAAATACTCAAGGATGCGAATAGAAAGAGTATGTATTCCCTCCACTCCTTTGATATCATCTAGTCCTATTGCTATCATATTCCCCCTTCCAACCTCCCATCTCAGATTTTGTAGTAGCCAATATTTGTTTCTCATCATGCTTCTCCATATATAATATGTCACGTTCTTCTTTGGAGCTACCTCTTTAATCCATCCCTTAAGCTGTCTATTCTTTAGATATTTCTCTTTAATAACCTATTAAAAAATACCTTTGCCCTAGAAAATTTTCCATAATTTTTGGATGAGTAAAGCCTTACTAAAACATTATGTGTCCTTTATACCCCACTCTCAATCATTCTCATGTCTCGCAAGCACCTCTAAATAGACCAAAAGTATATTATTTGTGGATTTAAGCCTAGCCCAAAGGAACGTAGCTATAATAGCATCAAATATTTTGGTCTAAAGATATTGAGGGGGGGAGATACTGAGGTTTGAGCCCTCTAATTGCAATGAAATCACCTCCTCCCCATTTGTCATGAAATGCTTTGAGGATGTCAATTGTTTAGGGTTTTGTCAAAGAGTGAAGGAAGCAGCTTACCATGAGCATATGACATGTATATTTTCCCTCACCTCAAAGGAAGACAAGATCATCATTGCAGGGAATGATTTCATGTTTTCAGTGGATTCCATCTCTCAAGCTACAGGCATACCAAACCATGGTGAAAACTGGTTCAAAGGCATGAACCTAGACCTAGAAGAGTACAAACCCTACTTGAAATCACAAGACAAAGGACCTCACTCACATGTTTTCCCAATTAGATACTTGTTGGAGAGATATGCACCATTGATGAAGGCTTTCATGAAGTTCTTCACATGTGAGGGAAGATTTTCTAGGCTATATCAATACCACATAAGACTGCTCATGCACTTTACAACTCCCAAGTCTCTAAATTTGTCTAGCTACTTGTATACGAGCCTAACCAAAATTTCTGAAAGGGTGCAATTGAAAGGAAAAGTGCATTATCCCAACCTCTTTCACCATACCCTGATAAAGGTTATACTACTCCATCAATTGAAAGAGAAGAACATGACATGGGACACCTTCATTAAGGCAGCCTTGAAAACACATATAACCACTTCACCAAGCCATCACCAAACCATGTCAATACAACCCATGGAGGTGGGGTCATCAAGCAAACATGATGAGCCTAAATTTTCCAAAACCCACCTGAGCCTATCTATATAGTCTAAAAACCTTTACATTCCAGTCATCTCTTGGCTGTGATTTCATAGAGAGATCCCTCTCTGGTTTGGTAGGGCTAGCTACCAAACTAAAAGCTTGGACGGTGGTTACCTTTGTCAATCTCCTCATCAGCTTGGGACATTGTGGAGGATAACATATGGCATGACAACTAGGGAGTGTCGAGGTGTTCTAGTGAATGTAAGGTTCCCATGTCATGGAAAAATGTAATGCTAGTTGTGAGGTCATGGCTGCTAAGGTGCGTTAGGGAATGCTAGGGCATGCTAACATGTGCCAGATAGTACAAAGACATGTCAAAAAAGCAAAGATGTGCAAAGTGCTAATGCATGCCAAGATGTACAAGGGTGTGAAAATGCATGCTATGGATCGTCAAGGCAATAGAAGGGAGGAACAAGTTAAACTACAAGTAAATGAGCACATAATAGGGTTAATAAGTCATCAATTTACCTTTTCCATGAGGGGCATGGTAGGCACACCAACACTAGGTGTCAATAGGTACCAAGTGCCAAGTTTCAATGCATTCTAAGTGCCAAATCTTTCTCTATTTATTCTCATCTAGTTTCCAATAATTGATCTCAAATAACTTTAATATTAAACTATGCCAAAGCATACCAAGTCATCTCAATCCATGCCAAACATGATTATAATACTTGTCAAGTGCCAACCTTTGCCAAGTTCGAATGTGCGTTAGGGAGTGTGATGCATGCTATGAAGTGGAAAAGCATATCGAAGAGTGCTAAGGAGTTCTAGAGAGTGCCAATGCAAGATGAGGAGTGTTAGGGAGTACTAGGAAAACACAAGGGAGCACTAGGTCAAAATGCATTGAAGTGAATGAATATGAGGTTGTGTTGGGGAGTGTCAATGAGTGCTAGCTTTCATGCCAAGGAGTGTTATAGAAATATTTGCGCACTACAACCCCAATCACATATGTCCATAAACCAAGGGCTTCTAAGTCCCTAAAAGTGTTGTTTCATACCCTAAAGGAGCAAGGTCAGCTGATTACATCATCTCCCAGAGGTTCTTCATGAAAAGCTACTCAAAACTGGTCAAAGCAGGACCATACAGACTGCCCAATTCTAAAGGTGTGATGCATCTCACCTGCCACATGCAAAAAGTGTGATGCATACTAGAAATCCCTTCCATGGGGTGTGATGAGTGAGAGCAGACAAATGGCATAAGCAGTTTGTTAGGTGGAAACCCAGAGAATCTTCTAGAAGCTGCTCATTTGACACTTGCCTCTCTAAGTTCACCCAGGGATGAGTAAGAAATCTAAAATCTCCATGTGGAAACAAGAACTATCAGAGAGATGACACTAATCAAAATCCCAGAAGCTGACTCACCCCCCTGCAAATATCTATAGACGGATCCCTCATCCAAGAGATCCAAAGGTTGGAAATTGATAATTTGCAAAGAGGTGCTGCTAGTTTCTCTTTGAAGACATTGTTGGGTGATCTTGCTTTGTGTGAGGTGAAGAGGGCTTTCAAGCAGGGAGGATGGCGCTGGGTTAGACCAAGTGGTTCTAATCCTCTCTTCTATGACTTTTACTAATAAAGCTATTTGAGTTTTCCTCCATATTATTGTATATTTCTGAATATTGTGTTGTTATATGCATTTATATGGTCAATATATATCTGATCCTATATTGTTTACAGTGAAAGATCTCTATGCTTTGACGGTATTATGCTGCTATGAATCTACGGGTGCTCTTTGAAGCTAGACAAGTAAGGAAGCAGTGGCGAGATTCTGTCAAAGGGGAAAGGAAGCAAGAAAAGAGCCAAGCGGAAGACTAAAGTTGGTACTCTCTGCTTCTTTCTCACATCTCTCTCATAAAGGAAAAAACAAGTAACTTTAATTTGATTGTTTCTAAGATAGCTACCCATCTTAGTGGTACTAGCAGCTCTGCATAGACACTAGATTTCCCGATAACAAAATGGAAACTCCGCTGGGGTGCGATTAGTTTGATTGCTTCTCTCTATTTGTTTGATTCATAAACCACAGACGAAGCCTGAAGTAAAGCCAGCTAGCCTTCGAACTGCATTTGCTATGCAAGTGCAAAGTAGATCATCGCTACTTCAGTCAATCTCCAGGTTTGTTTATGAACTGAAAAATTGACTTGCAAACATCCTAAGTGCCCTAGAGGTAACTTGAGTAACCTCATTAGATCAGCCCTATACTTTGTAATTACTGACTATCATTTGCTCGGCCTAAATCCCTGGACTAAACTACAAACTGTGACCAAAAACCAAGTTAAAGTCTCGTTCCTTTACCATTGCAACCTCTCCTTTAGGAAATATGGATGCATCGCACCTCCCATGTGCAGTAGGTGGGATGCATCCCTGTTTCCATGTGTTACAGGTGCGATGATCAAACAAGACTAGATCTGCTTCCAGATTTTGGTTTTTTCTTCACTGTCTTCAGTTTTATTCAGGAATTTCGCTGTTTGTGATCAGTAGACAACTATTGAAACCTTCTTCTTTGCATCATCCAACCTCTATTGTACAAAGAATTGTGAATGTTTTTATGTATTGTGCACCATTTACAGCTCTCTTTTACAAAATAGTAGCTTAATCGAAATGTCATCTTTTGATTTGGAAGTGTCGCAAGTGTCGTTTTCAGTCAAAGAAAAGAATCCTACTATTCTTGATAGTCGATTGTATTGTTACTCTTGTATTTGATCTGAATTAGTAGTATTTCAAGTGTCGAAAGCAGTTTTCAATTCAAAATTGTAAGGTGTCGTCTTCTCTCCTTTTCATTTTTTTTGAAAAGAAAATCGTTAGTACTGTCGCTTTGAAAGAAGAAATAATTCAGATTTGTACGTAGCATTCTTTTTGTCATTTACACATGAAGAAAGCGGAAAAAAAAATACATGCACGTGCATTTTCATTTAGACTGCTTGTTGATTTTGATTTAGGATAGTGCATCTAGTGTGTGCTCTCTACTCTATGCTGAAAGAATTTCATTTCTCTTTCCTTAGTAGCTAAGATTTTTATTGCAAAAAGAAGATTAAATGATTGTTTATCATCTTAGATTGTATTTTAGGAATTGTATATCTACATCAAGCGGTGAACCTGAAAGGAAAATTTCTTAAGAAAGATCAACTGTAAAATAATTTTAATGAACATAAAAATGCTTTGGAACCTAACGCACAACATCTAGAAGTCTAGGCTAGAGACGTATTCCGACGTCGTAAAGCCTGGTAATTGTTGCTTTCATCGTAGGTTGGGTGATTCCTCCTCTTTGAGACGATAAGTGCCAGTACGGACTTGTACTCCCATGTACCATCGAGTATATATTGGGAGACCATAATAGGCTATATCCTTTATCCTTAGGAAGCCACGTCTGCCGCCCTATCGATCGCAATGCACTGAACACAGCATTCAGGAAGATTTACTGTCGTACCGTAAAAAGTATTCTGCAGTTTTGTGATTGGTTTGGTAATCCCTCTGTCTAGATTTCCAGAGTAGTCTCTTTCATTCCTTTTCAGACTCCTTAAAGGAAAAGGTCCATCTGAGCACTTGTCACTTCAGGCTCATTAAAAATCGAAGGCGACTAGAGTCATCTTTAGCTTTTTCTCGACTCTTAAAAATTGAAAAAGCAAGTTGTGTCAAAGCATCTAAAATTTATTGTAATCGGAATAATGTCACTGTTCCCCCGTTGGTCTTAGGTTGAGAAAATGGAGTCCACCAACCAAGGATTTCCCCTTGGGGGAAGTCCTAGTCCTTTCCCCTCATGGGGAGATGTTGGTGCACCTCATATGGCCACATTGTCCCTTCCAGGACTGACAATTGGCCTGCCGGTATGGCTTTTCTCGACCTCTGTAATTCAAAACACTATGATTCCTGAACAATCAAATCAGTAACTAGATGATACCAGAGTTTCCCCCCAACCTTCTACTTTGTTTGTCTCTCCCTCTCCTTCTTCCTCTGCACTTGGTAAAGATAGTAAAACTAAAAACCAAGTAACTGAGAAGAAGAAGAAGGGGAAGGAGAATAAGAAGAGGGAGCCAACGACAAAAAGGGGCAACCATACATCGTCTAGCGAAAATCCACACACTGCACCATCCAAACCTAAATCTCCATGTGTCATCTGCAAAGGAGACCACTATCACCGAGATTGTCCTTGCATCCCATGGATCCTAAGGGACTAGTCTCCCCGCTTGCACAATCTGGTGTCGTCAACCTCTGACGATCATGTTGAAAGTACACCGTCAACTAGTGAAAGCGAAGTCACCAGACAGAAATTCAAATCTAAATTTCCCTGCAGACTGTGTGAAGGCGATCATGCCCTCCATCGTTGTCCCTTCATGGATGAAGCTAAAAGAGTCTTGGATAATCGTCCTGTATCACCGCAGTGACTCCCTGTTGGGTACAAGAAACTCTTGCCAAATCCATTACTAGTTGAAAACCCAACTGAACCACCTTTGGAGTCAGTTGAAGCACCTATCATTGAAGATAAACCCTCTGGGTCCACATCGGACCAAAGTCAATAGGTCGAGACTACAGTTGACCCCATATTGACTTCAAAAGATTTACCTTCAGATGATACAGTCACCGAAGAGAATGAGAACGACAACGTTCAAATTCTTTTCGTAAACACAGACTCCGATGAGCATGGGGGCAATCTGCCCATTGCTTTACCATAGGAAGGAAATTTTTCAGATTTGTATCTGGCCGTTTATTCAGTCCCACCTCCAAGCGACCTAGTCATTTCCTTCGATTGGAATCTACTAGGTTGACCCCGTTTACCATCTAATGTACCATTTCAAATCATAGTGCAAACTTACAAAATGGTCATGGTTGGTACCATCATAAATGAAGGGGCTTCTATGAGTATCATTTCCTCAACTGCTTGGAAAGCACTTGGTTCGCCATCGCTTTTGCCTGAGATGCGATATCTAACAGGCTTCGATAAAGGAACCAGTCGGCCGTTAGGGATCCTTCCAAATTTGCCTATAACTTTGAGAAGGAAAACCATTTATCTGAACGTAATGGTAGTCCAAGGACCTTTATATTACAATCTACTCCTTGGGCATGACTACATTTATAGCATGGGAGCCATCGCCTCCTCACTCTTTCAAGTTTTGTGTTTTCCCCATGAAGGCAAGGTAGTCTAGCTTGTAGACCAACTTTCATTCCTTGGTTCACACATAGCTAATAGTCAAATGCCATCCCTAACAGGTCTTTTTGCACAAGGAATGTCTCATTAATCTCCAGTCCATCCACCTGATGAGCACGAGTGATTCGGTGGTCAAGACTGAAACACAAGGGGCATGCACCCTGGCCTGCTTCGGCAGGAAAACTTTAGGTATAGGGTAGGTTTCCGTAGAGGATATATGACTGGTCTAACACACCCATCCATTTAAGAAAATGGGATTAGACTAGAACAAGATACCTTTGTTAGAAGGTAGACCTTTCCTGATATAACAAATGTTTTGTCTACAAATTGAATTGTAACCTGAAAAGGTAGGCCTTTCCCGATAGAACAAGTGTTTTGTCTGCAAATTGAGGGGTAACCTTGGAAACTCTACTTCGCTATACCTGGGGGCATGCAAAATTTTTGCGTGAAAGTGAAAAGTGACCATTTATTTTCTTAGTTTGTAGGTTCTTAACCCTTTAAACTCATAGGATTAGTTGTTCCTAGCTTACATAGTAAAAGGAGTCAGAGCATAATTTCGAATGGTGCAAGCTCCCTAAAAAATGAACCTATTGATGAGACATCCTTATTATACGACTAGCACGAGCAGTTTTATGCGAAGTTCAAGCTCATTGAAAATTAAACCTAGCAGTGAGCATATGTTCCACCAGAGTTTAAGCTCATTAAAAAATGAACCCATCTCTGGTAAATAACCATTGTGAATGCATTATCATTAGCTATTGAGCCTTGGTCATGTTCTTACTATCACCTCCACTCTGTTTTTGCCAATCATTCACCTCCATTTGATTGTTTACCCCTTTTGAGGAATAGCTGCGACGATTGATCCTATTAGCCACCTTTTTACACTGTCATGATTGGAAAGTTCCAAACCTTACCTGGAACCAGCTGCTATCTGAAAACATCACTCGTTCCTCAAAAAATGAGTCTCGTTTAAGCTCTTTTCATCTGACTCGTAAAATATGAAAAGATTGTTGAGTGATTGGCCTCTCCAACTCGTTAAAGTGATTGGAAGTGCTATCCCTCCTCTATATTTTAATATTTTTGGACTTGAGGGATTATTACTCAAGAAGATTGAGCGTTTTTCTTGTTCGGCTCATTAAAACTATCGAAAAGTCATCCCTTTCGCATTGTTTTATACTTTTTTGGTCTTACGAGATTATACTATGAAAAAGGAATATTGGAGTCTTCTTTCCGTCTCTTTTTAGACTCTCTAAAATTGAAAAGGACCGAGTTATCCTTGTCATTAAACTCGTTAAAACAATAGCGACAAACTTGTCCATTCAGACAAGAGCGAGTTTCACCATTGCTAGGCTTGTTAAAACATATCATCGGGTTTGCCCGAAGGGAAAATTATAGAAAAAGCATATGTTATCCTCGTCAAGCTTGACAAAAATAAAGAGGTACTGATCAGAAATGACTGGGGAAAATTGGGAAGAAAACTTAAAGAAACTTTATTGGTAGTAGGTCGCTTTTGAACATGACACTTTCACTCCATCACCGTGATTGAGTTGGGTTGGGTTATTCCGTTCACCGGTCATATCACCATTGGTCCACCGTACCATCCACTTTTGGGGTTAATGCTACCAATCCATTTCAGTGTCACCGATATGTTCAAGAGAATTCACTCAGAGAATTCACCTACCCAGCTTGTGTCTCATCCCCTACAATCCCTTCACGCTTCATTCTTTCATGACCGCCACCCTGAACCTTATATCATTAGATTGTTTTCACCTCTACAAAATCATTTGCTCCATTCTGTGTCATAGATGTGGGATCCATTAATGCCTTCCTATGACGGGTCACTTCTTGTCGACATCAGCTCATTATCCAAAAAGCTGACCTAGGGACAACCCTTCCAGTACTTTGAAGCTTGCATGCCTCAATGGCAAATTTCTCACTTCCGAAAATAGGTTTACGCTAATGGCCTTCGACCGAAAGGCTTTGCGTGGTGTTTGACATCAACTCATGTATTCACACCACGTGAATTATACTGTAGTACCTTGAGGGTCATCATCATCATCAGTGATTCCTCTCGCACCTGTTAACAGTTTACATCATTAACTGGTAATCAGGTGATGTCTTTCAATGTTCAACATCAGAACATCTTTTCACATGGATCGACTTGTACTTCGAGCGAAGATTGAACGAGTTTTGAAGACTCCGAATCTAGTTTCATCCATCTGGGTTGCGATATAATCAGGAAAATAAAGACATCAAATGTACATCATTGCTGCACAGATAATCATCCAAGCTAAGGGATGATGGCTCTACCAGAATCGTCAGTCTGCACACAGACAGTTGTCTGTCCTATGTACATGAAAATGAATTTATCAAGGTGAGCATGGGAATGCCCACCTCAGCTAGATCATAAAAATATTATGAAGATATTGTATTATATCTTATTACAGGTCACCTTCCAGTGCAAAAAACCTCGGATCCTCATTATAAAGCATTTCACCCAACATCAAAAGATTTATGACCTCATGCTTTAGGGGGAAACTATTATAGACATATTTGGGCACTGCAACCCCAATCACATATGTCCATAAAACAAGGGCTTTTAAGTCCCTAATAGTGTTGTTTCATGCCCTAAAGGAGCAAGGCCAGCTGATTACATCATCTCCCAGAAGTTCTCCATGAAACGTTACTTAGAACTGATCAAAGCAAGACCATACAGACTGCCAGTGCTAAAGATGCGATGCATCTCACCTGCCACATGCAAAAAGTACGATGCATACTGTAAATCCCTTCTATGGGGTACGATGAGCAAGAGCCGACAAATGGCATAAGCAGTTTTCTAGGTGGAAACCCAGAGAATCTTCTAGAAGCTGCTCATTTGACACTTGCCTCTCTGAGTTCGCCCAAGGATGAGTAAGAGATATAAAATCTCCATGTGGAACCAAGAACTATCAGAGAGATGACACTAATGAAAATCCCAGAAGCTCACTCACCCCCCTACAAATATCTATAAATGGATCCCTCATCCAAGAGATCCAAAGGTTGGAATTTGGTAATTTGCAAAGAGATGTTGCTAGTTTCTCTTTGAAGACATTGTTGGGTGATCTTGCTTTGTGTGAGGTGAACAGGGCTTTCAAGCTGGGAGGATGGCACTAGGTCATACCAAGTGGTTGTAATCCTCTCTTCTATGACTTTTACTAATAAAGCTATTTGAGTTTTCCTCCATATTCTTGTGTATCTCTGAATATTGTGTTGTTATATGCATTTATATGGTCAATATATATCTGATCCTATATTGTTTACAGTGAAAGATCTCTATGCTTTGATGGTATTATGCTATTGTGAATCTACAAGTGCTCTTTGAAGCTGGACAAGTAAGGAAGCAGTGGTGAAATTCTATCAAAGGGGAAAGGAAACAAGCAAAGAGCCAAGTGGAAGACTAAGGTCGGTACTCTCTACTTCTTTCTCATCTCTCTCTCGTAAAGGAAAAAACAAGTAACTTTAATCTATTTTTTTCTAAGATAGCTACCCGTCTTAGTGGGAATAGCAGCTCTCCATAGACACTAGATTTCCCAGTAACAAGAAGGGAGTGACAAGGTATGCTAAGCATGGGTGAGGCATGCCAGGGAATATCAGGGAATGTCAAAAAGTGGTAAAGTGTGCTAGGTTGTTCCGGGGTGTGCTAACATGTGCCAAATAGTGCCGAGGCATGCCAGGTGCTAAGACACTCTAGGATGTGTAGGGTGCCAAAGTATGCCAATATGCGTCAAGGACTTTCAAGGAAACAGAAGGAATAAACCAAGCTAAAATGTAAGGAAATGAACACATAAGAGGGTTAATATGTTGGGACTTTATCTTTTTCAAATTGGGCGCTCTAGGCACACCAATAATATGTTCCAATACATGCTAAGTGCCAGTGTGTGCCAAGTGATAATTTTTGTTAATGCAATATTATGCCAAGATGTTCTAGGGAATTCTAGGGACTACAGGGCATGCCAACACATGATAGGGGAGTGCTATGTTATTCTAGGTCATGCCAACATGTGCTTGGGTGTCCTACTCATGGCAAGATGTTCTAGCTACAAAGATGTTCCAACACATGTGAGGTGCCAAGGAATGTTACCGTACTGTTCCAAAGCATGTTAAGGTGTGCCATGAGTGTTGAGGAGTGCTAGGTCTCTCTCATTGGTACAATTCACAGAGCTTGATTATGTATTAAATAATATAGTTCCTACACACACTAGTGGAACTTTATTTAAAGGAACTTTTCTTGATAATAAACCTAACAGAGATGAATCATGTGTTGACTCATAGGAAAACTATATTCTTATGACTTGAGGGAAATGATACACACTAATTACTTCTTAAGAAGTTGACTAACTATTATAACCACTATGACCTTGGACACATAGTGAAAAAGAGTCCACAACAATGGTCTTAAATTGCTATATTTTGACAAAAAAAATATAGTAACACGCACATAGCATCATCAAAAACTCATTGGAATGATCGATGATGACGAACATTTTTTTACTGTCACCAAAAGTAACCAAAAATAGAAATGGTGAGGGTCAATAAAAGATCGTCACTAGAAGGGTCACTAAAGAGAGAATTAGTGATGGGCCTTTAACGACCCTCACCAAAAGTGTCACAAAAGAGAGAATTCGTGATGGGCCTTTAACGACCCTCACCAAAAGTCTCATTGAAAATGGCTCTAGTGACAAACCTTAAAGGATCATCACCATATACAATTACAACAATGATTTTTTTAAGACCATCACCATATGCGACATTGGTGACGGACCTTACAGGTCTGTCACAGGCATGAAGCATCATCAAAAAATCATTGGAATGATCAATGATGACAAACATTTATTGACCATCACCAAAATTAACCAAAAATATCATTAGTGACGGTCAATAAAAGATCATCACTAGAAGTGTCACCAAAGAGAGAATTAGTGATGAGAATTTAGTGACCCTCACCGAACATGTCACCAAAGAGAGAATTAGTGACGGGCCTTTAACGAGCCTCAACAAAAGTGTCATTGAAAATGGCTTTGGTGACAAACCTTAAAGGATCATCACTATATACACTTACAACAATGCTTTTTTAAAGACCGTCACCATATGTGACATTGGTGACGGACCTTAAAGCTCCGTCACAAACATGACCCTCACCAATGACCATTTTTCTTTTAGTGGCATCTCAGTCTAGTTATGAACTAAATATATATTCTTCTTCTCATTCTCATCAGTGGCTCATTGATTCTGGAGCTTCTTATCACATGGGCAAAAACAATGCCATGTTTTCTTCTTTAAATTATTGTAACACCAAAAATATATATGTTGGTGATGATAGATCTCTTAGTGTTGTAGGGAATGGAACTATTCATGTAGATAACTGTCAATTTAATGATGTATTATGTGATATGACCTTACCCTGCAACCTTCTATCTGTATATCAAATAACTCATTCAGGTGAAGGTAAAATCGTTGAATTTTCACTTCATGATGTTGTAATTAAGGACCTACGAGATCCTAAACAAATTTTAGGTACAAGTATTGTTGATGATTCTACAAGGTTATATAATTTTAACAACTTTGGGTCATCAACTCTTCCCTCATTATTTTTTCTCATAATGATGAAGTGAGAAAGCTTTGGCATGAGCGATTTGGTCATTTAAACTATCGCTCCCTTCAAAATCTATATAAAGAAAATATGGTGACAGGTCTTCCTATGGTATCTTGTAGAGATGGTGTTTGTTCTGGATGTGTACTCAGAAAACATCATCGAGATAGTTTTGAAAAACATGCCTCTTGGCATGCCTCAAAACCTTTACAGCTTGTGCATAATCATTTATGTGGTCCACTTCTAGTTGTTTCATTCTCTCACTACAAGTATTTCTTAACTTTCATTGATGATTTCTCCAGACGCACTTTGGTATACTTCTTAAAACTAAAGAGTGAAGTCTTTAACATGTTATTTGCCTTTAAGGCCTTTGTTGACAAATAATCTAGACATCAAATTCTTAAGATAAGATCTGATAATGGTGGAGAATATGTTAACAAAAAATTCATTAAATTTTTCATCGAGCATGGATTTCAATTACAATGTATTCTTCCATATACTCCACAGCAAAATGGTATAGCTGAAAGGAAGAATCAAATGTTAAAAGAAATGGCTAATTATATGCTTCAATCTAAAGGACTTAGTCTTAAATTTTGGGCAGAAGCAATTAACTATGCAAATTAAATAATACATCGCACTCTTACTAAGGTTTTAGAAAATATCACTTGAGAAGAGGAATGGAGCTCAATTAAACCAGATGTAAGTCACTTTCATGTTTCTGGAAGTGAAGAATGGGCCCATATTCTAGATGAGAAACATAAAGCCTTAGAACCTAAGAGTGGAAAATGTATTTTTGTTGGATATTTTGAAGATGTCAAGGGATATAGACTTCTTCAAACAAAATCCAAAAATGCTATCATTAGAAGAGATGTAAAATTTGTTGAAAATATATCGGCCTACGGGCCTAGTTCGTAGGATGTGCCACGTCTCTCTATCCCTTCTATTGGGTAAAATTAATTTCTTAGTAAATAAATAAAGCAACTAGTCACCTAGACATTAATTATCAACCTGATGAGCGTCTTTTTATTTCAAGGCAATTGACAAAATATATGCATAACAATACGAACAACTAACACTAGTTCTATATGATTTTTTTCTATACTATCAAGCTCATTCAATAGGAAATAAATTGTAAGACTTGAATAATAAAACTAAAATTAAAAAGAAGAAAGTAAATGACAGGAAAAATAATTATGCTAATCACACAACTTGAATCATTTCTAAATTAAACCACACATTTCTAAATTGGAAATTTAATCTATTAGACCCAACATAATTCAAATGATAATCTAGAGCAGTAAATCAAATGAAATCTAGAAGTTGCAGGAAATAACAAATCTAGAAAATGCAACAACTAATAAATTACTTGATTAAGATGGAAATTTACTTTAAAGAACAACAATTGAAATTCAAAGAAACAAGCACACAACTAAACTATTGTAGATGTTCAAGGCAACACTTCGTCTAAGGTAGTGGGCCCAACTGCCCAAGACTCAGTTCTGCCTTTAGAAATAACTAAGATCAGATTACAAATAATAGATGTAGAACTCAATCGACAACTTCCTTCATTAAAACACATGAGAGAAATAATTACAACATAATTAAGTTCTTACCTCTCCTCAAATTCAACAATTGTTCATCTCCTATCTTCCATCTCTTATCTCTTATCTCTTCTTCTACATCTTATCTAATAATTTTCCATCTCCTATCTGCTAATTATCCTTCCCATTATCCCCTCAATTATTCCCCAATTATCCTCTTGAAGACAATGTGTGTTGCAGTTTCATATTTTCATATTTTCATTTTTTATTGTAAAGGGAGGGAGGCTCATTTACTCTTTAAGAGTCAGGGATGGCGTAAGAAGTAAAAAAATGCCAATGAAAGTGATGCTTTTATCTCTATATCATCATATCAAAGGAATTTATCCATTTGAAAGTGTGAAAGATAAACTAGCATGGTATTAAGATAGTAAATCATTTTATGATGTGTGTAAAGAGAAGATATTCAACCAGTAATTATATAGGTGCACCATGTCAGCTTCAGAATAAAGAAGATCATGAAAAGGTTTTATAACTCATAATGGTATTAATATTACTATTTTTTTTATCTTAGGCACAAATCCAACCAGATGGTTTCTATTTGAAACATAAAAGAGAAATCAAAATGGAAAAAAAAATGACGATGATGAAACAACAAAGAGAAATCAGAGTCCTTCATTCTACCGATTTAAACAACAAACACACAAAAAAACAAAATCGGGGTTGTTCAATTGATTGAACAGCTATCGTTCAATCGATTGAACAACATACACTCTAAAGTGTTGTTCAATTGATTGAATAGCAATCGTTCAATCGATTGAACAACAACACAAAAACACAAAAAGTGTTGTCCAATTGATTGAACAGCAAAATCGTAGAAGTGCAAAAGTGTTGTTCAATTGATTCAACAGGAATTGTTTAATCGGTTGCACAACAAAATTGAAAAAAGAAAGCAAAAGTGTTATTCAATTGATTAAACAACAATCATTTAATCGATTGAACAACAAAATCGAAAAGAATGAAAAAGTATTATTTAATTGATTGAACAACAATTGTTCAATCGATTGACAACAAAACCATAAAAACACGAATGTGTTGTTCAATTGATTGAACAATAATTGTTCAATCAATTGAACAACAAAATCTAAGAATTGCAAAAAGTGTTCTTCAATTGACTCAACAACAATTGTTCAATAGATTAAACAACAAAATCATAGAAACGCAAAAAGTGTTGTTCAATTGATTGAACAACAAAACAACAAAAGTGTTGTTCAATTGATTCAATAGTAATCATTCAAATGATTGAACAGCAAAACACCAAAAGTGTTGTTCAGTTGATTGAATAGAAATTGTTCAAACGATTGAACACCAAATACGCAAAAAAGTATTGTTCAATTGATTAAACAAGAATCGTTCAATCGATTGAACAACAAACACGCAAAAGGTGATGCTCAATTGATTAAACAAAAATCGTTCAATCGATTGAACACCAAACACACAAAAAGTGATGTTTAATTGATTGAACAGCAATCGTTCAATCGATTGAACAACAAAACACATAAGGTGTTGTTCGACGGATTGAAAAATAATTGTTCAATTGATTGAATAGAAAAACACACAAAGTGTTGTTCAAATAATTGAACAACAATCGTTCAATCGATTGAACAATAACAACACACACAAAAATAAGTGTTGTTCAATTGATTGAACAACAATCATTCAATCGATTGAACAAAAACACACACACAAAAATAAGTGTTGTTCAATTGATTGGACAACAATCATTCAATCGATTGAACAACTACACGCACACAAAAATAAGTGTTGTTCACTTGATTGAACATCAATCGTTCAATGAATTGAACAACAACACACAAACAAAAAATAATTGATGTTCAATTAACTTAACAAAAATCATTCAATCGATTGAATAACACTTACTAAACACACCCAAAGAGAAATCAGATTTGTTCGTTCAACCGAACAACAGTTGTTCAATTGAATAAACAACAACTGTTCAATTGATTAAACATCAATTATAAACACACAAAAAAGAATCCAGGGTTGTTCAATTGATTGGACAACAGTTGTTTAATTGATTGAACAATGATTATTAAACATACCAAAAAGAAATTAGAGTTGTTCATTCTATCGAACAAAAATTGTTCATTTGACACAACAACAACAACATCGCATTCGCCAACAGAACGACAACTACAACTTCGAAGGAAGCAACATCTGAGACAACAAAACATAAGAGAAATAAAAAAAGAAACAACACTTTATTTGAAAACAATAAATGACTAAATAAATTAAGTTACAACAGTTAGGATATTGTTTCCTAAGGGAACATCAATCTTTCAATGGAAAATAAAAATAAAAAATGATCTCCTGGAAAAATGCTTTGGTAGTAGTGACATGAATCTTCAAATGGAAATCAATTCTCCATTTCTTCTATTATGAATTTGTTAGGTAATGAATTGGATAAAATTCCCTTGTTTCATTAACATTTCTTTCCAAAATCACTCATTCATAAATTGACCTCTTTATTCTCCTAAGACCTGCAAAAAAATGAGTGTCTGCCTACAATAAAATATTAAATCATGGAGAGGTGATTGGGCTCCCCTAATACAACAAGTATGCAAAAAATAACAAATAGTTACTCTATAAAACAAATCCATGAAAAAACTAACAAAGTAAAATTAATTTATTACCTGCGAGAGAGCAGTGACCAATTATGCTAACCTGGAGTGTTTTAATCGTAGTTTCTTTGTTTCTCATCCAAATTGAGTGATTCAAAATCCAAATGAAATTAAATTCAGAGGGATATCTGTAATAGAAACATGTTTTAAAAATTCCATTAGATGATCTATTAAATTTACTTAGAACGACTTGCATAATGGAGTCATTTTCGAATGCCCAACTTAGACCAACATTGGATATTTTAAGCATAATGTTTTCATTTGATGACAAATTTAAATGATTAAAATTGGATATTAAATTAGATTCATTTATTTATCTCTAATAGAAATAGGTTTTTAATAAAAAAATAATTGATGGGTCAAATACGCAAGTGAACAGCTAGAAAAAAAGAGTTTTAAAAGTGCAGATTTATGATAGGCAGTCAGTATTTTGGTCATAAATTTCTCATACGATATCGAAATTTAAAGATTCAAATTGCCTTGTATACTATATTTATAAGGGAATATACCATAGATTTTTTTTTTAAATATACTCATTTAGGCCTCCAAAAACTGGTTGTCCCAACGTCTTTCATGAGCTTCCTACTGACACCGTGTCAATGTTTCGGTTATAACATTTTTGTTTCAAATCCAAATGGAGTGATTCAAATTGGGTTGGAAAGTAGAAATAAAAGGCTACTTAGAATAGAAACATTTTTTAAAATTATTTTCTTTTGGTCCCTCAAAACATGATTGTCTCGACTATGTTTTCAGAACATTCATCAAGCTCGCAAGCCAAAAAAATATGATATTCAAGCAATTTTTCCAAATTGGTGATAAAAATGAATATGAGTGTTTGTAGAACTATTATTTTCAATATAATACATCTACATACACAAATAAATTAAAACATTTATCACTGATGTTGATTTCTACAGTGTGTTGCAACAGAAACAAATATTTTTACATTAAAAAAAATGTATTTATTTATGTCCTTATTTATTTTATTTTCTGCAATAACACACTTTTCTTTGAAAAATTAATATGATTACATATATGAGTACTTCCAATGGATTCACTTTTGAAATAAGGCCTTAAGTATGTATACCCAAATTTGAAAAATGCATGTTAATGAATAGTAGGGTATTAGAAGCCAACTTCCATTGAAAATATGGTGTCAAAAATTGTTGAATTATCGAATGATGTTGCAAAAAAATGATGGAGTGAAACCAATCTTCAATATATACTGTACTTTATTGATTTCCCATAGCCATAATATCATGAAGATCTTGAACTTTTAATACATCTTCTTGATGCAAACTAGAAGAAACATCATTTTCTTCTGTAACTTCTACAATTTTTGGATTTGAAACATTCCCAATCTCAATATAAGTTTTTTTCAATGGTGCATGTGAGATAGAATGGGTGGGAAGGGTAGGTAAATTTTGTTGTTCAACATTGTAAGCATGTTGTAGTGGTAGATTATTCTTTGGTACACTGTAAGAATGTTGTACAATTTTATTATTCTTTGAAGGTGTGGGAAATTCTTTGGTAGATTTCCTATAGTGGGAAAGGGAAATACCTTGGTGTTGGGACTGTAGATTTCCTTTCTTTTAACTAATTTGTTGTTTGAAGGGAAAGTCCTGGTTCATCTATATAATGACTAGCTGAATATCTTCTATTTGGACACATCATAAAATGATTTACTATCTTAATACCATGTTGGTTTATCTTTCACACTTTCAAACGGATAAATCTCTTTGATATGATGATATAGGGATAAAAGAATAACTTTCATTGGCATTTTTTTTACTTCTTACGTCATCCCTGACTCTTAAGGAGTAAATGAGCCTCCCTCCCTTTACAAAAAAAACATCAAAATATAAAAATATGAAAATGTAACAAGCATTGTCTTAAAGAGGATAGGGGGTCTCAGTATGAGGCAACCTACCATGATCATAAGGATGTAATAGGTGATATTCCATTATGGCCACCACACCAATGTAATGACCTCCTTGATAGATAAAACCGTTAGAAGGATAGGGTGTCTCATCACGAGCCAACATGATCACTTTGTTATATCCTAGTGGATGGCACTATGATTATCTAGACACCATGCCAGCATAGTGGTCTGTTTATAGCAAGAAAATAGAGAATCATCTAAATACTAAAAGGAGGATTTTGGTTCATTTGTGGGTCTAGAAAGCAACCTTGTCGAGGCTATGAACTCCCACTAGCAGTAGTGGCTCTGCTTCTCGTATTGAAGTACTATGTTACACTGCCAAATACTCACTATATTATAACCCCCTATTCATTCATTTCTAAAGGAGAATTTACCATTTGAACATAATTTCTAATTAAATTAGCGAACATGCATGGCAAACTATATATTTATATGCATTATATCATTATTGTCCAATCACTCGATACCAACAGTCATCAACATTTATCGTCGGTCATGAATTCATCACCTTTCCACCTAAGGTAAATATCTATTTACATAATGATCTAATTTGTGTTTTATTCTTTTTATGTGCATTTCAAATCTTTTGACCTGTACCGCTCTGAATGCTTTTGTCGTATTTTGTGCTGCTTTGATTGATTGTCTGGCTGCATTTATGAATCCTCAACATCCTTTACCTTTTTCCTACGCTTTATGGTCATGCACACCCTTTTATAATTGGAGGGGGGAAAGTATGCATTATGGGATAGCATGCATAATAATTACCAAACTCCACCATAACTTGTTGATTTGACAAAAAATTATTATTGCATTTATACAAAAAAAAAAAATATGATTAGAATTTTTGCATGCAGCTTATATGTTGTTGTTCAAAACTAAAACTGTGGATTCAAGAAAATTGCATACAGAATAATGAATTGTTTATAGGAGAACAACAATTCTGGGGGGCAACTCTATTTGCAGCAAACCCTCACTAATGCAACTAATAGAAGAGGCTCGAGCAACTCGCGAACGTGAAGAATTGTTCAGACAAGATGTGCTTGCATGGCTTGCACATTTTGCATCACTTTCAGTATTATCTCAGCCGACATCAACTTCAACAAATGCCAATCCATACATGTCATTTCACATTTTTTCGAAGGTAAAGCTTGAGGTAAAACAAGATAAGTTTCTAATTTATTAAAAATTCTAGAGAATTTCATGAAAATCCATTGAGTATTATTTATCATCATTCATTCCACATCTTTACTACCCCTTTTTTCATAGACATAGAAGATTTCAGTTTGTGGGAGTGTTACTTTCATTCATTTATTTATTATAACCATGCCAGCATCCATCGATCTCCTTATTCATTCTCAAAACCTCTCTTATTCCATGTTGTTTTATACCAAGCATAGATTTCAACAACGATTGTATCAACCACCTCAATTTGTTTTCTAGTATTGCATGAGGACATGCTAATTCTTTAGTTTGGGGGAGGAATTGCTACACATGATGGTTGTTTTCTACTTTCTTTCTCATTTAAGGCATACAATTTATACAGTGCATAAATTGAATTGCGTATATCTTTAAAACTACGAATTGAATTCTTGTGATTTTTGGATAGCAAAGAGGTATCATTAAAATACACAAATCCAAAAAATTCAAGTTAAATTAGTTTGTAAAATTTTAGAAATCATGCAGTGTCACCTACAACCATTTTCCTTATATCTCATCATCAGTGCATCAAAACTAATTGATTTTTGGATTAGAGAAGCATTAATATAGTAGAGACCTGCTTGCAAAATTTCGGTAAAATCTGGTTTGCATTTTTTGAGAAAATGGTTAATGATTTTTTCCGTTACTTATATCATATTTTGTTGAAACTTCATATAGTTGAAAGTTAATGTGAAAATTGTTATGCCTTCATCAACATTGCTAAAATTGAATATTCGTTATTTGAGGAAGAAGTCATTTGTTCCATCAATTTCATGAGTTGGGATGAACATTTTTGTATTATACCTTGGTTAATACATAGACTTTGGGTTGCATAAGGACATGCAACATATTGAGTTTGGGGGTATGTTGGGCCACTAATTTTTCATTATTTTTATCACTTATTAACATCTATTTCATTCATTTCTACCATTCTTTATCATGTCATTTATCATAATTTATGATATAATTCAATTTTATAATTATTTATGCTCTTATGGACAAATATTATTTCTTCTCCTTTATTTTTAATATATTGAAGATTATTACGCATTATGTTACCAATGATGGTTTATTAATGAGTTTGTTATAACATCACTCATTATTTTAGCCTCTAAGTTCTTTTCGAGATTTCAAATTTGATCTCCGACACATAATTAAATATTCCAACTTAGAAATTTGCTCGAATAAGGAGTGACAATTTTGCATTGGACATTTCGGACAAATGAAAGAGAATCTTGAAAATATAAAACATGGGAAAATAATAAGCTAAACCTAAAGATGAAGGTAAGCTAGCCAAATGGGAAAATAAGCAAGATCAAGCACATGGGTTGATAGGGATGTCTATTTCTCCAGGCCTTAGATTCCATATCACAAAACTTAATACCCCTGATGAAGAAATGAAATAACTCAATATTTTTTTTGGAAATAAAAATAAAATTAGAGCCTATCAACTCAAAAATAAGTTGCTTATGTTGAACCCCAATAATTTTTCTTCCATTGAAGTTTTTTTGGTCCAAGTTTAAGACCCTTAGACATTTCTTGGAAGGTGTTAAGGTTAAGAAAGAGGATGGTAGTCTTATCTATTCCATTCTTACTAGGTTAGGACCAGTCTACTCTGTCTTTGTTTCCACCTTCCATTCTACTAGAGAAGCCTTTCTTTCCAAGGAAAAGCCTAAAACTCCCCCTCTTTTGAAGCCTTTTGTGTTTCTTTAATAAGAGAACAAGAAAAACTCTTACATCTTGGTCTTCTTAATACTAGAAACTCTTCTAAGAAACCCTTAGCTAACCAACAACAACCAAATTCAAATAATCCTAAGAAGTAGCATCCTAAAAACAGTGGCCCTAAACCAAACAAGGGTCCTAAGCAATTTCAGTGTCAAAATGAAAAATCAATTCAACAAAATGATAAGGCAAATAAAAACAAAGGGAAGAAGACTCATAGACATTGCACCTTTTGTAATTGTGATGGCCACTTAGAATCCAAATGCTTTAAAAATATGGAAGCCTTCGAAGCAGTAATGAAGAAGCATAACATCCATTTGGAGCACTCTTCAACTTCACCTTCATTTTCAGGAATAGCACTTTCCTCATGTGGTTGTCAAGCATCTCACTCTCGTTATGCACTAAATGTATATTCTTCTTCTCATTCTCATGAGTGGCTCATTGATTCTAGAGCTTCTTATCACATGGCCAAAAACAAGGCCATGTTTTCTTCTTTAAATGATTGTAACACCAAAAATATATATGTTGGTGATGATAGATCTCTTAGTGTTGTAGGGACTCGAACTATTCATCTATACAATGGTCAATTTAATGATGTATTATGTGTTCCTACCTTATCCTACAACCTTCTATCTGTATATTAGATAACTCATTTAGGTGAAGGTAAAATCATTGAATATCACTTCATGATGTTGTAATTAAGGACCTAAGAGATCTTAAACAGATTTTAGCTACCGTTATTGCTGATGATTCTACAAGGTTGTATAAGTTTAACAACTTTGGGTCATCAACTCTTCCCTTGATATTTTTTCTCATAATTATGAAGTGAGAAAACTTTGGCATCAACGATTTGATCACTTAAACTATCGCTCCCTTCAAAATCTATGTAAAGAAAATATGGTGATAGGTCTTCCTATGGTATCTTGCAGATATGGTGTTTGTTATGGATGTGTACTTGGAAAACATCATCGGGATAGTTTTGAAAAAAATTCCTCTTGGCACGCCTCAAACCCTTTATAGCTTGTGCATAATGATTTATGTAGTCCACTTCTAGTTGTTTAATTCTCTCGCTACAAGTATTTCTTAATTTTCATTGATGATTTCTACAAACTCACTTGGGCATACATCTTAAAACTCAAGAGTGAAGTCTTTAACATGTTCTTGGCCTTTAATTCCTTTGTTGACAAATAATCTGCACATCAAATTCTTAATCTAAGATATGATAATGGTGGACAATCTGTTAACAACAAATTTATCAAATTTTTCAGTGAGTGTGGAATTGAATTGCAACATATTCTTCAATATACTCCACAAAAAAAAAGGTGTAGTTGAAGGGAAGAATCGAACCTTAAAAGATATGGCTAATTATATGCTTCAATCTAAAGGACTTAGTCTTAAATTTTGGGCAAAAGCAATTAACTATGCAAATTACATAGTAAATTGCACTCCTATTAAGGTTTTATATAATATCAATCCAGAGGAAAATCAGAGCTCAATTAAAGTAGATGTAAGTCATTTTCATGTTTTTTGAAGTGAAGAGTGGGCTCATATTCTAGATGAGAAACATGAAGCCTTAGAACCTAAGAGTGAAAAATGTATTTTTGTTGGATATTCTCAAGATGTCAAAGGATATAGACTTCTTCAAACTAAATCCAAAAATGTTATCATTAGAAGAGAAGTAAAATTTGTTGAAAATATATTGGCCTACGAGCCTAGTTCGGCAGATGTGCCACCTCTCTCTATCCCTTCTGTTGGGTAAAATTAATTTCTTAATAAATAAATAAAACAACTAATAACCTATAAATTAATTATCAGACCAAGGACCATCTTTTTATTTCAAGGCAATCTACAAAATATATGCATAACAATACCAGCAACTAACACTGGTTCTATATGATTGTGTTCTATATTATCAAGCTCATTCAACAAGAAATAAAATGTAAGACTTGAATAAGAAAACTAAAATTAAAAAGAAGAAAGTAAATGATAGGAAAAACAATTATGCTAATCAAACAACTTGAATCATTGCTAAATTAAACCAAACATTTCTGAATTGGAAATTTAATCTATTACACCCAACATAAGTCAAATGCTAATGTAGAGCAGTAAATCAAATGAAATCTGGAAGTTGCAGGAAGTAAAAAATCTGGAAAATGCAACAACTAACAAATTACTTGATTAAAATGGAATTTTACTTTTAAGAAAAATTATTGAAATTCAAATAAACAAGCACACAACTAAACTACTATAGACGTTCAAGGCAACACCTCATCCAAGGTAGTGGCCCCAACTACCCAAGACTCAGTTTTGCCTTGAGAAATAACTTAGATCAGATTACAAATAACAGATGTAGAACTCAATCGATAACTTCCTTCATTAAAACATATGAGAAAAATAATTACAACATAATGAAGTTCTTAGCTTTCCTCAAATTCAACAATTGTTAATCTCCCATCTCTCATCTCTCATATCTTCTTCTACATCCTGTCTAATAATTGTCCATCTCCTATCTGCTAATTATCCTCCCCATTATCGCCTCAATTATTCCCAAATTATCCTCTTTAAGATGATGTGTTTTACATTTTCATATTTTCATGTTTTTATTGTAAAGGGAGGGAGACTCATTTACTCCTTATGAGTCAGGGATGGCGTAAGAAGTAAAAAAATTCCAATGAAAGTTATGCTTTTATCCCTATATCATCATATCAAAGGGATTTATCCATTTGAAAGTGTGAAAGATAAACTAGCATGGTATTAAGATAGTAAATCATTTTACGATGTGTCCAAAGAGAAGATATTCAGTGAGTCATTATATAGGTGCACCATGTCATCTTCGGAATAAAGATGATCATCAAAAGGTTTTATAAGTGATAATGGTATTAATATTATTGTTTTTCTTTATCTTAGGCACAAATCCAACCAGATTATTTTTATTCGAAAAATAAAAGAGAAAGAAAAATGGCAAAAAGAATGATGGTGATGAAACAACAAAGAGAAATGATAGTTATTCACGCTACTGATTTAAACAACAAACATGCAAAAAGAAAATTGGGGTTATTCAATTGATTGATCAACAATCATTCAATCGATTGAACATCAACACAAAAGCAAAAAACATGTTGTGCAATTGATTGAATAGAAAAATCGTAGAAATGCAAAAGAGTTGTTCAATTGACTGAACAACAATCGTTTAATCAATTGAACAGTAAAATCGAAAAAATGCAAAAATGTTATTCAATTGTTTGAACAGTAATCCTTCAATCGATTCAATAGCAAAATTGAAAAAAACGCAAAAGTGCTATTCAATTGATTGAACAATGATAGTTCAATCAATTGAACAAAAAAATGAAAAACAAACACAAAAGTCTTGTTCAATTGATTAAACGATTGTCGATTGAACAACAACATCATAAAATTGTGAAAGTGTTGTTCAATTGATTGGACAACAATCGTTCAATCGATTAAACAACAAAATCAAAAAATTGCAAAAAGCATTGTTCAATTGACTGAACAACAATCGTTCAATCGATTGAATAAAAAAATCATAAAAATGCAAAAAGTGTTGTTCAATTGATTAAACAACAATCGTTCAATCATTTGAACAACAAAATCGTAAAAACACAAAAAGTGTTGTTCATTTGATTGAACAACAATTGTTCAAATGATTGAAGAGAAAAGCAACAATAGTGTTGTTCAATTGATTGAATAGTAATCATTCAAACGATTGAACAACAAAATACCAAAAGTTTGGTTCAATTGATTGAACAACAATCGTTCTAATGATTGAACAACAAATATGCAAAAAGTTTTGTTCAATTGATTGAACAACAATCATTCAATCGATTGAATAATAAATATGCAAAAAGTGTTTTTCAATTGATTGAACAACAATCATTCAATTGATTGAATAGCAAAATACATAAACTATTGTTCGATTGATTGAACAAAAATCCTTCAATCGATTGAATTGCAAAATGCACAAAGTGTTGTTCAATTAATTGAACAACAATCATTCAATCGATTGAACAACAACTCACACAAAAAAATAATTGTTGTTTAATTGAAAATCATCCAATCGATTGAATAACAACATACACAAAAAAATAAGTGTTGTTCAATTGATTAAACAACAATCATTCAATCGATTGAACAATAGCATGCACATAGAAATAAGTGTTGTTCACTTCATTGAACAATAATCGTTCAATTGATTGAACAACAACTTGCACACAAAAAATAAGTGTTTTTCAATTAATTGAACACCAATCATTCAATTGATTGAACAACACTTACTAAAGACATCCAAAGACAAATCAGATTTGTTCATTCTATCGAACAACAATTGTTCAATTGACTGAACAATAATTGTTCAATTGATTGAACAACAATTATAAACACACCAAGAAGAAACTAGAGTTTTTCAATTGATTGAACAATACCTGTTAAACAGACCAAAAGGAAATTAGAGTTTTTCGTTCTACCGAACAACAACTATTGATTTGACATAACAACAACTGCACATTTGCCAACAGAATGACAACTACATCTTTGAAGGAAGAAACACTTGAAGCAAAAAAACATAAGAGAAATTAGAAAAGAAACAACACTTTATTTAAAAATATTAAATAAATAAATAGATTAAGTTACAACAACTATGATGTTGTTTCTTAAGGGAACATCAATCTTTCAATGGAAAATAAAAATAAAAAATGATCACTTGGAAAAATGTTTTGGCAGCAGTGACATGAATCATCAAATGGAAATCAATTCTCCATTTCTTCTATTATGAATCTGTTAGGTAATGAATTGAATAAAATTCTCTTGTTTCATTAACATTTCTTTCAAGAATCACTCGTTCATAAATTGACCTCTTTATTCTCCCAGGACATGCAAAAAAATGAGTGTCTACCTACAATTAAACATTAAATCATGGAGAAAGAGAGGTGATCAGGCTCCCCTAATCTAAGAAGTATGCAAAAAAATAACAATTAGTTACTCTTTAAAACAAATCCATGAAAAAAATAACAAAGTAAAATTAATTTTTACCTGCGGGAGAGCAGTGACCAATTATGCTAACCTGGAGTGTTTTAATCATAACTTCTTCTTTTTTCATCCAATTTGAGTGATTCAAAAGCCAAATGAAACTGAATTTAGATGGATATCTCTAATATAAGCATGTTTTAAAAATTTCATGGCATGATCTGTCAATTTTACTTACAATGACTTGCATAACATAGTCATTTTCGATTTCCCAGCTTAGACCAACAGTGGATATTTTAAGCATAACTTTTTAATTTGATGACATATTCAAATGATTAAAATTGGATATTAAAATAGATTCATTCATTTGTCTCCAATAGAGATATGTTTTGAAGACAATAATAATTGATGGGTCAAATACGCAAGTGAACAACTGGAAAAAGAGAGTTTTAGAAGAGAAGATTTACAATAGACAGTCAACATTTTGGTCATAACTTACTCATACGATATTGAAATTGATTGATTCAAATTGATTTGTAAACCATATTAATATGGTAATATACCATAGAAACATGTTGTAAAAATATAGTTATTTAGTCCTCCAAAAACTATATGTCCCAACTCTTTTCGTGAGCTACCTACTCAACACCCTATCAATGTTTTGGTTTTAACTTTTTCGTTTAAAATCCAAATGGAGTGATTCAAATTCAGTTGGAAAGTAGATATAAAAGTCTAATTTGAATATAAATTGGTTTTAAAAATATTCCCTTTTGGCCCCTGAAAACATGACTGTCCCAACTGTGTTTTGAGAACTTTTATCAAGCCCTCTAGCAAAAAAGAATATGATATTCAGGAAATTTTTCCAAATTGGTGATAAAAATGAATATGAGTGTTTTTAGAACTATTATTTTCAATATAATACATCTACATACACAAATAAATTAAAACATTTATCACCTATGTTGATTTCCATAGTGTGTTGCAACAAAAACAACTATTTTTACATTAAAAAAAAAAACGTTTTTATTTATCTCATTATTTATTTTATTTTCTACAGTAACCTACTCTGCTTGGAAAAATGAATATGCTTATGTATACGAGTACTTCTAGTGGAGCCATTTTCTAAATAAGGTCTCAAGTATGTACATACCCAAATATGAAAAATGCATGTTAATGAATAGTAGGGTATTAGAAGCCAACTTCCCTTGGAAAGATGGTGTCAAAATTTGTTCGAGTATGGAGTGATGTTACAAGAAAATTATGGAGCGAAACAAATCTTCAATATGTCCTTTACTTTCTTGATTTCCCATAGTCATCATATCATGAAGTTCTTGAGTTTTTAAAATAGCTTGTTGATGTAGACTAGAAAAAACCTCATTTTCTTTTGTAACTTCCACAGTTTTTCGATTTGAAACATTTCCAATCTCAATATAAGTTTTCTGCAATGGTGTATGTGAGATAGAATGGGTGGGAAGGGTTGCAGTTCAACATTGTAAGCATGTTTTACTGGTTTATTATGGTGAGGGTGTGGAATCAGTTGAGCAGGAAATTGTGTAGGGCATGGAGAATTTTGATGATGTAGTTGATTGAGTTGTGAGTTGTGTGGATGGTTTCGATAGGCAAGCAAGATGTTTTTGAAAAGTTGGAAAGGAATATCGATGATGTGTTTGTGCTACAAGATGTGGGATAGTACCAATGTAATCATAAGATGAACCATGGCAAACGTGTAGAGAAGATTGGTCAGAGTTATCTTCATATTGATATGGTTGCCCTAACACAGGAGTATTCCATAATGGATTATGTAGATAAGAAAATAGAGAGAAAGATTTTTGAACCATACATGTAGGCCACAGTTTCCATGGTTGTGAAATTGTAGCAACTTCTCCATCTATTTGATATGATGCTTCAATCTTAGATAAGAAACAACAACTATCTATGGGATGCTCCTTTTTGCAATGAAGGAAAAACACTTCTTCAATTTCTTGATTTTTCTGAAACTACAAAACATCTAATTGTGAATTTAGAGAGCTAATAAAATCAATTTTAAATTGTTCGAATAAATCATTGATTTCAGCTCTTATATCTCCTGTTCTTGTAGTAGATTTGGAAAATATAGAAGAAACTTCTCTAGAATTCTTACCAACCTTGGAGATTCCTCTTGAATACCTTATGCACAAATCACAAACACCATCATATGATAACTAAAAAACATCACATTTCCCCATTAGATTTAAGAGTTATAAAAATTAGTCCTTCATTCCTTTAAGAATGAGTGTTTTTAAGATCTCTTTTTTCAAATACTTTGCTTTGATTTTTTAAGGTTGTATTGAAATCACTCTACATAATCCTCCAAGATTTCATCCTTCCCTTGTATCATATTGAAAATATCTTCATTTTCCTTGCAATATTCTTGGTACGTCTTCAAGAATACAATCTCCATGTCCTCCCATGTTTGGATGCAGTTCCCACCAAGGCTCATGAACCATCAGAGAGTTTATCCTTTTAGAGTAAGCGGAAACACTTTCAACATTTGATCATTAGTACAATAATCATATCCTCTACAAAGTACTTCAAACTCAAATAATAATTTATTTGGATCTTCATTTACCAAACCATGAAAATTTGGTAGAGCAAACGAGGGAATGATGTGCATTTGTGTCACTCCTAGATCTCTAATAGGAAATTCAAAAGTAGTAGTGTGACCAATTTCTTACCATCATAGAAGATGTTTTTCATGTGTTTCTTTGAGGCTCCTCCTTCAAATGTTCCTATCAATTGGTTAGTGGAATGGGTGGTGCTTACATCACCACTTGAGTTGAATGATGAGATTTTTTTCTTTTCAAAATTCTGCCTCCAAAACTCCTAATTCTATCAATGCATCCTATATGACCTAAGCCTGGCTACTGAGGGGAGACCCATCACTGGTTCCTGAGGATGTGCCCGTAGGTTCTTACCTTCTGTCTTCAATATCTAGCTCTCACGAAGTCAGGTATGCATATGTAACCAAATATTAGTGTGCTAATGAAACTTGACTGTCTCCCCGGCAACGGTGCCAAAATGTTGGGTAAAATTAATTACTTAATAAATAAATAAAACAACTAATCACCTAGACATTAATTATCAACCCGAGGAGCGTCGTTTTATTTCAAGGCAATCAGAAAAATATATCCATAGCAATACCAATAGCTAACACTAGTTTTGTATGATTGTGTTCTATATTATCAAGCTCATTCAACAAGAAATAAAATGTAAGACTTGAATAATAAAACTAAAATTAAAAAGAAGAAAGTAAATGACCGGAAAAAAATTTATGCTAATCATGCTAAATTAAACCACACATTTCGAAATTAGAAATTTAATCTATTATGCCCAACATAATTCAAATGCTATTCTAGAGCAGTAAATCAAATGAAATCTAGAAGTTGCACAAAATAATAAATCTGGAAAATGCAGCAACTAACAAATTACTTGATTAAAATGGAAATTTACTTTAAAGAACAAGGATTGAAATTCAAAGAAACATGCACACATCTAAACTATTATAGATGTTCAAGGGAACACCTCGTCCAATGTAGTGGACCCATTTGCCAAAGACTCAGTTCCTCCTTGAGAAATAACTCAGATCAAATTACAAATAATAGATGTAGAACTCAATGGATAACTTCCTTCATTAAAACATATGAGAGAAATAATTACAGCATAATGAAGCTCTTAGCTTTTCCTCAAATTCAACAATTGTTGATCTCCCATCTTTCATCTCTTATCTCTTCTTCTACATCCTATCTAATAATTGTCCATCTCCTATCTCCTAATTGTCCCTCCATTATCCCCCCATTATCCCCCCCTCCTCTTTGATCTTTGTTTTCATTTAAATACACAGAGAGCAAAGGGAGGTTACAAAAAAGTTGATTACAAACTGATTCCCATTACAAATTTGGATTCTACAAAACAAATTAATCAGCAAGATCATATCTGAAAGATATTTCTATCAACATTTAGTAGGAACAAGTCGAATTTGGTATTGCAATTGGAAGAATTTGGAAAATGGTTGCAATAGCAAATCTGAGAAAATCACCTTCAAAGTACCTTGTGTTTCTCTCAATCCAAACTAAATTTTGGAAAATTGCTTATGACAAATGTAACTTGGTTCGTTTTGGACAAAACCCATGTTTCGGAATTTCAAGATTCTCCTTAATTTTTCCAAAACGTCTAATGAAAAATTATCACTTGTTATTCCACCGAATTTCTTAGTTGGTATATTTAATTATGCACTGGAGATCAAATTTGTAATCTGGAAAAGAACTTGGAGGCTAAAATAGTGAGTGATGTTATAAAAAAAATTATTAATAAACCATCATTGGTAAAATAATGCATAATAGTCTTCAATATATTAAAAATAAAGGATAAAAAATAATATTTATCCATAAGAGCATAAATAATTATAAAATGGAATTATATGATAAATTATGATAAATTACCTGATAAAGAATGGGAAAAATGGATGAAATAGGCCTTAAAAAGTGATAATAATAATGACAAATTAGTGGCCCAACATACCCCTAAATTGAATATGTCGCATGTCCTCATGCAACCCAAAGCTTATGTATTAACCAAGCTATAATACAAAAATGTTCATCCCAACTCATGAAATTGATGGAAAAAATGACTTCTTCCTCAAATAATGAATATTCAATTTTAGCAATCTTGATGAAGGAGTACAATTTTCACATTGACTTTTAACTATATGAAGTTGTAGCAAAATATGATATAAGTAATGGAAAACTTCATTAACCATTTTCTCAAAAACCACAAACCAGATTTTGCTGAAATTTTCTAAGAAGATTTCCACTATATTAATGCTTCTCTAATCCAAAAGTCAGTTCGCTTTGATGAATGGATCATGAGATATAAGAAAAATGGTTGTAGGTGATAGTGTATAATTTCTGAAATTTTACAAACTATTTTAACTTGAAATTTTCTGGTTTTGTGTATTTTAATGATACCTCTTTGCTATCCAAAAATTACAAGAATTCACTTCATAGTTTTAAAGATATACGCAATTCAATTTATGCACTATATAAATTGAATGACTTAAATGGGAAACAAAGTAGAAAACATCCATCATGTGTAGCAATTCCTCCCCCAAACTAGAGAATTAGTATGCCCTCATGCAATATTAGAAAACAAATTGAGGTGGTTTCTACAATCGTTTTGGAAATCTATGCTTGGTATAAAACAACATGGAATAAGTGAGATTTTTAGAATTAATAAGGAGATCGATGGATGTTGGCATGGTCATAATAAATAAATTAATAAAAGTAACACTCCCCCAAACTGAAATATTCTATGTCTCTGAAAAAGGGGAAGTGGTAAAGATGTGGAATGAATGATGATAAATAATGCTCAATGGAATGTCATGAACCTCTCCTAATTTTTTAATAAATCAGAAGCTTATACTATTTTACCTCAAGTTTTACCCCCGAAAATATGTGAAATGACATGTATGAACTGGCATTTTTTGAAGCTCATGTAGGTTGAGTTGATCCTGAAAGTGATGCAAAACGTGGAAGCCATGCAAGCACATCTTGTCTGAACAATTGTTCACGTTCGTGAGTTGCTCGAGCCTCTCCTGTTAGTTGCAATAGCGTGGGCTTACCCCCCCCCCCCCCCCCCCCCCCCCCCCCCCATACTTGTTGTTCTTTTGTAAACAATACACTATTCTGCATGCAATTTTCTTGAATCCGTAGTTTTAGTTTTGAACAACAACAGATAAGCCGCATGCAAAAATTTCAATCAGAAAAATACTTTTGTATAAATGCAATAATGATATTTTGTCAAATTAGCAAGTTATGGTGGAGTTTGGTAATTATTATGCATGCTATCCCATAATGCATACCTTCCCCCCTCCAATTAGAAAATGGCATCCATGACCATAAAGCATACGGAAAACGGAAATGACGTTGAGGATTCATAAATGCAACTGGACAATCAATCAAAGCGGTGTGAAATATGACAAAACCAATCAAAACAATATAGGTCAAAATATTTGGAATGCCCATAAAAAGAATAAAACAAAGACTAGATCATTATGTAAATAGATATTTACCTTAGGTGGAAAGGCGAGGAACACATGACTGGCGATAAATTTTGATGACTGTTGGTATCGAGTGATTGGACAATAATGATATAATGCATATAAAAATATAGTTTACCATGCATGTTGGCTAAGTTAATTATAAATGTTGTTCAAATGATAAATTCTCCTTTAGAAATTAATCAATTGGGGGTAATAGGATAGAGAGTATTTGGCAGTGTAACATAGTACATCAATACCACAAGAAGAGCCATTGCTTCGAGTGGGCATTCATAGCCTTGACAAGGTTGCTTTTTAACCCCACAAATGAGCTAGAGTCATCCTTTTAGTATTTATATGATTATCTCTTTTCTTGCTATAAAAATACCACTATGTTGGCATGGTGACCAGATAATCATAGTGCAATGAACCAAAATATAACAAACTGATCAGGTTGGCTTGTGATGAGACCCCCTGTCCTTCTAATGATTTTAACTATCAAGAAGGTCATTACCTTGGTGTGGTGGCCATAATGGAATGTCACCTATGACATCGTTATGATTATGGTAGGTTGGCTCGTACTGAAATCCCCTATCCTCTTCAAAACAGTTTTTGTTACATTTTCATATTTTTATATTTCGATGTTTTTTTTGTAAAGAGAGGGAGGCTCATTTACTCCTTAGGAGTCAGGGATGGAAAAAAAAATGCTAATGAAAGTTATGTTTTTATTCCTATATCATCATATCAAAGGGATTTATCCATTTGAAAGTGTGAAATATAAACGAGCATGGTATTAAGATAGTAAATAATTTTATGATGTGTTCGAAGTGAAGATATTTAGCCAGTCATTATATAGATGAACTAGGAATTTCCATTCAAACAAAAAATTAGTTAAAAGAAAGGAAATCTACAATCCCCACATCAAGGTATTTTCCTTTCCAAGTGTAGGAAATCTACCAAAGAATTTCAAATACAATTTTTGGATTTTAAACATTCCCAATCTCAATATACATTTTTTGTAATGGTGCATGTGAGATAGAATGGGTGGGAAGGGTAGGTAAATTTTGCAGTTCAACACTGTAAGAATGTTGTACTAGTTTATTATGGTGAGGGTGTAGGAAACCTACCAAAGAAGGTATTTCCCTTTCCCAGTCCAAGTATTCCTGTGATCTTCTATGCTACTTTCACATGGAAGACTGTAAGCCAACTACTTCTCCCTTTCATTCTAGAGCCAAAATTTCAGTCACTTGTACTTCCCTCGAAGTTGATACTACCTTATATTGTCATCTTGTTGGAAAAAATTTGTATTTGACCCATACACGTCATGATCTTTCCTTTGTTTTTGGCCTTACTGCTTAGTTTATGGAAAACGCACAAGAAAGTCATTGGAAAGCAGCTAAAAGAATACTTCGTTATGTTCGAGGTATAATTCAGTTTTAGATTCATTACAGTGCAGAAGAATCTCCTCTATTGGTTGGTTTCACTGATTCTGATTGGGTTGGTGACCCTAACGATCTGAAGTCTACTGCAGGTTATGTCTTCACTCTTTGTTCTAGACCTATTACATGGGCTTGTAAGAAACAAAGTGCCATTTCTCTTTCCTCAGTAGAAGCATAGTATCATGGCACCGCAGAAGCTAGTAAGGAAGCCCTGTGGCTTCGTCAAATCCTGTTAGAGTTTGGTTTTTAGTAGCAGCATCCGAATACAATTTGGTGTGATAATCAAAGTGGAATTCAACTATGCAAAGATCCAGTCCAACATTAGCGCACCAAACACATTGAGCTACAGATACACTTCATCACAGAGCTCATTCATGACCATGTCCTTGAAGTGCAATATTGTTCAATCGATGATCAAGTTGCAGACATCTTTACAAAGGCTCTCAGAGAGGTGAAGTTTACTAAACTTTGATTTATGGTTGCAGTTCAGGAAGTTGTCACTAAGGGGGGATAGGCTCTAATGCCTCCTTCCTTCTCCTATTGTGCCATCTTTGTACATCCTTCAATCTTGTCCCAAGTTGTTCTTAAGGGGGGATGTTAGGATATTCTGACACATAGGAAATAGTTAAGCATAACTTGGTCTAGTGTATAGTTAGGTAAAGTGTGTTTCTTTACTATGTACTTTTTGTAACTCATAATCCGATGGTCACGATATGTTCTAGACATGAAGTGATATGATGGTTCATTCTCTCCTCAGTATTAGTGACACTCGATATCTGTCTTAACACCATTCATGAGACAAGCTTATGTAAATTTTCTTTGTTTTACATTAATAAATTCCCTAAGGTGGTTGCGTTGGCTCAACTCATGGACTATTTCCCTCTTTGAGGGTTTTAACCATGTTAATAATACTGGTTTACTAATCTGTGATATGTTTGTGAGCGATGTCCTTTGGTGTTCTATCTAAGGAACTTACCCTGTAAATTCCTACAATATGGTTGCACTTACATTTGGCCATTTCCCTCGGCTTGCATTTCATTGAGTGGAAGTTAGAGAGTGTGATCTAGGCCTGGTAGTTGCTGCTAAGAGTCTGACTAGACTCTTATTGTTTTCCCACTACTAATCTCCGAAAACTTTTGCATCTAAACCAATGTTTTGTTGAGGCTATCTAGATTCCAAATAAGGGAGCTTTGAATCTCTAGCTATAGGTGAATGTGGTCCTACTTAACTATTTTCTTATCATGTTCGAAGTGCCATAGGTTGGTCAATGGTTCCTCTTTGTAATTTATCCAACACTAGCATATTTTATCCCCCAAGCCTTTGTTGGTTGTTTATGTATCATGCAGATTGAGCCCTCATGTAATATTTGATTAGCTAACTCAAAAGAGGCTAGTCTACTTGTAGAAAGAAGATGAAAGCTGAAAGGAAATGCAAACGCTAGCAAACCCTAGTTTTACTGACTAACCCTACTTGTGCAAGAAAAGAGATGTGGGCTACTGATATGGATGCCCTTGACTATTGTAGAGGTAAAATACATGTGTTTAAGCTACTTCTAAAGGAAAATATGGAAAAATCATCTTTTTGTATTTTTGAGCAATTTTATGCAGAATTACTATGCATGTGTTTTCACTATTTTTGACTGTGTAGAGGTTGATTGGCAAAAGGAAATGGAGTGGGTGTGTGCAGGGGGTTAGGAAGGTGTGGAGAGGACATAAGTGGTCCCTAGCACCCTTCTAGAGATTTCCACCATGCTCAAATCTCGAAAAATCGCTCGCATTATCTTCTATAGGAGGCTACAGGGGATCTACAAGAAATTTTACAGGAAGTTCTACAAGAATAGGCCGAAAGTGGTTTTTAGCGGGCGGGTGGTGGAAAAACAGTGGGAATGTGGCAATGAAGAATGGATAAGGATTTTAAGAGGTGTATTGCCTAGGAAATGAAGCTCAAGAGTGATGAAGATGGTTGGATTTGTTCAAGGATGAAGAAAGCAATGTTACACAAAAGTGTAGAAATTAGGGCGAGTTGGGAAAGTGTGGCGAATGAAGGGAAGAAATCTTGAGTGAGGAACTAGAGCAGATTGTATGATGGAGGAAGGGTAGGTAGGAATGTATTACAGGTGCTCTGCACACTACTTTCCAAAACTGATCCAAACAAAGACTAAAAAAAGAGAGATCTATATATTTTGACCTAATCTGCCCTTAAAAATCAGAAATATGATGAACATAAGTTTATAGACAGAAAATCATGAAGAGAGATATCGAAACTAAGAAAGGAAGGATCTAAACATGGAAACACAACTAATATCAACTTTTCCAACTAAAAATTTAACACTAGAAATTGCATTGGAAGGCAAAAACAATGTTTTTGTGGCAGCAAGTGTACCTTGGTCTCAATTCATGATCCTAAGGAGGGAGAAAGGAGATCAAGGATTGCTTGGTAGCCTTTTTGTGGATATTTTCTATTATCAAACTATCAAATCAACCTGAAGCATGAACACCTATCTTAATCATTGAAAACAACTTAAGTAACAAAGCAAAATTTAACCTATATAATAGAAATTATTCTATGAATGCAGTAAAAACACATAAAAGTACATAAAGGAGATACTGGGCACTTGGGTTGGGCCAAACCCCAAGAGCTACAACCTCCTAAGCAAGATCAGAGCTGGTGCAAAGCTAGATTCATCTTCATTGATAAAAAAATAATAGTTACATCCCAAAAACTATCTACAAGAAGAAGCTTGAAAATGCGCTGATACACGGCTGCACTAAAGTGCGAAAATAGACTAAAAAATGATTAAACTACTAAGGCTTGAAGCCTTCCTACTTATGGAAATGAGGACCCTGAATAGTACTCTTTAAATTTAGGAGCTTGGCTGCCCAAAACTGTAGTTAATCAGCCACTTCACTCGACCTGCTCGGCTGCCCCTTGAAATAATCTTTGGTGGGCTGTAGAACTCCAAGTTGATGGTGGAGAACTCAGGGAAGGGGTCATTTAGTGCAGGAGACACCCCTCCTACAAATCCTCAGCCTTGTTTCTTCGTATTTGGCTGCCAATCTGCTCATAAATGCCTGATATTGGTCCAAAAATGTCCAAAAATCTGCAATAACCACATATTAGACCTTGTGGTAAAGTGACTATTCCCATTCACACAATTAACATAAATATATTCAAAAGCATGCATAAAACTATGGAGAATGGTGGATTAAATGAGAATAATAGGCAAAATGAGCCCATATAGTTACCCATTTCTGAGGCTCATCATCACCCCCTGCTGAAAGTGTTGCTCATCCTTTGAGCAACTAATCCAGTTCATCATCTTTGATTGCTTTGACTGCCTCTCTGACATCTCAGGCCTCTGAAGTGATGTCCTCTTCTCTATCATGAAAACCTACCTTTCTGTCTATTTCCTCCCATTGTCTTTACTCTCTTCTTGAATGTCCTGTGCTCCCTCATCAATTTTCTTCTCAATTTCTTTAGTTTGCTTCCCCTCATCACTACTGGATGGGTTGATGTTCTCAGCCAAAGTTTTGATGTTATCATCCCTGGACATATTTCTGAAGATTTCCCAAGCTATGGGGATGGTATAGGTGTGTAAAGCGTCTTCCACCAATAGTTTGATGAGTCCATGGTGGGCTAATTGATCTGGGACTCCTGTATTTAGCTTGGTACCACATTCAATTAAAGACTGAAGGAGGAAATATTGGATGCTCAGTTTCTTAGTTGGAGGCAAGTCCATCCCATGCCTCAATTCATGTAGCAGCTTGAAATGATAACTATAAATGACGCTAAATATCCCTTCACATGTGATATACTTCATTAGTTCATAACTAACTTCACTCAAGAGAGGAGGCAAGCTTGTCCTCCCGACCCCATTTTTGTCTTCTATAGGATGCTCCTCAGGTAGAAAAAATGTTTTCTTAGCCACTTGTCCCAATGAATTCTCCTCTTTGCTCCAAGGGAGCCCCAATGGTAAATCGGTAATTCTACTGATGAAATCAGGGGTAAGTTCTAGGGTCAAACCCCTAAAACTAACTGTGGCATGTGTCTTCAAATGTGGTCTTAGGGACATCAAAAACTCTTCAGTCACCTCCTCATCATAACCCTAAATTCTATCAAGGAAGGATATCCAATTTGCCCTGGTGAAAAGGTCCACCACCTCAGGGTGCTCATACAATTTGCTAGAATTTAAGGGTTCTTTCCTCATGAATCCCCCTAGCATGGTGTTGAGTTTGTGTTTTAACTAGGAAAGAAAATGCTCAGGTGGGAAAAAAACAGTCAATCATTGAAACAGAGGATAGCTGAATTCGGTTTTTTCTAAACCTAAGAAGGAATTTCTTGTGTGTTCCTTACAATATCGAATGGCAATAATTCCCTTGTTTTAAAACTTCTCTCACCCAGAATTTGACTATCTATTTATGAAAAGAGAAATTTTCCTTTACAGAACATAGCATAAGGACACAAGTTATTTTCTCAGCACATAGATAGATATGTAAATTCAGGTTTTTTCACACACACAAGCTGGCCTCTACTGCTGCATGTATCTTCCTTACAGGAGAATTTAAAAAATGATGAGGAGATTTCGGATGCAAAGAAAAAACTAGGTAAACTCAGTGAAATATGTAGGCAGACTTTCACTTTTTTCAGTGCACAAGCAGACTTTTACTCTTGTTTTTCAATCTAATGCTGTGTTCAATTCACCACCTTGCATAAACAAATCATGCTCTAAGAAGTTTTCCCAAGACTACCTCGTTTTTAGCTTGAAATTCAATGAAAATTCTGGGTTTTCTTTTTGCAGAGTTGTTCTCTGCCTTTCCTATAGAACCCTTCCTATAGAAGTCACCCGGTTCCTATAGAATGAAATTGTGCTTCCTATATAGTGTGATAGGTGGGAGATTTTTGAAAAATAGGAAGAAATCTGGCAGAGTACAATTGGTTAGCTGCTCTGGAAGTGGTAGATGCATACTTCAGTCGAGAACGTTGTGAGTGCAGAATGAACAAAGGGTGGTGAATGTCTTAACTGAGATATTTTTTATCTACGGGCGTGATCTGTGGTGAGGTCATGAGGTGGCCGGACCAAACCGTTGATCCTACGTCAAGGCCATAACATTTCTACATGCCATCCGACCACCGTCACCTCCCTTACTTCCATTATCCGCTACCACCACTACCAATCCCGAATATTTCTTCTTGAATGGACATTCCACACATGTTGGCTATGTATCTGATTAGTAGTTTTGAATTTTACGTGGCTCATTTGGATTCCACGAGGACATGTAACTGACCGAGGGTGGCTAGTTAACTAGCCACTGATTCCATTCAATCTGAACCATTCACGTAGTCACGTAGCCTTCAAATATGATTCATGTAATTGCGGAATAGGTTTAGGCACTTACCTGTGCAGTCACAGCCATGTTATGCACATTTCAGATTTTGGAATCCATTTCTTCATTTCTGTTGTTTCTTGTGTTATGCATGCTCAACCTTGGACTATTGCTGATGTTTACACGTTCGAACATAGCTCCATGCATGTTTCATATGCTATACCTTGCTTTCCCTGGCTCTGTAGTATGTTTTTCAGAGGGATCAGCTGCTACAGGAATCCTGTAGGATTTCCTATAACTACTTCTCCTTCATAGATTCAAGCTAAAATGAGTAGGGCTACAACTACTAACAAGGGTCTCAGCTAACAAGGAATCTCAGATGGAGGGTATCAGGTATGGTAAGTGAAAAAACTGTTGTTTTGATTTGTCATTAAAATTTTGTTTGTAGCATGAAAAACAAGATTTTTGTGTGTGACTATGCAGGGACATAAAAACGAGTGTAATGGAGGTGTACAGAGATGGAAAAGGGTGACTTATGGCGAGGGATGGAGGTAGGGAGGTTTATAGGCCTCATAGACAGATTTCAAACTCTTGGGTCCTATTTTGAGATCGATTTTCGTTGGTTTGTAGTTTCTACAGGATCCTCCCGTAGAAGATGCAGAGCTTCCTGTAGGATGTGGAATTTCAGACCAAATGAGACGAGATCTTGGGAAAGGGTAATGATGATGGGGGAATGGGTTGTTGTGGATGCATGCATCCTGGTCATGTCCTCTATCTTTGTCTTACGCGATCCTCCCAAAACCTGCAATGACCTTCCTGCAACCTGCAATTTATTCAACAGAAACTAGGTTTATTTTTCTTTTTTCTTTTTTCTCTTTTTTTTTGACACAGCTAGGGTGCCTCCAAGAGGTTTTCATCCTCACTGTCTACCCTGGGCACCTCCAAGAGGTTTTCACCCAAGGATGTTTTTTTCTTTTCTTTTTTTCTGTGTTTTTTAATGTTTTTTTTCTCTCTTTCTTTTTTTTCTTCTTCATGATGTAGGTGGAGTGGAGATAGGGACCTGCTCCATTACCAATACTAATTTGCCAAGAGTCTCAATGAACACCTGCTTAGAAAGGTGCTTCCTGTAGATTTTCAGTCTATGCCCATTGATGAACATGGGGATGGCTTCTTCATCAATGGTCTGAATAAGGACTGAACCATTATCACTGCATGTTTGTTATAGCTCCAAACCTTACTCTTGATGTTTGTGATGCTGCACTCATAGCCTAGGGCAACCCCTCCTTCCAAACCTGGTCCAAAATTTAAAAAACAGTGTTTTATTCCCTATACGCGACATTTCCCTGAGCTAAACGCGTGTGTACGTGGGTATGTGTATACCCAACCCACGTATATGTCTTAAAACACTTAAAAAAAATAAATCTCCTTAATTTCAAGTGGAGATCACGGGTTTTACTTGTTGATTACCTATTAGTGCCCATGGCCCAACTATTCCCAACGAATTCCCAGCTAAAAAACTACTTTGGGAGAAGTATAAAAAGGCTTCAATGGGAAGGCCTAAAGGAGGAGAGAAGAGAGAGAAAGGTTACTATGTTGAGATTTCCCTGACCAGGTCTGAAGATCCTAGTGCCTCCTACACTTCCCCCATTTACAGGAAACCCTTGTTTCCTTGTGTGATGATGTCTATCTACTACTTGGGATATCATGTAGTAATTCATGGAAGGAGTTTGTTAAAGGCTTGAGACTGGACAAATCCGGAGGACGGTTCTGCTTGGAGCCTGTGAAATGATGAATCAGGTGAAATTATTCCTTTTTGTACTTTATTTGTCTATAATAAAAGAAACACTTGTCTTTGTTCCTGATATAAATCTTCTTCATGTTTATGATATCCATGTTATGATTCATAAATGAACGATTGTTTAATTGAATAACTAACTACCTTTCAATATGCTATGAAGATGATTTTTTTATGATGTTTAGTCCATATACTACTGTACCTTCTTGAATTGATTGTTTTGCAGGTTGAAGGAGCAAAAGGAACTCCAAGAGGGTTTGGACCCTGGCAGGATCTTCCCAAATGAAGGACCCCCAGGTATGCCCCTTATCGTACAGTTTGTTTACATTAGCATTATCGTTGTATGGAATGTGTGTTTCTCTATATAGACAACCTCCGATCTGCTAGGGTGTCAACCCAAAGACCCTAGGGGAATTCATCCCTTAATAATGTTTCCACTATATATGGTCCTAGCCATCTTGTCCTCAGCTTGCCCTTGAAATCCTTGTACCTTGAATCATATAACAATGCCAAATCCCCTGGGTAAAATTGCTTTTCTTTAAGGTGACGGTCATGCTGTATCTTTCTTTGAAGTTGGTTTACCTCTGAGTGGAAAATGGCTTGCATTCTCTGTTCATCTAATCCATTCAGTTGAAGCAATCTTTCCTATTGTGCATGGCTGAGATCTAGGTCAGGCTGAGCTACCAACCTCAATGTGTTATATTCAAATTCTATGGAATGCAAAGCCTTCTTCCCGTAGACCAACTCATAGGGTGTGAAACCTGTTGTAGTTTTTCAAGTAGTGTTATAGGCCCAGGTGGCCTCAACCAAGCGATCTGCCCAATCGTTTCTGATGCTGCTCACTACCTTAGTCAAAATCCCTTCCAAAGCTCTATTAGTAACTTCCACCTGTCCATTTGCTTGTGGATGATAAGGGGTGGAAGTTATGTGCTTAATCTTGTGATGAGTGAGTAGGTCTTCAATCAGGTTAGAGGTAAACTGACTTCCTTGATCTGTGACTAATTCTCTTGGGTAGCCAAACTTGTAGAAGATATTTTCCCTCAAAAACTTCGCTACCTTTTCTTTTGTTGCTGCTTTGATTGCCTTTGTTTCCACCCACTTTTTTAGGTAATATGTGCACACAATGATGTAGGACTTATGTTTTGAAGGAGGGTTGATAGGACCCACAAAGTCCATGCCCCACTTCTCAAATGACTTGAAAGTCACTTGAGGCTATAAGGGCATCTCATCCTTTGACATCTGTCACATTGGCAGATGTAGCAGATGTATCTCCTAACATGTTGATGAAGAGTGGGCCAATAGTATCATGCTTGTAGAATTTTGAAGGCAGTTCTCTTTGCTGCAAAGTGGCCTCCACAGGGCCCATCATGACAGGTTAGGAGGATGTCAAAATATTCCTCCTCCTTGACACACCACCTCAAAATCTAATCTAGACCATGTTTAAAAAGATTTCCCCTAATCCAAGTGAATGGGGCACTTTTCCTAACGATCTTGCTCTTCTCTTTTGACGACAGGTATGGCGGAAACTGTGTTGAAACCAAATAATTTGCTATATCAGCAAACCATGGAGAGAGTACTAAAATAGCAAACAAGTTTTCATCTGGCATTTGATCATCCACCATCCCTTCTTCACCTGCAGGAAAATTTAGTCTAGACAGAAAATCAGCAATAACATTTTCCTTCCCTAGCTTATCAAGAATGGTCAAATGAAATTGCTGCAATAAAAGTAACCATCTAATGATACGAGCATTTACATTAGGTTTGTTCATCAAATACCTAATTGCAGCATGATCAGTATGCACAAATGTCTGATAGCCAGTGATGTAGTGTCTGAACTTGCTTATGGAATGGACCACAGCCAGGAGCTCTTTCTTGATTACAATATAGTTTAACTCTGCCTTGGCCAGGGTTTTTACTAACAAAATATATGGCATATGGTAACTTCTCTACAACATGTCCTAAGGTTGCTCCTATGGCTTTGTTTGAGGCATATGTGTGAATGTGGAAAGGTAGGGCCTAGTTTGGACCTCTCAATATTGAGGCAATTATCAGCGTACCCTTCAAGGCATCCAAAGACTTTTGACAGTTGTCAGTCCATATGAACTCAACATCTTTTCCCAAAAGACCAAACAATGGAGAGGCTAACTTACTAAAAATTTTAATGAATATTCTATAATATCTTACTAAGCCTAGAGAACTCTGAACACCTCTTACTTTTTGAGGAGACGGGACCCTTTGGATGATAGCAATATTGTTGGGATCCACTTGTAAACCTTGCTGAGAAATTGTATGACCTAGCACAGTCCCTTCAGTCATTAGGAGTTCACATTTATCGGGACTGAGTGACAGGTTCATCTCAATACACTTGGCTAAAACTTTCCTCAGGTTAGTCAGAGCTTCTTGGAAGTTAAAACCATAAGGGGTAAAGTCATCCATATAGATTTCCACTGAATCATGAACTAGCTCAGTGAATATACTCAGCACTGCTATCTGGAAAGTGGCAGGAGCATTTCATAACCCAAACGGAAGGACTTGGTAGGCAAAGGTACCCCATGGACAAGTGAAAGTGGTCTTATCTCAGTCTTCCGAGCTGATTTAGATCTGATTGTACCCACTAAATACATCTAGGAAGGAAAAGAACTTCTACCCTGCCAAGCCATCTAACACTTGATCTATGAAAGGCAAAGGGAAATGGTCCTTCTTGGTGGCTTTGTTAAGTTCTCAATAATCTACACAGATTCTCCACTTCTCGTTTTTCTTGGGCACAAGCACCAAAGGAGAAACCCACTTGTTGTCAGAGATGGGGTAGATGAATCCTGCATCCAGCAACTTTTGCAGTTCTTCTTTGACAATGTCCTTAAGGGCTAGATTCATCCTCCTTTGAGGTTGCCTAACTGGTTTACAATCCTCTTTAATGTAGATGTGATGCGTACAGACTGAAGGGTGGACTCCTTTCATCTCCTTATATCTCCAAGCAAAAGCATCGAAATGGTTGTTCAATAAGCTACACAGCTCTTTCTCCTGAGAGGTGGATAGGGATGGGCTGATCTTCAAGTTTCTTTTAGGGCCAAATTACACATTCTTAACTCAGAGAGAGGTCGGATCAGCCACACAGAGATCAAATAAAGCATTGGCTTGGGTTTCTTCCACCAACTCTTCTAATGGTAGCACACTGGGGGGTGGATTTTGGATCAAATTCTCAATAAGATCATCCTTAGTTTTAGGACCTCCCCTGGTGGCTTTTACAGTGCACAATGGGGCAGAGTAGACTTCATCCTTATCTTCCTCCTCCAACCAGAGAGGTAAGTCATGTTATAGTAGAGGTTGGGTAGGAGGATATAGGACTAGCTGTTTGGACATATACCCATTCTTGATGGTCATGCTCCCAACTCGACAACTGATGTAGGCATCTGTAGTAGCTAACCGAGGCCTTCCCAGGATGGGGGGATACCTAGTGAGTTTTGCAATTGGTTGAAGGACCAAGAAGTCATCAGGGTACTCCCAAGAATCAATGGAGACGATGACATCTTCCACAATCCCCTTAGGAGTCATAGTGGAGCAGTTTGCCAACTGCAGTACTATTGAGGTCTTTCTTAGGGAACTCTAAAGGTTGAGTTTGAGCATAGTGTCCCTGGCCATTACGTTAGTTGAAACCCCTAGATCAATCAAAGTGTGGGGGATTATGGTGCCTTTGATGTGGACATCGACTACAGGACTCCCAGGGTCTAGATATTTTGGACAAACTACCTATCCCAACATCAGGTCAGATAGTTGTCATATGACATTGATAGTTGGGGTATCTCTCTTGCGCCTGCCTAGGTGCCTGAAACACTTCTCTTTGATCAACTTATTGTAGATTGGTACATCTTTTATGGCGCGAAGAAGTATTTTCACACATAACTGTTTAAGTTCTCCGAGAATTTCAGTTTCTTTTGGGGTTGGTTGCGTGGTTCCAGTTAGTCTCTCAGGAAAGGGTGGAATGGATTTGGGTTCACTTTCCTCTTTCCCTTCCTCATCCTCCTTAGGAGGAAGCTGGCTATCTGGGAGGACCTTCCCAGATTGTAGGTTGATCTCCTAAATCTCCACAACATAGGTAGGAAATGTGGTTCCTCTAGTATATACCTGTTGGGCCTATCTGTTATTGGGGTTTAGGTTCAGTTGAGAAGGTATCTAGGGTTGTCTTGGAGGAGAAGGACATAGTGGTTGTCGTTGACCAGGTGGTGGAGGCAAAATTGTAGGAGGAGAGTTGTATTGGGGCCTCCACCCCTGATGAGGTGCATTCCACTGAGGTTGTTACTGAGTGTGAGAATGAAATGAGTGAGTAGCTGGTTGAGTATGGTATTGAGGAGGATATGACCAAGGAGGGGGTGTGGACCAAGAAGGATGAGCAGGGGGACCCTAAGAAGGCATGGAAGTGGCTTGATTGGGGTTGTAATATGTCTAGGATGTCCCTTGCATTCCTTGTTGGTAAGGCCTGGGTCCATGTGGCCTCCTTTGGATCATGAAGTAGAGTGGTTTAGTGGCTCCTTCAGCCCCTTGGTACATAGCCTTAAATCCAGGCAAGGATGGGCACTAACTTGTAGGATAGACTTCTTCATAAAAAACACACTGCTACAGAGTGCAATGGACACTCATTCCTAGAATGCTTTTTGGTGCACCTAGGACAAAATATGGTTAAGGGCCTCTCGGCTTCTTCCGCTTCTTTTGGATTCGCAAAGTATCCACTTGCATGGCAATGGTCTATCTCATCTCGCTTTTGAAATCTTCCATCTGATTTTCAAACTCATTTTTAAGGAATGAACTAGATAAGGGGGTACTAGCTAAGAGTTGACTTCCCCTACCTCTCTTTCTGGCTACCCTAGAATGGTTTCTAAACACAATCTTTATGTCATCATAAGGTAGCTGGTCGATGTCTCCCCTAGCTAGAAAATGGAGGGTATCTAGAAGGTCTTCAGGGACTCCTCTGAGTAGAACCAACTTCAGAGATTCGAGGTCAAGTGTGCACCTGGCCATTTTATAACTGAGTTGAAACCTCTCTTCATAGTCTTCTAAAGATTCATCACTTCCCATGGTCATTTGAAAGATTTCTTCTTTTGTATCCTTAGACCTACAGTAGTCCCGGTATTTTTTGTTAAAGGCTTGCTACATTTGAGCCCAAGTTGTGATAATGTTTCCAGGTAGCCCCATGAACCAGTAGAGTGCTACATCCTTGAGGGTAGAAGGTAAGAGTTTCAACTTTTTCTCGTCTTCTGCGTAGTCATAAGTTCGACAAAGGACAAGAAACTCAAACAAGAAGGTATCAGGGTCTTCAATAGTCAATCCATGGAAGTGAGGTAAGGCTGAGGGACTGATGTTTTTCATTTTTGTGTCCCCATTGGTCTCTCGGATTGGAAAGGTACTTTCTACTCTCTCCCCATTTCCTCTATCGTTTCTATTTTCAGCCATGGTCTCAGGAGGAATGGTTTCTTGCTCTTCTTTTGTTATAGGATCTTCATATATCTCTAGAGGTTCACCTATAGGTTCTTTAGGATCACTGCCACCAAAGAAGAGAGAAGGGTAACTCAGTGATGTGGTGGGGGTGTTGGGTAGGAATTTTCCTGAATTGTCTCTGTTCCTACGAGACATGAAATGAAATCTCTTTTTTGGGTGATTTTTGTTGTTTTTTTCTTCTGCTTGTACTTGAAAAAACTGAAATAAATTGAACTACAACTAACTAAAATCTATCTCGCTGTAACGAAAATGCATAATTAAAATGAAAGAAGGAAAGGACTAATCTATTTTGCTGAAATGAAATTGCAGAATTGAAATGAAAGCGGGAAAGGACTAATCTATTTGCTAAAATGAAATTGCAGAATTGAAATGAAAATAGAAAATGCTAATCTACACTTCCTAAAATGAAATTGCAGAATTGAAATGAAAACAGGGAATGTCTAATCTACGCTTGCTGAAATAACAACTACTCTACTTTTGCTGAAATAAACTACTTAGGAAAAGGTTGCAGTAGAAAATAGAAGAAAAGCAGTAATCACAAAATACTCTAATGCTTCCCCGGCAGCGGTGCCAAAAAGATGGTGAGCTCCAGTATTGCAACAATGATGCTGCAACTCCTGGGACTCCCTACTTTACTTTTATTAACCCACTAGTTCGTAACAAACTTGGAAGCGACGGTGCTATATGCACAAGTACTAGCTCTTACTACAGGTTGTCACTTGATCAGCTGGCACAAGTTCGCTAGGAGCTTAATCCAACTTCTATGAGTTCTTAGAAGAAGCTTTTAATTGTAATGGATGAAATCTAACTCAAAAGAGGCTAGTCTACTTGCATAAAGAAGACGAAAGTTGAAAGGAAATGCAAACCCTAGCAAACCCTAGTTTTACTGACTAACCCTACCTGTGCAAGAAAAGAGATGTAAGCTACTGATATGGACGCCATTAACTATTGCAGAGGTAAAATACATGTGTTTATGCTACTTCTGAAGGAAAATATGGAAAAATCATCTTTTTGTATTTTTGAGCAATTTTATGCAAAATTATTATGCATGTGTTTTCACTATTTTTTACTGTGCAGAGGTCAATTGGCGAAAGGAAATGGAGTGGGTGTTTGCAGGGGGTTAGGAAGGTGTGGAGAGGACCTAAGGGGTCCCTAGAACCCTTTTTGAGATTTCCACCACTCTCAGATCTCGAAAAATTGCTCGCGTTATCTTCTATAGGAGACTGCAGGGGATCTACAAGAAATTCTACAGGAAGTTCTACATGAATAGGCTGAAAGTGGTTTTTAGAGGTTGGATGGCAGAAAAATGGTGGGAAAGTGGGAATGAAGGATGGATAAGGATGTTAAGAGGTGTAGGGCCTGGGAAATGAAGCTCAGGACTGATGAAGGTGGTTGTATTTGTTCAAGGATGAAGAAAGCAATGTTGCACAAAAGTGTAGAAATTAGGGAAAGTTGGGAAAGTGTGGCGAATGAAGGGAAGAAATCTTGAGTGAGGGAATAGAGTAGGTTGTATGATGGAGGAAGGGTAGGTTGGAATGTATTACAGGTGCTCTGCACACTACTTTCCAAAATTGATCCAAACAAAGTCTAAAAAAACAAAGATCTATCTATTTTGACCTAATCTGCCCTTAAAAACTAGAAATATGATGAACAAAAGTTTATAGATAGAAAATCATGCAAGACAGCTATGGAAACTGAGCAAGAATAGATCTAAACATGGAAATACAACTGATATCAACTTTTCCAACTCAAAATCTAATACTAGCAATTGCATTGGAAGCCAAAAATAGTGTTTTTGTGGCAGCAAGTGTACCTTGGTCTCAATTCATGATCCCAAGGAGAGAAAGGAGATCAAGGACTGCTTGGTAGCCTTTTTTTGGATCTTTTCTGTTATCAAACTATCAAATCAACCTGAAGCATGAACAATTATCTTAATCATCAAAAACAGCTTAAGTAACAAAGCAAGATTTAACCTATATAACAAAAATTATTCTATGAATACAGTAAAAGTACACAAAGAAGGTACTAGGCACTTGGGCTGGGCCGAACCCCAAGAGCTACAACCTCCTAAGAAAGATCAAAGCTGGTTCAAAGCTATATTCATCTTCATTGATCAAAAAATAATAGTTACATCCCAAAAACTGTTTACAAAAAGAAGCTCGAAAATGTGCTAATACAGGGCTGCACTAAAGTGCGAAAATAGACTAGAAAATTACTAAACTACTAAGGCTTGAATCCTTCCTACTTATGCAAACAAGGACCCCCAACAGTCCTCCTTAACTTTAGGAGCTTGGCTACCCAAAACTGTAATTAATCGGCCACTTCACTCGACCTGCTCGGCTGCCCCTTGAAATCATCTTTGGTGGGTTGTAGAACTCCGATCTGATGGTGGATAACTCAAGGAAGGGGTCATTTAGTGCAGGAGACACCCCTCCTACAAATCCTCAGCCTTGTTTCTTCATATTTAGCTACCAATCTGCTCATAAATGCCTGATCTTGGTCCAAAAATGTCCAAAAATCTGCAATAACCACGTATTAGACCTTGTGGTAAAGTGACTATTCCCATTCACATAATTAACATTAATATATTCAAAAGCATGCATAAAACTATGGAGAATGGTGGATTAAATGAGAATAATAGGCAAAATGAGCCCATATCGTTACCCATTTCTGAGGCTCATCAATCTGTTGAAACCAACTTAGGGATATTAGTCGTGATCTGGTTGATCGCTCTATTGTGATATTTTCAGGAATGAGTTAGCATATCTGAGAAGTATGTCACCAATCATGATTCAATGTCTACATGCCTCTATAATATCTCCCCATTTTCATTGTGCAAGGAGGTGATGCGATTGGAGAAGAGACATTGGATTGTAGATCTATGGAAGAAGGATGTGTTTCACTCTCCCTTGTTCATCCACATGATCCTTGAATTTTTCTTCTACTAGATTTCTTCCTGTTTGTAGCTCTCCTCCAACTTCTTTGTGAGAGGAGATTATTTTTCCACAGGTTCTTGAGAGCATTCATTATGGATGATCTCCTATTAGAGGATAGTATCTCATTTTCCATATTATTCTTTTCATGGAATATATTACTGAATTCATATATATTCTGTTGTTTGAGGATAAACTTGATCTATTTGAGCTTAAGTTCAAAAACGTATATTTTTTAACATTGGATGGTGTCTATGCTTATCCACCAACATTCAATCATTTTGATGACATTGGTATCTGTTAACTAGAATTCCTAAAACTTAAATGGAACTCTGAGAGGCTTACCAAAACGTCTATAGGGAAGGAAAACAAACCAATGATCTGATCCTACTGATGGAATAATTTCTCCAGATATTTCATGATCTTTGATGAGGAATTGTTCGACAACCAAGAAGCAATCTAGTCAAGAGAATATTTAGGTAGAGCCCCCTCTATGGTTATTCCAAGTGAAGAGGCCATTCATGGTTTTCATGCCCACCAAGTTAGTGTCCTTAATAGAATTTTGGAGATCCTATGACTTTGGCTACAGGTGTCTTCTTCCACCTTTATTTTGTCTTAGTGATGTGATTATGTTGAAATCACCCGCTAATACCCATATCTACATGTCCACAACATCCTTTAGGGAATGGAGATGTCAGAGAGTTTCCAATTTCCTAGCGGGAGATTAGGGACCATACATATTATAAAGTAATCCGTGTATATCCATTCCCAGGAGATGAAAGGATGTTGAATGCAGAGAGAAGTTCTTGGGTTGTGTGGCATCCCAAGCAATCCCAATTCCTCCTAATGCACCTTCTACATCAATAATGGTGGTTTTTTATTTTCTCCATAATCTATATGTTTTGGATTCAAAATATAAATAAGAGCATTTCGTTTCTTGAAGAAGAAGGATTGATACTAGATCTTGTTGGATCTTTGAATGAGAAATGTGATTCTTCGAGGGATATTTAGACCCCTTATTTTCCACGATATTACCTTCATTTTAAAATAATCGACTAGGAAGAATAGATCACATTTATATACTTGTATTACCGAAAATATACCAAGTTGCACCCTTGGTTACTGAGTCATTAGAGTGTTGATTTTGTGCCTCTTTTCTTAAAGTCTTTGCTACTCTTATTCCCTTATTTGGTCATGATGTTTTGGATACCTAAGTGTGATGCTTTAGTTTCTTCGGGGGTAACTAATAGGAGATTGATCTTATTGGGAGGAATGGTGTTCATTTCAATACAATGACATACGTATTCAAGAGATTTAATATCTATCCCTTCAATAAAATAAAGTCCTCTTCTTTTGTCCTTGTTGTGTCCTCCTTTTGTTGAAATTCATTTGCATTGAATATACTTCAGAGTAGATTCTTCTTTCCCTTTCCTTCTTTCTTCATTGGATTTCTTGGATACACATCAAGGGTGGCTTACCATGGCAAGCTCTTGCAGAAGATTTCTTGATTCTTCTAGGAGATCCCCCAACACATCAAAGCTATTAGTGGTCTCTTGACATTTTGGACCTGCACTAGTGCTAGACTTTTTGTTATGGATGTTTTTGAAAGGAATTTTAATGAATCCTTCTCCATCCTTAGTTTTTGAATCTTTGGATTCTTGATTTGGTTCATTGAGGGGGGAATATTGAAAGAGGTGACCATGCGTGTGGCATTTCCTATAGCGAAAAGGAACATGCTCATAGTAAAGTGTTTGGAACGAGTCTTTGTCCTCGTATTCGAAGGCTATGGCTTCTGGTAGGGAGCCTAAAATATTCATGTAGACACAGATCCTAGTGTAGAATGTGTAGAAGCTATGTCTGGTTTTCTCTAATAGTTAAAATACTTTTCCCAACCTTTTTTCTATGTCTCACACTATTTATGGATCCTAGCATTCATATGGAAGAGAGTACATACGGATCAAGACTCGAGCCTAGGAAAATTCTTCCTTGTGTGACACATGTATGGAATTATGTAATTGAGGAAATATGAGCCTTCGTCCGTGACTAATCTCTCATGTTTCTCGCAAGAGAAGGTCATATTAAAGAAACCCTTGGACCCAAGTTTTACTTCATAGTGATCCTTGGGTTCCAAGCATTACATGATCTAGTGAAGGAGGGAATTTTCGATTGGCCAAATCCATATGAAATTGTAGATCAAGGCATGATATTTCATGAATTGTTATTGTCTTTTAACCTTGCAGGAAGGACATCCACTCTCGAAATCTTTGTTGATTTCACTATGCAGGTGCTAGTATTCCTTTGTTTAGAAGGTGTGATCTTCTCTTGGTTGTTAATGTTTGCTAATCCAATTGGAATGTCGTGAGCTCCTTAGGAGTTGTTTCAATCAGGATTTGCAGAATAAGGCATAGCTGGAGATTTTATATCATCAAAGATGATAGACGGGCCGAGGTTGATTAGGGGGATGGAGGGACCCAGAGACCCTCCTCTGCCACTTTTGCTTGTTCAATTGAAAAGGGATTAGAATTGACAGTAGAGAAGGTGGGTGTGGGAATGGAGATCTAGACATGATCCTTTAGCTTCAAATAGCTAGAGTTGCATGAAAAACATAGTTGCAAAGCAACATAATCTCATATAGGGTTGATGTCAATTTCATCTTACTACTCAAAATGAATACTCTTAACATGATTGTAAAATTAAATTATTAGAAAAATCAACCCCAAAATCAATAATTGAATATATAATTATACTTTCAAATGACCCAAACATTAATGGTTATCTTCTAATCTATAATCACACTGGAAACTGTTCTTTTTACAAATTTATTTTTCTTTTAAACAATTTTGTTGTTTATTTTGTCATTAATATTATTATTGCCTTTTTATAAGTTGATTTTAATTGGTATATTATTATGTTTTTAAAGTAAAAATTACATCACATTTTGCTTTCATTATTAAAATGATAAAAATGTAAATGATATTCATTTATTTTTAAAGGGTTAAAAACATTAGGAAACCATATTTTTAAAACAATTTAATTAAAATCGACAATAATATATTTTAATTATTAAATGGAATGGGGATTATTTTGGATTTCTATCACCCATTGAGTTTTCCAGCGGAAGAATGTTGAATTTCGTTTTATACTAAAATAATAATTTTATTCATTAATCCATAATTAATAGTTAAAAATATTTGTTTTATATTTATAATGTTTTTAAAATTTATAATAATTTTTTTTAATTAGAATTTTTTTATTAATAGTTAATATTAGGATGGTTCATATTAATTTTGAATAAATTTGAAGAATAAATATCGGAGGAAGTTTAATGATAATGAGAGGGAATAGGGAATAGCTTAGGAAATCGTTTTTTCAAGTAAATCTTTCCAGTAAAATTAGAAGGTGAACCACATAGACAATAAAGGGGAAAAAATGGAGAAAATAGCTCTCGTATTATAATTAACAAAGGAAGTCAACTTTTTTATTGATTTGAAAATTAAGTATCAAGAATGGAGAACAATGGTAGGGTTTCCCATGTTTGAGGAAACAATATTGAGGAAGTAGAAGTAAGCCTTTCACATTAATCACATTGTTAGGATTTGGTCCACGTTTCAAACCAACTAATGTGGTTCATGCTCACGACAAGGTGAGAAATCCAAATCAAATAATGTGGTTCATGAATCCAAATCAACTAATGTGGTTCATCCTTAGGACGAGGTGAGAAATCCAAACCAACTAATGTGGTTCATCCTCACGACAAGGTGAGAAATCCAATAAGAAGGAATAAATAGTAAGGATACAACATTGTCAAAAGTTAGCCGTTAAAAATTAGTTGTTGGTGGATTAGTTAGAAGGTAAAGAACTTAATTATTTAGGGATTAAAGGTAAGGAAAAATATTTTATATTTAGTTAAAAATAATTGTTAAATAAAAATACTAATTCAATATTATCAATTGATGTAGAAAACATCTTGTTCGTTATGGGTTGACTTATGCATATTAGAAAACTAGTTGTTAGGAAAATATATTTTATCCAAAATAATTCAATAATTATTAATAACATTAATTTCAGATTATTTAATAATAATATCATTCTTAAATTATTTGATAGAGGGGTGCTTAAATCCATAAAAAGGAATCTAAGATAAATTAAAACAAATAAGAGTCAAAAGAAAACTAAAAAAATTTATAATTGTAAAAAAATAAAATTAAATAAATGAATAAATAAAAGATGAATAACTAGGTAGAAAATAAAAGAATATAAAATAGAACAGTTTTGAAAAAAATTAAAATAGGGGATCATAGAAAATAAAAGAATATAAAATAGAACAATTTTGAAAATAATAAAAATAAAATACGGATCAAGCCAAAATAATAATAATAATAATAAAAAGATATATAAAAAAAAAATGGATAACAAATAAAAATAGGGGAAGGAGACAGAAATTAAAAGAATAATAATAATAAATAAATAAATAAAAATAAAAATAGGGGAACTGGACAAAAAGAGAAGAAATAACCAAAAAGAAAAGAAGAGAAGAAAGGATAAAAAAGAATGATGAGTTATGATGAGAGAGATGGAATCGAGCTCTTACTCAATTTCCAGCCACCATCCCTATTAAGATTTCTGGCGTGCCTTTCAATCTCAATCACCTCCCTAAGCTTGCGTGGTGGAAATGATCTATCTTAGTGATAACTTTGGACCACCTTAATTCTCTATCTGAATCCATCAAGTTCACGATGGAATTTGAGGTGGATGGTCGCCTTCCCTTTCTCCACATTCTCCTTTCGAGCATGGATGATGGTTCCATTTGTCACCAAGTCCTTCAGAAAAAGACTCACATGGAACAGTATCTCCATGCGAGTTCTCATCATTTTCGGGCTCAGAAATATGAAGTTCTCAGCACTCTTGCTACCCGTGCTCTAAGAATCTCTAATGATAGCCACCTCTAACAAGAGAAATCTCATCTTCTTCAGTATAGGAGATCCCAAAGCCTCAAGGCCTTTCACAAGGCATGCAAAGCTCCTAGAGTTAAATCTGTTCATGATGATCCTATCTGTAAGGTTCATCTTCCATATATCCAAGGAACCACAAATAGGATTGCCCATATCCTCAAGAAGATTAATGTATCTTCTTCATTCATGCCTTTCGATACCATTAAAAATTCTCTTAGATTTGTTAAAGACCCTATTGACTGTAAGGGCTCGAAAGGGGTCTACCTTGTTCCGTGCTCTTGTGGTATCCCCTACATTGGAGAAATAGGTAGATCTATTAAACAGAGGATCAAAGAGCATGCAAGAGACATTAGACACAGTAGCTCCCTCTCATGAGCTTTAACTGAGCATCCAGAAAAATCGAAGCACCATGTCTGCATTGAAATCCAAAGTTATCGCTAAGATAGATCATTTCCACCACAAGAAGCTTAGGGAGGCGATTGAGATCGAAAGGCACATCAGAAATCTTAATAAGGATGATGGTTGGAAATTGAGTAAGAGCTCGATTCGAGCTCTCTCATCATAACTCATCGTTATTTTTTATCTTTTCTCCTCTTCTTTTCTTTTTGGTTATTTTCTTCTCCTTCCCTGTGGTTCCCCTATTTTTATTTTTATTTTTATCAATTTTTTTATTTATTTATTTTTAACTTTTTTAAGTTTCTGTCTTGTTCCCCTATTTGTATTTTTATCATTTTCAAAATTGTTCTATTTTACATTTTTTTTTTCTATCTAGTTATTTATTTTTTATTTATTCATTTATTCAATTTTTTTTTTTACAATTATAAAATTTTTCAGTTTTCCTTCCACTCTCATTTGTTTTAATTTATCTTAGATTCCTTTTGGATGGATTTAAGCACCCCTCTATCAGATAATTTAAACATGATATTATTATTAATAATTAATGTTATTAATAATTAATGAATTATTTTGGATTAAATATGTTTTCTTACTAGGTAGTTTTCTAATATGAATAAGTCCACCCATAACAAACAAGATGTTTTCTACATCAATTGATAATATTGAATTGCTATTTTTATTTAACACTTATTTTTAAATGAGTATAGAATATTTTTCCTTACCTCTAATAGCTAAATAATTAATTTCTTTGCCTTCTAACTAATCTTCCAACAGTTAATTTTTATAGGCTAACTTTGGTCAATGCTGCATCCTTACTATTTATTCTTTCTGATCATTTGATTTCTCACCTTATCATAAGGATGAACCAAATTAGTTGGTTAAAAAAGTAGACCAAATCCAAACAATGTGGAATCTAAATTATGTATCAAGAATGAAAAACAATAATAAGTTTCCCAACTTTGAGGAAACACTATCGAGAAGCTCACGCTTAAAGTAAGAGCCAATTAGGGCATGGCATTTCAGAGGGAGAGGAGACTGCAGGACGAAGGCAGCTCGAGTGATAATGTACAAGGGTGAGGAGGACAGGCCTTTGACCAAAACATCAGGCTTCTATCTGATGCTCCCAGGTACATGTGCCCTTGTAATTTGCATTAATTTTCCATCAAAAGGTCTTTCTCCGAGGTAAGCGCTCCCTTATTATATGCCCTAGCGTTTCTTATTCGGCTAATGGCCTTACTTTTTTCTCTGTAAATAGAATTTATTTATATGAATTTTTAGGGTAGAACCATTTAGTATGACAGCCTTGGATTTTTCTAAGTTAAAACCAATACCCTTATTTGTATTTTTGCGATTGGTTCCTTGTCGTAGGTTTTGGCCTTATAGTCCATAGTTTTTCAAGGCTCCGTTTTTTTAGGTCACCCTATTTTAGCCCTTCACATGGTGAATGCTGTCTGATATCTCCAGTTTGAAAGTGGTGGGTTTCCCATATGAAAGGATTACGCCTCCTATGCAATGAAAACATTTGTTTTGTTGACACTTAGTCAAACAGTTGGTGTGGGCATCATCTTAGTGCTGTTAAACATTTTGTCAGATAGTTGAAAGGCAGCGCTTCTTGCATTTGCTTCCCAAAACTAAACTATGAACAATAGAATTCCATAGTGCAGAGCGTGAGAAGAAAGAAAGCAAGGAGGATGTTATGTTCCAAGTGCACTTTAACTCCAACACCTGCAACTGCGGAGTATGAGAATAAAATATATGACTATGTCGTACTCATCCTAGAACATATGGAAATACTCTAGAACATATGAAATTGCAAGTTAAATCTCTTAGAAAAAGTCTTCTCTCCATCACAAAGGTAAACAAAGCAAACGCGGGGAGAGTTTTGTCGAAGACTCGTATTCACATACTATTAAAATAATTGAATTTTTTCATTCTTTACTGAAATGGTTCAATCAAATTGTCCATTTCGAAGAAATGGTAGAAAATACCATGAAAATTAACTATTTGCATTCATATTCACAATAATTTATTTGATATGTGGGAAATTTCCAATGGTTAGTTACTAACACTGACAACAAAATGCAAGATATGTGTTAATTAGTATCCCAAAATAAATATGTTGATGCCAACAGTTCAAACCCCCCTCCGCCTTTAATTTGATTATATTGTGCCGTGTATAGGAATTATTTGAAATTTTAGTAAGTTCATTTTTATTTTTTAATAATATATTTTTAAGTTATTCATTATTTATTAATTCCCTGTGAGGCTAGTATCTCTATTCAAAATTACCATTTTATTATTATCATAAGTAATATTATCATTATTATAATATTAATATTTATATTTAGAATAATAGTTTTTATTATAAATATTGTTCCCAATTTTGAAGTATCTTTATATTTTTTCCCCTGATTAATTATCCATATATATTTTTATCACTTGTCATAATATTTATGGTTTTTATTAATTTATAATTATTTAACATTTAATTTAATATCCTATTTATATTTTTTTTATTTTTAATGGTTTTTTTGTACGGTTTCTTTAGTAATATTATTTTAATATTTAATAATAATAATAAAATTCCTTAATTATTTAATTTTTAATTAGTATCTTCTTGCTATACTTTTAATAATAATTATTATTATGATGTATCTAATTATTAATTTGTAAATGAGTACTATTTTTCTAAATATTTAATAATGATAAGCCTCTTTCTGTTTTCTTTTCTTCTAATTATTTTTCATACTTTTTAATTTGACTATTATGAATCATTTTTTATATATTCTTACTCATTAATTGAACATGATTATTATGATTCCTAGTTATAATAATTTTGTCTTCTATTAATTATTAATTTAATAATAATTAACTAATAAATTTTTTGGTATTAATTGTTTAATTTTGATAGTTTCTTTAGTACCATTACTTTAGTATTTGATAATAAAACCTTTTAGGTTTCTTTACCTTTAATTATTTTTCTTTTAATTTACTTATTTTAATTATTATTTATAAAGATTTGTTTGGTCTAAAGTTCTCCTCCAACCACTACATTGTTTGACTTTTTTTTTTTTTTTTAAATAATTATGGCATTTAAAGTATCCCGATCATAGAAAAATATTCAGGAAATTGTTACATTTTGCTCCAAGGCACAAGATCTTCAATAGAGACCAGAAGAGAAAATTCAAAAAAAATCATCTAGCATGTTACCCTATACATACATAAGGCTAATGATAATAATACTATGACTATAGGCATGACAAAATAGACCACACAACAAAACACTTACAAAATGCAATAATAAGTCATGGAGGAGGGTCGATTGACATCTTATCTGAAGGACCACCAAGAGAAATGTTAGCTATGTTGTTATATTCCTCAATGTTTCTCCGAGAGTGCAATTCTCTAAGTTGACCATGAATCATGGGTAGCTCATCTTCAAGCCAATTTACTTTAGCTTGGAGTTTTTGCATTTCTTTTGTCAGAAAGATGATAGTAGCTAGCTCCTAGAAATGTTGTTGATGAAGTTCACCATTCTGAGCTTCACAACTGACACGGGATGAGGACAAAGATTATAGTGACTTATGCAACCTATGGGAGAGGTAGTATACTCGATTTTCTCATTAGGGGACATAAATTGAGTGTTCAAATAAGTTTTCATAAACAAAGAGTTTCTAAATATCATAGATGCAGAACCAAACAAGTTGGGATATAGGGGCTTAGAGGTTTGAGTAGGCGGGCAACTGGCATAAGGAGATCGCCTTAAATGTCTAAGCGTAGAGAAAGAGACAAACTAGAAAAAAGGGAGAGTGTTGCCAGATTTAAAAAATAAATCACTATAGAACTAAGGGCACTGAAGAAGTTAGGATCAACGTAGGAGAAGATGTCTTCGTGAAAAGACTGCAAGATAAATAATGCATGATGCGGCACCTTGGGAGATGCCCTACACATAATAGAAAATCTTTCGAGAGAAAAATCTACAAGAAGTATGGAGGGTGGAGGAGAGGCCCCAAATTCAAAGGTGGGGAACATCAACACTAGGTGTAAGAACTTCCTACATGACTAGTTGAGATTTCAGTGAAGGCACTGATGCACTAGATGGGAAATGCTCCCAATGTCTTACAATGTGAAAGAAGGAAATGGAGCCAAGAAAAGACAATATAATTTATTGCCTATTCACTTTGAATGAGATTACCAGATGAAATTCTCAGCACTAACAAGGAGGCTCACTATATTGGAAGATTTATCTATTGATGGAGTTTACAAGGGTATGGGATGTCCACCAACTATCAGAAAGGTCATCTCGACTCTCAAGGGTACACCCTTCAACTAAAACTTGCATCCTTATCATATTAACACCCGCCATGAATGTTATATTTAGACTAGTGAACGATGGAACATATCATTCATGAAATTCATCAACTCTTCCTACACCTTGTATCCATGAATGAATATGGTATGAAGGCGAAGGATGGAATTAAGGATTGTTTGACTACAATAGATGCCACATGTAAGGAGTAAGTCTGCTCATGGTCTGCACACCCACAAACAACCACCTTAGATTTAATGAAGAGACCCTAATGCCATATGTGATGAAATTATTTAATTATATAAGAGTGAGAGACCAAGGGAATAAAAAATATGGTTTTAGATATCTTCAAAAAATAATTCTCATGTTTCATATATCCGACTAACAAAATAATGAGAGGGGGACATTTATATTGAGTGAAATTCCTCATGGGATAACTTTTAAATCTCGCATGAGATTGATATCATATTGATCTACTTCAAGAAGGAAAGCTTGACTAGCTTGAGCATCTGCCTCTTTTTTTTTAACTTATTAAAATGTGGTAATAGGATTTTTGAGAGATGTTTTAGGGCACTATTGATTCTGCTAGGAAGGAGGGATAAATGATTTTTCTTTGAGAGAGAACACTCTTCATGATGTAAAATAGTGATAAATTAATATCCCATGATCACTAACATAGAAACATCTCGATCTTTAGTGAATTGGAGACCAAGAAGAACCACATAAATTTCTATGAGAGTGTTCATTCTTTGGCCTATCCCCCTTGAATAATTTATTTCCTGTATTCTATTGATATTTAAGAAAATCCCTCCCCTTCTGGCCACCCCAACATTGTTTGACCTTTTTTTTCCTTAGATTCCTTACCTATTTATTCTTTTGGCATGATTAGATTTTCTTCACCAATTTTTTGGAAAGATGAACCATAGTTCATGGATTGAAATATCGATACGAGATATCTTAGTGGGATGGATATGAAAAATATACCGAAAAATAAAGACTAATGAATATATTTGATATGGTAGTCAAAGTTGTATTCTGTTGTTCAACCATTTGTTGACGGTGGTGGAAATATTTCAACCATGGGGGTCTCCCAATGTGAATTCCTAGCTAGAACTCACATCATTTGAAGTAAGAGCGACATTCAGATTATTGTCCTAGCCACCATAACTCTAAGATTTTTCTTGGATGCAATGAATCACATAAGAGAGTATGCACTTTAGATTTTCATGCAGACTCACTACCTCATGTAATATACTAAAACACAAGACAAGAATCTACTCTACTCTCAAAAAATGAAAAGCAATGATCGATGAAAAATAATAATCAACAAGAGTAGAAACATCAATGGCACATAACACAATATTTATCCATGGAAAGCCACTTCTCAAAATGCCTACTATCTGTATTGCATTAATTTGAAGTTTGAGGGAATATAAAATGTTTGTTCTCACTAGAACAATCCCCACACATGTATAATCAACTCTCTGCTCACAAAATAGCTCCAGCCAAACCTTAGCCTATTCTATTGCTCTCCAAGCCCCTATTTCCTTACGTAATTCCTAGAGGAATTAGCCTTTACTTAATGAGGAAATCCTTCTTCCGTAACTATGCAATTCAAACTTAGGTCCTTCTCTCATTGCATCGACCATCTGTACAACTGACAAAATTATACAACTGATAGTACACTATCCCTGCACACTAGTCTCAACTGGGTCTTCCTCTAAACTAACATGAATGAGTTTCTCATGGGTGAATCTTCAGTTATCTCGAGTAGCGCTTAGGATGGACCAATGCACCAACTCACTACTAGACATCTACTAGTTGCAAAAATAGTTAAAACTAGTAACTATCGATAACTTAGTCAAAATGAGTTATCTAAAACTCAAATAAAGTTAATCTAAACCCCTAACAATTAGGGATCACACCTACATGACTTCTGATAGACTTCCAACTCAAAATTCATAAGTTATCTAAGTCAGCTTAACTTAGTTAACTCTTACAAGTTGCTATGACAAAATAATTACAATTTAATTCAAGGACAAACTAAATTGGAATTTCTAGATGTTATTTTTATTATTTATTGTTTCTATTTTCAACACTCCCACTCAACAAGAAAGGAATTTAACTCTATCTGATTGTGAACCTTTGTAATTTCTTGCATACAACACTTCTATCTAGTGTTGTTGCAACAACAACTCCTAAAATTGAAAAAGCATCCAACCCAAATCAGTATGATGCATCTGTCATCAAAGTCTTGACTGCTACTTCCTCTCTTGACTGAAAAATCTGCGCTTCTTCTGACTCTGCCTTTTTGTGCTATTGTCGACTCTTCTCTATGCTCTTCAGTATCTGACTACTCTAGCCTCTATGACTTTGACCTTTGACTGCATCAACCGCTACTAATTCCTCTGGTTACTATGTACTTTGGGATCCCGTAGCAAGGTACGATCCATGAGATAAAACCTCTCAATGGACCCTACCGAGTTTCAACCATCTTGGGACTATCACTTCACATCGCCCCACTTCTGACCTAGAGCTATGGCTACATGTACTCCCTCTACCCACATGGCTCGAAATTTCCCCCTACTGAAGGTCTCTACATCAGTGGATGCCTCCACTTGGTCTCCTCTCTACTTCTCCAAATGTGGCTACTCCAAAATTGTCTAAGACTACTTCTAAGGCTTCTTGTGGGGTAGCATGTTGAGAGATAATTCACTCTCCCTCTCAACCACCAAGTCTCTAACCTTTTCATTGCTCCTCAAGGATTTTCATGCATCTTGAACATCAAGAGCATAAAGGTTTTGGACTTGTGCACCAATATATTTCACCTGTCCCATGGCGATGTGTCTAAGGAAAATCTTTCCCTTACTAAAAATCACATCATAGCCACGGTCTTCCAATATCGTGACTGAAACAAGATTCTTCTTTAGTCCTAGAACATACATCGCATCTATGATTCTAAGAGGGGAGCCAAATATGCTCTAAAAGGTAATCGTACCTATCTTGATAGCTTTATACATCCTTTCATCTCCAAACTCTATGATCTGCTTGAGGTTTTTATCGTCAAAATCACTAAAGAGATCTTTGTTCCCCGTCATATGGAACGAGGCACTACTATCAAGATACCACACACCTCCCATGAAAATGTTCACCATGTATGTAATGAGTGTGAAATCAAGTTCAAATTGTGAAGCTAGAGCTTAACCTACTGCAACTACTGCAGGCTCCTTCTTACTTTCTTTCATCTATGGGAAATTCATGGCATAGTGCCCATACTCCTGACAATGAAAAAACTTGAATTTTGACAAGTCCATCTTATTTTCACCTACCTCACTCTGGGACTTATTTTACTTCGACATTTTTTACATACTCGATAAGGAAAATTCCTCTCCTACTTCTTTGGAATAGGTCCCATCTCTGGTGTTCCATCAAAACTCCTCTTGTACCAAATCCAACCACATTCATTCCTAATCTGGCAGCTTCTCCCTCCCATTGAAAAAGTCCTGGTAACTATGTCAACTCTTGGGAAGTCCTAGAAGAGCTAGGCTCACCATATAATCCTTTGCAAGATTGATTCCAACACTTACAAGCTCATCTCGACAATGGGTGATCTTTGTCAAGTAATTTTGAATTGAGTCACCAACCTCCATCCTGATTTTTCGAACTTTGTCCTTCAATGCCAACTTCCTATGGTCACTGTTATCCTGAAACATGTTCGGCAATGCTTTCTACATAGCATATGGAGTTTCCCTACCATGGATACTTGAGACAATGTGGTATCGAACTCCCTCAAGGATAATTTGCCTCGCCCTTGCCACACGCTTCTTCCATTCAGCCAGATCTTTGGCATTCAATGTTGTAGGCTTAAGAATGTCTTGACCACTGAATTCCTTGAAGCCATCATCTTCTAGCAATGCCTCCATTGTGTCCTCCTAGGCTATGTAATTCGAACTGCCATCCATGGCATACTCAAATCTCAAACCTTAGAAAGTCATTTGTCGACCCTGAAGTGTGAACTACATATTCAAATTTTACCTCTAACCCCAAACTTGAAATATCCTCCATTATATTGTATTCAACTCACATACCATGTAGATTTTCCTCTAGATTCACTAGCTCATGTAATATACTAAAACACAAAAGAATAATCTACTCTACTCTTAAACAATAGAAATCAATGATCGATGAAAAAAATAATAAGCAAGAGGAAGAACATCAATGGCACATAACACATTATTTATCTAGGGAAACCCACTTCTCAAAACCCCTACTATCTATATTGCATTAATCACAAATCTGAGTGAAAATACAATGTTTGTTCTCAGTAGAACAATCCCTGCACAAGCATAATCAACTCTCTACTCATAAGCTAGCTCAAACCAAACCTTATCCTATTCTACTGCTCTCCAAGCCCCTATTTCCTTGTAATATTCATAGAGGAATTAACCTCTATTTAATGAGGAAATCCTTCTTCCATAATTACATAATCCAAACTTAAGTCCTTATCTGATTGTATGCACCATCTGTACAACTCGGAAAATTATACAACTGATAGTACATTGTCCTTGCACTCTAGTCTCAACTTAGTCTTCCTCTAAATGAACATGCATGAGTTTCTCATGAGTGAATCCTCAGTTATCTGGAGTAGCACTGATGATGCACCAATGCACCAATTCACTACTAGACCTCTACTAGTTCCACAAATAGTTATAACTAGATGAACTATCTATAACTCAATCAAACTTAGTTATCTAATTAAAACTCAAATAAACTCAATTTTGGCCCCTAAAACATAGGTATCAAACTTACATGACTTCACATAGACTTCCAAATCGAAATTCCTAAGTTATTTAAGTCAACTTTAAATAGTTAACTATTACAGGTAGCTATGAGAAAAGAATTACAAATTAATTCTCAATTTAATTCAAGAACAATTGAATTGGAATTTCTAGATGTTATTTTTAACATTTCTTGTTTCTATTTTCGACATGCACATAACCTTTGAAATCATCAAGTAAGTTGAAAATATAGACACCAGTTGCAATGTATAAAAGGAGATGTTAATGATCTGGGAAGTAAAAGTGAGTCCCTACAAGGAAAGTAATAGTATTATCCTAAGAGAGGCACACAAGAGTAAGGCAAGATTCATTAGTTATCTAGTGAAATAGTTCACATAGACACAAAAATGTTAAAGCAAATACAAAACACATCCAACAAGATAAGTAACAAAACTAATGAAGCAGGTCAATTTATTTAGTACATATGAACATAACATATACTATAAGCATCCAAATAATAGTCTTACAATATCCATGATACATGCATGAAAATGTATCGGCTCAAGGAGCTTATGATTATTAGGTGAAATATCCAAGCACACAATTACAATTGCAAGCAACTAGCTCCAATAGTGGAACATTGAGTCCCTTATTTCTTCTACAAAGAATGATCTTCTCTCTTATTCCAGGCTAGAGAAGCTAAGGCTTGCTCTCATAAAGATTAAGCCTCCAAAAGAGTTTTGCTTAAGTTATGAGGGTGTACTTATAATAGGAGGAATGAGCTTTCATGTCCTCATGACTCTTGAACTTCCCTTGTGACTATTTAACTTCAAAGTGACTCTTGAACTCGTAGAGGACTCTTGGACTTCCCCCAATGACACTTTAGTCTACATGTGACTTTGTAATACCCCTTTGTTCTTTATGTAAATTACTTACTATTTCTAGATTGGGTGGCTAAGAAAACCATGTTGGATATGTAAACCAATGTGATGAAAAATAAAATTAGTATAAGTCAATTAATAGATTATTAGTAATAAATAGAATACTAGAAATTACCGAAGGAAAGAGCACCAGAGTCAAAAGATTATTTCCAGTTGAAACAACTATGGGTGGGTAAATCTAACTTGCATCTTCCCTAAATTCTCTTAAAAAAAATTCCCATGAGAAATAATTTGAAAATAATATATTTATTATAATGGTAGGGAAAGATCATAATAAACATCTTAGTTGGAGAAACATACTAACGTGGGGGTGAGATAAAGCGTTGCGGGAGAAAAAGGTAGGCTTTAAAGAAAAAAGAAAAGACATTTTTAGGGGAAGAGAAAAATAAAACAAAAAGCCCCATGAAGTTGAGATGGCATACTGAAAAGGCAATTAAAAAATAAATATATTGGGATCGAAACTAATGAAATATACCATTTTGGAATCATTGAGGTTGTTGATTCTAGTGGCAAGAATACTGAGTTTGGGGGGAACTGGAGGATTCAGTTCATGGTCAGGAGGAATGTGCCTAGTTTCTGAGTAATTTCCAGCAATAGTTATGGTTAGGAGTATAGTTTCGTTAAAATTTTGTTACATATTAATATCAAAAATTTATGTGTATTATCAACAATAGAGAATGGTTTACATAAATTTATACTTTATGATGTTAATGATAAAATAGACTAAATAGCTTCACATAGGAAGCTAAAATAAATTGTGTAGGAGTTGCCTGGCGATATAAAATTGTGAGGTTGATTGTATAAGCATATAGATGATCAATTGAAAAGTATTATTGTTATGTGAGGAAATCGTTGATGAAGTATAGATCACATATAGCTTAAGGTATGTCGAACATGATTGAAGAAAAGTTAAGTGTATTTTAAGGAAGATGCATGGGTAGATCAGAATTTATTATTATTTATGATGTGTTTATAACAAGTGCCTTTAATTTATGTTCCTCCTTAAATTGAAATCATTCCATACCTTCGCAAGGAAGGGGAAAAACCTAGTATAGGAATCATAAATGTAGAAAGCGTCGAGGTATATTAAAAGATAGATAATCTGGGAAAAAGTTACTACACAATAAGTAGAGGGTTTCATTGTTCCTTCACCAAATTATAATTCTTGCACTCTATTAGTCTTAGGAAAAGCAAGGAAAAACAAATTGAATTTCACAAGGTTTGAAAAAATAATATATTTGAAAGGAATTAGCAAGCGTATACTGAATTTTAGGACAAATTAGAAACATGGAGTTATTGAATTGCAATATGTTTAAAGTATAAATATCCATCCACTTTTCTGTTATTAATGATATAAGTGCATGAGTACCCATCACAATTAATAAGAATGGGTTAAGTGAACTAGAAAACTAGGAAGCGAAAGAAGTAGTGAAACCAAAAATTTCTCCCATGGTGATATCACTTTTATTTTTTCCTTATTTTCTTTCAAATCTAAAATTATTAACCAGTAAAGAACTAGTGGACTATAGTTGGGGTGAGTTGTTATGAAATATTGGATGATTATCTTAAGTCTGTGAGACTAAATCACTGAAAAGCACATATAACCAGTATGTATTATGAACTCCAAAGTTAGGGATAGACCCCTATGTGCATACAATTTGTATAAACAATGTTGCTTAGTGTATTCGAACCCAATTTGGGTAGTTACCAAAAAAAATGAATTAGTTTTCGAATATTAATACAATTGTAATGCATGAGCTTCAAAGTTATTAACCGATTTGTAGTTAGTTAATATTCGAGTAAATATTTTTAGGATACATACATTACATGCATGTACAAAGAGAGGAAAAAATTGCTACAAAACACATTTCATCCAAACATAAAAGTAACATATTCACACCATTAATACATCGAAATGGAACTTATATGTATGTAAAAAGAAAAAAAAAATTAATATAGAGAGGTAACACTTGCTATATTGAAAAATAATTCAAGTATTATATTTTTTCCTCATCTAAGAATAATGGTCAAAAATTGCGCTCAGTTACCCATAACAAAAAAAAGAAATTTCAGTTGTCAAACCACAAATATATATCTTCAAAGTTTAATTTTAAGTCTCAAGTCGAAACCCTCATGAATCAAAATAGACAAACAATTAATATACATCTTTGGAGTTTCATTTTAAGTTAATAATGTGAATAAAATTTAAGATTGGTATAGTAATAATAGATTGTATTGACTATAAGGTACTCAAGTTAAGTAGGGCTGTAGCACGAAATGACAGACAATACCAACCCACCTGTGATAGAAGGAGAAATAATCTATGTGGATATAGGAGGAGGAACTACTCCACTATAAATTCAACTTATAAAGCTTCTGAGAAGTTTACAAGGGGAGCTGGTTTATCTCAAAACCAGTAATGAGTGGTTGTTGAAGGGAAGTAAAGAATAAGAAAGAGTGATTAGAGACTTGACTAAAAAGTCTCTTCATAGGAGAGGATGAAGGAAAAATAGAACCACTGAAAAGGAAAAAGGTTGAGACTAAAAAAGAATTATGAAAGCGGGGATGATTCAAACAAAACTTACCCAAAAACCCATAAAAGGAAGTAGAAAGTGGAGTTTCAAGGCGAGTTCAAAAGAGTAAAAACCCCTGCCTTCGAATGGGAAAAGTAGGAGGTAGTAGAAGCATGGCTCCTCAACATTACTAATTATTTTCAAGTTTATGAATATGAGAGTAATTTAAAGGCCAAATTGGCCATTTATGAGCTACAAGGAAAGGATTTCGTCTGGTGGGAGGAAGTCAAAAGTACACATATAATGGAATATAATATAGTTTCCTCAGAGGAGTTCCATAACAATTCAAGTCGAGATACTTGAATGAATGATATTATAATGATAGAGCAAATGAGTTTCATGAGTTACACCTGGTAAAGTTAACTTTAAATGCATTAGTGGCTAAATTCACAAATTTATTGTGGTGTGTCCCTTATATTAGGGATATTAAGCCAAGTTACAAGTATTTTTAAACTTCCTACTAGTCCCTTACAATGAAAGGATTGATTTTTACAATCCTAAAATAATTGATGAAGAAGTAAGAAAAGAAAGACTGTGTTATCAGTAAAAAGAGAGGAGAAGGCTCCAAAAATTGTGAAAGCAAGGACATAAACAAATATCCAATGGGGACAAAAAGACAAAAACATGCATACCCTAAGAATTTTGGAAAGGACCACCATCAGAAGAAATTTATCAAAGGGAATTAAAACTAGTCGACACAATCTCAAACTAGGCCCAAGCCCATGGAATTAAACAATAAAAATATAAGCAGGATCAAAGAGAGAGAACCACTAGAGTGTTGGGGATGTGGGGAACCCCATTTGTTATGGGATTTCCCACATAACCCTGGGTCTATTCAAAACATCCAATCTATTCATGAGGTGAAAATAGCGAATGATATTTCCAAAAAAATTCCAAGGATAAGTGCAGTGGTGGAGGATAGGCAAGCTGAGCACCAATCCAGTATAATAAATATTGAAGGTACCATTTTGAACCATTTTTTGTTATGAAACCAGCTCACAAAAAGGTAGAAAACAAAGATCAACGCCTTTGAAATCAACGTCTTCAAGGGGGTAACCTCCTTTACATTACACAAATGAACAATTCCTGGATGATACAATTGACAAGACCTTCTTTCTATATATAGGAGTCTAAGAGGTCACAATATAATCAAAGCGGCAATAACAATAATAATGTAAGGGCACAACAATAAAAATAGTGGGCTTCTGTGGGGAACAATAACAACAATATGGGGACTACATGGGCACAACAATATAATAAGGGGGTTGCACTAATAACAATAATGGGTTACACTATTAGTATAGGGACCTAACATGCCCCTCTCCTTCAAAAAGTGTTCTCCTCAGTGCTTGAGTAGTTCTAGATGCTTCTGTATAAAATTCTCATCCTCCCATCTCGAATCTTTAGCGGGTAAGTTCTTCCACTTCATGAGATGCTCTAAAATTGATTGATTTCGTAGTTGTGAGGTTCTTGTTTCTGTGACTACTTCAGGTTCCAATATGATTTTTATTTCCTCATCATGTTCCGACAATATTGTTCGAATGGGAGCTCGTCACTTATAACATTCTTTAAGCATGAAACGTGGAAAACTGGGGCCACTTAGGAAGATGGAGGAAGCTACAATTTGTATGCCATACTACCAATCTTTTCCAATACCTTATAAGAACCATAGTACGTTGGCGATAATTTATTATCATTCTTAGCTTGCTTGATGGCCATTTTTTTGTATGGTTGTATTCGTAAAAATACCCAATCACCTACATCAAAACTTCTTACACTGCAATGTTGATATACCTATTGTTTCATTCAATTCTGCATCAAAGTCGGGTTATACTTTAAAGGTTGGATAACTTGTTGTTGATGCTCGATGTGATATTTCAATTCTTGAACAATTTTCTTCTTGATATGTCCTTCTATCTTGAGAGTTTCAGGATTGGTAATTCTTTCCAATGCATTACAATATATGGTCAAATTCATTTCTTGATGCTCTATGTGATCTTTTACCTCTTGAACATTTTTCTTCTTGATATGTCCTTCTATCTTGAGAGTTTGAGGAGTGGTAAATCTTGCCAATGCTTTACAATATATGGTTAGATTCATTTCTTCTTTCTTTAGGGTTGGTTCATGGTGTATATTTCTTCTTTTGATGTTTCTTGATCCTTTTTTTCCTCCTCTTCACAATCTATGTAAAATAATTTATTCTCAATACACTTATGACCTTTAGTGTGTTTTCTATCACAATTGTAACAAAGCCTTTTTTCTCTTTTTTCTTCCAATTGTTGTGGTGTAAACCTTGTATGTTGTTCAAGGCTAGGAGAAAAAAAACTTTCATATTAATATTTGTGAGTGGAAGGATTCCTTGTTTCCATAATTCTGCTTTCAATTTTTCTTGCCAACCTGAATGCCTTCTCCAATGAATCAGGTTCCCAAACACGAGCCTCATGTTGAATGTTATCCTTTAAAGTCCATATGAATACATCAATCCTTTACTTCTCTAGAATACCATTTACACTTATATTCAATTTTTGGAAGTCCTCAATGTGCTCTGCCATTGAACCCTTGTGTTTGAGATTTATCAATTGGATAAAGAAGATGCTTCTATTTGTATCCTCATAATGTGCTATCATTTCCTCCATGAAAGTTGACCAGGTGACAAGTGGTTTACAAGAACAAAGCCCTTTATACCATAAAAATTGATTTGGTTCTAAATATAAATATGTAATATGTACCTTTTGTAATAGTTGTAGAACATGTAGATCAAAATATTGTGCCATCTGTAGTATCCAATTTACCAAATCCTTGCCATCAAACCTCCTCATATCACATTTTATTGATTTTAGGAGCTCAATATTGAATCTATTGTATCTCATAAAAATCGAATCTCCAAGGTTTCACATTGTGGCGAGTTGTAGCCCTCTATGTCCTCTTTCTAATGCCACCAGTGTCATTGAAACTGGATTATCCAAGAAAGAGTTATGCCCAATCTCCCAAGACTCCCAAGATGACCTGATTATATACTTTTCAGTAGAGATAACTTATATGAAGTTCCATGTGTCACTATTTTGACCTTTGGACCTGAAATGGATACACGGAAAGCAACTAGTTGTCCTCTTTTTGTAACTTCTTACAAAATTTAAATCTGATACTCAGAGAGAAAGTTATGATGATTTTCCCAAGGTAACCTCTTTGGTATGTAATTCGAGAGCCTGCAAAAACCCTAAATTCCTTAGTTCATATCTCCACAAATATAGGGATAAAAGATCTAAAATTCACACCTGAGCTTTATAATGATTTCTTCTCAAATGGGTTTTAATTTCAGAGTCTGAACCTTCGTAGAAAAATAATTATATCAAAAATTCCACGATGACCTCTTTGAGATGGAATTATGGAGCTTGAAAAAGCCCTAACTTCCTCAAATCATATATCTGAAAATATAGGAAGACGAGATCTTCAACTCGGGCCAAAGGTTTAGACCAACTTCGGCTCAAATGGGTTTTTTTTCTGCTTTTGAAACTTCGTAGCAAAAACGTTATAGAGAAAATTCCACAATGACCTTTTTGGAGTAGCGAAACCCTATAATCCAAAGCTCTGATACCAAATCTTATGAAACCAAGTCACAAAAATATAGAAAGGAAAGATCAACACCTTAGAAATCAACCTCTTTGATGGGGCAACCTCCTTTATATTACACAAATGAGCAATTCTTGGATGATACAAATGAAAAGACCTCCTTTCTATATATAGGAGTCTAAGGAGTCATAATATAATCACATCCGGCATAACAATAATAATATAAGGGCACCACAATAACAATAGTGGGCTTCTATGGGGAACAATAATAAGAATATGGGGACTACATGGGCACAACAATATAATAAGGGGGCTACACTAGTAGTACAGGGACCTAACATTTTTCTTTTGTATTAATTGATCTAGGGGCTATATTAAGTTATATTAGACCCCAAAGTGTGGAAAAATGTACACTAAAAACTAAAACATTTAAAATACCATGCTTAGTATAGCTATCTACTAGTTCAAAACAGAAGCTAGTTAGCCAAGTAAGATAGTGTCCCATAGATCTAAAAACACATCCCATTGAAGTAAAAATAAATTTACTTCCATTAGGGTCATATGATGTGTTAATATGCATGAATTGGTTGGAAAAACATCGGTCAGTAATAAACTGCTTACAGAAAATGGCGAATTGTGTAAATTATGAGGGAGAAAAAGAGTGGAGAAAAAACATACAAAATCAATTTCAGTTAGATAGATCTGAACATTACAATTGAAAAAGAGTGCTAGAAGAGGGTGTTAGTTATTTTAGTGCACATTGAAGACAATGAAAAACAAAAAGAAAAAACAAGAATTAGATGAATTTCCAATTATTAAGGATTTTAAGGATCTTTTTCTAGAAGAGATTCTAGGTTTACCTTGCCATAGAGACATAGATTTATCCATTGATCTACTGCTAGGAGCCACCCTAGTGTCTAGAGTGTTGTATTGAAAGATTATTCCAGAACTACTCGAATTGAAGATGCAATTACAAGTACTACTCAATAAATGTTATATTAGATGCAACATCTCACCATGGGTAGCTCCTATGTTATTTGTGAAAAAGAAGGGTGGCACATTCAAAATGTGCATAGATTACCGAAAATTAAAGAAATTGACCATTAAAAAAAAATACATGTTACCCCATATTGATGATTTTCTCGATTAGGTAAGAGGGGAAACCATATTTAAAATATATTTTTTTAAGGACTGGGTATCATCAATTCAGAATAAAGGATGAATACATTCATAAAACATGTTTTCGAATGAGATATGGTCACTACAAATTGGTAGTGTTACTGTTTGGTCTTACTCATGCACCAACAACATTTATGAGGTTAATGAATATCGTTCTTAATAAGTACCTTGACAAATTTGTGTTTGTATTTATAGATGAAATTTTGGTGTATTCCAAAAATGAAGAAGATTATAAAGAGCATTTGAGGTTAGTTCTACAAACGTCAAGAGAACATGCTAAGTTTAGAAAATGTGAGTTTTACAAGGACTGAATTTAATATTTGGGCCATGTCATTTCAAAGGAGGGACTCTTTATTGATCTTGAGAAGGTTAGGGTCATTTTAATCTAGCCCATACCTAAGGATGTGTGAGTTATTTGATTGTTTATGGAAATTACAGGATACTACAAAAGATATATTAAAGGGTTCTCTCAACTGCCATATCACATCACTTCTTTACAAAATAAGGGAATAAAATTTGAGTGGATAGCCAAGTGTTTGGAAAGTATTGGAAAATTAAAACATTCGTTAATAGTAGCAGATCTTCTGAAAAATTACAGATCCAGAAAAGGAATGTGTTGTGTGTATTGATGCTTGTTTGGAAGCTTTAGGAGGAGTCTTGATGCAGAAAAATTCAGTAGTGGCCTATGAGTCTAGGAAGCTAAGACCTCATAAAAAGAAATATGAACTATATTATTTAGAACTGGTTGTTGTAAAACATGCTTTAATGATGTGGAGGCACTACCTATTAGGAAAAATATTCACCTTGGTAATAAATCATATCAGCTTAAAATATTTTTTCAACCAACCAGATCTTAATACTAGACAAGCGATGTGGATGGATTTTCTTAGTGAATTTGAATTTGATATCAAAAAATTTAAACATAAAGAAAATAAAATAGTAGATTCTTTGAGTAGACATGCACATTCCGTAATGGAAATATCTGTTAGCAGTGTCAGTACCAATTTTATGTAGCAGATCAGAAATTCAATATGGGAAGATCATAACTATCTAGAAATTCAACAAAAATTGCAATGAATAGATATTTTAGGTTATGTTGAAAATTGAGAAAATTTGTAAACCTACATAAATAGATTGTACCTTCCAAATGCATGTGCTCTAACATAGATGATCTATTAGATGAATATCGTAAGAAACTGTATTTTGGACACCCCAAATACCAAAATAATATAACAACACTAATGAAGACTTTTACTCGCATGACATGAAAAATGAAGTAGCATAATATTTCTCTAAATGTTTAAAATATCAGCGGGTAAAGGTAGAGCACCAACACCGAGGAAGATTGTTAAACCCAGTACTTGTTGCACTTTATTACAATATTTCCAAAAAAACAATTGACAACATGACTCCATCATGGTTGTAGTTGACACACTAAGAAAGGTACAACATTCTATACTTGTACAGTCTACCTATAGAACAACTCAGATTGCAAACATTTTTATGAAGGATATATTTTGATTGCATGGAATATAAAAAATGGTAGTGTCTGAGAGAGATGTTAAATTCACTTTGAAATTTTGGAAACCTTTGTTTGGACAAACTGGGACATAGCTACGTTTTAGCACTGCATATCACCCACAATCTAATGGGTAAATGGAGAGGACCAATAACATTTTAGAGAACATGTTAATAATTTATTTCATGGACATACATGATAAATGGTAATATTTATTACATTTAGTAGAGATTTCCTATAACAAAAATTATCAAACTTCAATAAAAATCAATCCTTTTGAAGCCTTATATGGTAAAAAATGTCACACACCTCTCAGCTAGAGTCAACTGAAAGACATAATAATTTTGGGACTTGATGCATTACAATAAATGGAGCAACTAGGGCAAAAAATTAGACATAACATAAAAACTGAACAGGATACACAGAAAATTTATGCTGATAAAAAAACAATTCACAAGGAATTTAAGGTTAGAGATCATGTATACATAAGAATTAAAACCAGCGATATCACTTTAACAATGGGAACTTGTACGAAATTAGCCCCATGATTCTATGGGTTTTTCTAGATTCTAAACAAGGTGGGACAAGTAGTATATCAGTTGGAATTACCTAGCCATATAAAAGTACACAATTTTTTTGATGTATCTTCATTAAAAAAATGTCCATGATAATTCTCATATAATTGATTGGAACTTGATATAGGTGGAACCAGAAGGAGATTTTCTGGCAAAGCCACTTCACACACTCGATCAAACAGAGATTTTTCTCATGAATCAAGACATTGCTCATCTTAAAGTGCAATGGAAGCACTTTACATGTCAGAAGGCCACCTAGGAGATGTTAAGGAAAATGTGAGAGGACTTTCTAGCATTGTTCTAGCAGCAAATTAATTGGACAATAAACACCAAGGATGATCTTCAATAAAAAGTGGGGTAATATGTAATACCCATCCATTCTCTATGTAAATGACTTACTATTTTTAGACCTAGACTATTTTTTAGATTGGATGGGTAAGAAATCCATGCTGGATTTGTGAACCAATGTGATCAAATAGAAAATTAGTATAATGTAATTAATAGATTATTAGTAATAAATAAAATTTTGGAAATTACTCAAGGAAAGAGAAATAGAGTAAAAATATTCTTTCTAGATGGAAACAACTATGGGTGGATAAATCGAAGTTGCATTTTCCCTAAAATCTCCTTAAAAAAAAAAATCGAGGAGAAACAATTGGAAAATAATAAATTTATTTTGATGGAAGAGAAATATCATAATAAATTGCTTAGTTGGAGAAACATACTAAGTTTTGAGTGGAATAAAGTGTCCCGAGAGAAGAAGGAAGGATTTAAATAAAAAATGAAATGACCTATTTCAAAAGAAAAAAAAGGCCTAGGGAGTTGGGGTGACAAACATAAAAGGTAGGACACTATAAGAAAATTCTACTGGGAAGGAAACTTATAACATACACCGTTATAGAATCAATGAGGTTGTTTATTGCAGTATCAAGTATATATTAGCTCAGGGAGGACTCGAGGATTTAGTTCATAGTAGGGAGGAACGTATCTAGTTCCTTAGTAATTTTCTAGCAAGAATTCTCATTAGGATTATATTTTCGATGAAATTTTGCTACATATTAATATCAAAATTTTATGTGTATTTTGAACGATAGAGGATGGTTTGCATAAATTTATAATGTATGGCATTAATGGAAAAATAGACTAAATAGTTTCACATAGGAAACTGAAATCAATTATGCAGGTGATGCTCGATGATATGTAATGAGGAGGTTGACTATATAAGTATATAGATGATCAATTCAAAAGTATTATTATTGTGTGAGGAGACCGTTAACGAAGTATAAATTAGATATAGTTTAAGGTATGTTGAACAACATTAAAGTAAAGTTAAGTGTATTTTAAGGAAAATGCATGAGTAGATCGAACTTTATTTTTATCTAGGATGTGTTTATAACGATTGCCTTTACTTTATGTTCCTTCTTAAGTGGAACTCATTCTGTACCTCCGCAAGGAATGGGCCGAACCTAGTATAGAGTAATAAATTTGGAAAATGTCGAGTTATGTTGAAAGATACATAATCTAGGAAACAATTACTACAAAATAAGAAGAAATTACTACACAATAAGGAGAGGGTTTCAGTCTTGTTTCACGAGAGTAACGCTCGTGTACACTATTAGTTTTAGGGAAAAAAATGAATTTGTTAGGGTTTGAAAAAATAATATATTTGAATGGAATTACCAATTTCTTAATGAATTTTATGACAAATTTGAAATCTATAGTTATTTAATTAGAATACCTGTAAAGTATAGTGTTCATGCACTTTCTTTTATTACCCGCATAAGTGCATGTGTAAGCATGAGTCGAAACAAAAAGGGTTAATGGTACTAGAAAATTAGGAAGCGAAAGAAGCAGCACAACTCAGAATTTGTCCCATGGTGATATCGATTTTTATTTTTCCTTATCGTAAATCAAATATAAAATTATTAACTAGTAAGGAACTAATCGACTATAGCTAGGGTGATTGGTTATGAAATTTTGGTTGATTAGCTTACGCCTGTGAGACTAAATGACTAAAAATCACATATAAACAATATGTATTTTGAACAACAAAGTTAGGGATAAACCCCTCTATGTGTACAATCTATATAAACGACTTGGTTCAGTGTATTTGAACCCAATATGAGTAGTTATCAAATAAAATGAATTAGCTTTCAAAGATTAATAAAATTGTGATGCATGAGCTTTAGAGCTCTTAACCAATATGTTGTTAGTTAATAATCTCCTAAATATTTTTAGGATAATATAATATAACCTCTTGCACTAAGATGGCTTGCAGTTGGGATGTGTATATGGGATGCCCCAACATATTACATCTAATACATATAAAGTAATCCATAAAAGTTTGTTGACAAGAAGACCATTTCTAAACTTAAGCAGAATAATTTAGCATGAACTACTAAAATATAGAGTCCATTTTTTGATAGTTTATAAACCAAATTACATTGAATTCCATGTAAACACAATCAAAGGAAGTGATCAAATCTACCCTCACATTTTTTCTCGTTTCTAAACGTATTTTATTCATAACGCATAAATATGTAAATATATATGTAAAAAATTGAAATAAACCTATTTAAAAAACTTATAAAATTTCATGCCAACCAAGTACTAAAATAGATTTTACATTCTTAATGTTTGACTTTGACACATGACATGTACTAGGTGCAAGCACATGAAGACAATGTTTCTTGTACAACACACTACATAAAAAAACAATATGGTACAAATTTGAAAGGAGCCTAAATGCTTTTATTCACTAGACCAAATGCACTTTTCATGGTAGATTTAATTTATCTATCAATGATGCATTGTTATGAAACCAGCTCAAGAAAAGATAGAAAAGATAGATCAACGCCTTAGAATTCAGCCTCTTCGAGGGGGCAACCTCCTTTACATTACATAAATGAACAATTCTTGGATGATACAAATGAAAAGACCTCCTTTCTATATATAGGAGTCTAAGGGGTCATAACATAATCAGAGCAGACATAACAATAATAATGTAAGGGCACAATAATAACATTAGTGGGCTTCTATGGGGCACAATAGTAACAATATGGGCACTACGTGGGTACATCAATATAATAAGTGGGTTGTACTAATAACAATAAGGGGTTACAGTAGTAGTATAGGGGCCTAACATGCCCCTCTCCTTCAAAAAGCGTTGTCCTCAACGCTTGAGTAGTTCTTGATGATTTTGTATAAAATTCTTGTCCTCATATGTGGAATCTTCAGTGGGTAAGTTCTTCCACTTGATGAGATACTCTGAAATTGATCGATTTCATAGCTGTCGGGTTCTTGTTTCTGTGACTGCTCTAGGTTCAATATGATTTTTCCTTCCTTTTCAATTTCTAGCAATATTGCTTGAATTGGTAACTTTTGCAACTTTTGAATAAGTGGCCATACTTCTTCGTCTTTCTGCCATTCATCCCTTGCTTCATTTATCCAATCTGGTTGGATAATAGAAATAGCACAAGACAATTCTTCCACATCCTATCCTTGAAGAGTCTTCCCATTCTATAAGGTCGCCATCTTTTAAGTGCATGTAGTATTGCCAACATTTCCTTCTCATAAATAGCTTTGTGTAAAAAATTTCCCTTGATTGGACGACTTTCAAAAGCAATGGGTCTCTCATCTTGCATTAGAACAGCACCAATTCCATTTCTTGAAGCATCACATTCCACAATAAAGGTTTTTGTGAAGTCCGGTGTAGCTAAGACCGATGCTTGGCACATTGCCTCTTTAAGATGTTCAAAGGCCTTTGTTGCTTCCCGAGTCCATGAAGATGCATCTTTCTTCAATAATGTTGTTAGAGGTGCTGCTATTCTCCCATAATTCTTGACAAAGTTGCGATAATACTCTGTCAACCCGAGAAAACCTTGCAGATGCTTTATGGATGTGGGGATTTTCCATTCCTTAATGGCTTTAATTTTGCTAGGGTCTACCTTAACTCCTTCATGAGATACAATATGACCCAGATATTCCACCTCTTGGACTCCAAAGAAACATTTGGATCTTTTCACATATAATTGTTTCTCCTCCAATAGTTGTAACACCCTGTCAACATGTTCAACATGATCCTTCCAAGACTTGTTGTAGATTAGTATATCATCAAAAAATACTAACACAAATTTTCTAAGGAATGGTTTGAAAATTGAGTTCATCAAACCTTGAAATGTTGAAGGTGCATTGGTAAGGCCAAAAGGCATGACCAAAAATTCATAATGACCCTCATGAGTTCTAAATGTTGTTTTCAGAATGTCTTCAGTCTTCATTTTGATTTGATGATATCCTGAATGAAGATCCAACTTGGTGAAGTAAATTGATCCATGCAATTCATCAAGTAATTCATTAATGACAGGAATGGGAAACTTATCTTTAATAGTGAGCTTGTTGAGCTCCCTATAATCCGGACACATGCGCCATGATCCATCCTTCTTGTGCACCAATACTACTGGAGTAGAGAAAGAACTTTGACTCGGTTGAATTATACCAACCTCTAGCATTTCTGCAACCATACGTTCAATTTCACTCTTTTGGACATAGGGATATATGTACGACCTGATGTTTGGAGGAACACTTCCTGGAATCAGATGAATAGCATGATCATGATCACGCATAGGTGGGAGACCTTTGGGAGTCTCAAATACCTTGGAATGATTGTCCAGGACTTTTTGGAGATTTGGAGAAATAGATGGTTCCGATGTGGAAACATCTAGCGAACATAATTGTGCAATTACACCTCTTTGTTCCTTTTTTAGAAGCTTTGTCATACCATTAGAGCTGATTATCTTTCCCGGTTTCCCTGCAATACCCCTTAATTTAACTTCCTTTCCTTCCGTAGAAAATTTGATCAAAAGTTCTTGAAAATTAAAAGCTATTGTACCCAAGGATTGTAGCCATTGGACTCCTAGTACAACATCAGCACCTCCCATTGGAATGGAAAGAATTGGGCTAGTAAATACATATTCTCCCATGGATAGCTTGATATTATGGCACTTTCCAGAGAAATTTATTGTTCCTCCATTTGCAATCATCACTTGACACTCTGGTGCTGGATATAGGAAGCAATTCAATTCTTTTGCTACCTTACAATGAATAAAATTGTGGGTGCTTCCTGAATCAATCAACACTATTACCTTTTTCTTCTTGATTTGTCCTTCTATCTTGATGGTTTGAGGAGTGGTAATTCCTGCCAATGCATTACAAGATATGGTCGGATTCATTTGTTCTTCATCTATGCTTTGTTCTTGGGGCATATCCTCTTCTTTTGACCTTTCTTGCTCATTTTCTTCTTCCTCTTCACAATCTATGTAGAATAATTTCTTCTTAGCACACTTATGACCTTTAGTGTATTTGCTATCACAACTGTAACAAAGCCCTTTTTCTCTTTTTTCTTCCAATTGTTGTGGTGTCAACCTTATAGGTTGTGGAAGACTAGGGACAACAACACTTCCATCTTTATAGTTGTGAGTGGTATGCTTCTTTGTTGCCATAATTTTGCTTTCCATTTTTCTTACTAACCTGAATGCCTTCTATAATGAATCAGGTTCCCAAAGGCAAACATCATGTTGGATATTATCCTTTAAAGACCCTATGAACACATCAATCTTATGCTCCTATGGAACATCTTTTACCCTTATGTTCAATTTTTGGAATTCCTCAATGTGCTCCATTATTGAACCTTTTTGTTTGAGACTTATCAATTGGCTAAAAAAAGTGTTTCTTTTTGTATCCTCATAATGTGCTATCAATTCTTCCGTAAAAATTTCCCAAGAGATAATTTTTTTATGAGAGCAAAGCCATTGATACCATACAAACTGATTTGGTTCCAAATATAAAGTTGCCATACGTACCTTTTGTGTGTTTTGCACATTATTGAGATCGAAAAATTGCTCCATCTGTAATATCCATGTTGCGGGATCCTTGCCATCAAACTTCCTCATATCGATTTTTGGAATATGGTGGGTCTTCCATCCAACATTAGAGTCTATGGAATCATGATTAACATTTCTTTTGTTCTCATCATGAGTTTCCTTTACTACCCTTTCACCATTAGTGACCCTTTCTTGTAGCAACTTATTCATATTTATCTTCAATTCTTCCATGTCTGTCTTCAAATCTACCTTCAAATCATCCATCTTAGCTTCCACGTCATTCATCTTAGCTTCTATACCTTTCTTTAAACAATCCATCTTAGCTTCTACACCTTTATTTAAACCATCCATATTAGATTCTATTCCTTTTTGTGCAAGGGACAGTTGTTGCACTTGGTCTTGTAATTTTGATATATCATGTTGCATTTCTTCCTCTTCTTCATGAGTCATGCTAGAGCTTTCAGGTTCCTTACTAGGTGTTTGCATTCTCTTTCCTTGGGGCATCAGTTGCTGATAATAATGCTCTACTATGCCCTTTGAATTCCTTCAAAATAAATTTTCAAACCAAGCTTAAGCAAAAATTTAAGAAAATCTACACACATTTTTTCACTTTGTAGGAGCTCGATATTGCCTCTTATGTACCTCTGTACTTTCCAATCATCTAGATCTGAATTTGTGACCTGCAGTAGCCCTATGTGTCATCTTACCAATGCCACAAGTCTGACCCAAATTGGATTCTCCAAGGAAGAGTTATGCAAAATCTCCCACAGTGACTTGATTATAGACTAGTTCAGTAGAGCGAACTTGTACGACGTGCCACGAGTCACTGTTTCGAGCCTTGGATCTGAAAAAACCGTACAAGAAACTACAGTCCGTCCTCTTTCTGTACCTTCTTACGAAATTTCAATCTGATCCCCAGAGAGAAAGTTATGACGCTTTTCCCCAAGTAACCTGTTTGGAATGTAATTCAGGAGTCTGCAAAAAGAGCAACCTCCTCAGATCATATCTCCGCAAATATAGTGCGAACAGCTCTGAAATTTGGACACAAGGTTTAGCGCGATTTCTTCTTAAATGGGTTTTTTTTGCAACTTCTGAAACGTCGCAGAAAAAAATTATAGCAAAAATGCCACGATGACCTGTTTGGAGCAGCGAAACCCTAGAATCCAAAGCTCTGATACCAAGTGTTATGAAACCAGCTCAAGAAAAGATAGAAAATATAGATCAATGCCTTAGAATTCAGCCTCTTCAAGGGGGCAACCTCCTTTACATTACATAAATGAACAATTCTTGGATGATACAAATGAAAAGACCTCCTTTCTATATATAGGAGTCTAAGGGGTCATAACATAATCAGAGCTGACATAACAATAATAATGTAAGGGCACAATAATAACATTAGTGGGCTTCTATGGGGCACAATAGTAACAATATGGGCACTACATGGGTACATCAATATAATAAGTGGGTTGTACTAATAAGAATAAGGGGTTACAGTAGTAGTATAGGGGCCTAACATGCATTGTTGAAACATGAACTTATATATATGTGTGTGTGTGTGTGTGTGTGTGTGTGTGTTAAGTCTTATAAATTTATGTTATGATAAATAATTATAGAATTATCTTTTATATATGTGTGTGTGTGTTTGTTAAGTCTTATAAATTTATGTTATGATATATATATGTTAAGTAGTTATAGAAATTTGTATGTTATCTTATAAACAATATATATATAACTATAATATATCTAGTTATGTGATATGTTATAGCTTTACAATGTAGTTAAATATATATAGCTATATTTAGTTAAGTATATAGTTACATAGTTATGAAATAGTTATAGTTATGTTATATGTGTGTTATGTTAAACAAATTTATGTTTTACATGTTAAATAATTATGGTGTTATATATTATAACTTTATGTTATTAACTAAATAGTTGTAGAACTATGTTATGTTATCAACTATATATATATATATATATATATATATATATATATATATATATATATATATATCTATATATAATTAATATAGTGTGTCATGATGTTATAAGTGTGTTATAATTTAGTTAGATATATATAATTATCTAGTAGTTATTTTATGAACTATAATTATGCTTATGTTGTAACATGATAGATATATATGTATATATATTCTTTTTAAATTTTAAAATTTAAAGACTAATATTTTATTTTAAAGCTAGGATCACACTATATTTAATACTAAAAAATATTTAAAATATAAGTTAATTTAAAATTAAAATAATAAAGTAAAATAAAATTTATTATTTTCTAAATAGAGGTTCACTATGAGCAACCATATTCATCATGTCAATCTCAATTTCCTAATTTACTTATTTTGGTTATATTTTTGTTGTTTTCTATTTTGGATTTTTTTGAGGAGTATTTTTGATCAAATTTACTAGAAATTTAAAATGCATTTAAAAAAATAAAAAGTTGAAAAAATTCAAAAGTTATTTCACAACATTCATAAAGAAAAACTTTAAAACCTAAAATAATTAGAAAAAAAATATTTTTATCATTCAAAATAAAAAAATATGCATTTAGTACACAAAACAATGCAAGTAAGAAATAAATTTAAAACTTAAATTATAGTGTTTATGGTGGTTTTGAAGAGCTTCCTAAGTTGTTTTGAAGATGTTTTCTAATGGTTTTCCTTGTTGGTTTTATGGTTTTCTAAGTTGTTTTGAAGGGTTTTTTTTAATGGTTTTCTTGGTTGGTTTTCTGATTTTCTAAGGTTTTTTGAAGGCTTTTTTTGTGCTTTTTGTATCATTTTTTTTAATTAATTAGTTTACATGGTTTTTGTAAGTCGTTGTATTTTTTTCTATTAATTTATTACAGTTTGCAAAAGAAATTAAATAAAAAAGACAAACGATAAAGCACCTAGCTTTCTTTGAGTCTTTGCGATGTTGGAGAGGTGGTTGGCTAGATTGATTTGAAGGCTTCATTGCTAGATCGAGCTGTAACAATATCTGTAGAGTTACTCAGGTCTCTGCGAATGGCATGCGTAAACAATAGTAGTGGTATATATTACAAAAATAAATAAGGCTTGGTCGAGCCCTCTGGCTCGATCAAATGTTATAGGTCGATGAAGGGTTAGTTTTTAACCCTCAATTGAACTACCATTTTAGCACCCAACGATCTCAATCGAGCGTTTAGAAAAGGCTTTATTGAATGATTAAATGACTTGATTGAGCCATTTTTTCCACCCAAAGGCATCTTCTTTCACCAAAAAGTGTAACCTAGCTCCATGCTTTGACCCATGTATTAGCGCATAATTATGCATAGACAATATTGTCATTAATTATCTGTATTCTTCTCCATTAAACATGCTTACCAATAAGTGCATGAGGCCTAATTCTCCACAACCTTATAGTATAACTTAACTATATATATCTAATATAAACTTATATATTTTGATATATCATTCTTTGATGGAACCCTTAACAAAATTTACTTTAATATCTCGCACCACTTATAGGGCAGAGCTCACAGCAACCATCTCAAATTTATCTTAAAATAAGATAATTTTAGCTGTGCATATAAAATTTATCTCATTCCTGAATTTAAACTTTGATTCATAGTATTTTATAGTTCACTATCATTATAACACATGCCTTATACCAAATGAGTTATTCTGCTAATTTCTCCCTATACACATAAACCTTATTTCATATCATGATAATTTATTATTTCCATACGAAAATCTAAGACTCATATTATAAAAATCATTACCATCACATATCTAATCACATGGCATCTAAGACTCATATTATAAAAATCATTACCATCACATATCTAATCACATGGCTTCTAGGAATATAATCTATTTATCTATGCAATATTACTAACGTGTGCAACATATTATTTAACACAACCTGAAATCTAAATTTTTATTAAAAATAAATTAAAATTATTCTATTAAGAACATATAAAATACCATCTAAAATATATCTAACTGTAATTAACTTCTTGGGGAATATTCAGGAGAAAAACACATTTCACCTAACCATGAATTGCCTCCAACAGTTCCCCCCAAGCTAAGACCTTGTTGCCTTCACGAATGAACAACACTTATTGGGTACATGAGTGGTTTCTTATAGATTCTTCCTAGTATATTTTTAGCAGTATCTAACTTTAAGGTTTGCCCGCCCTTTTTCCTAGCTATTTTGTTTTTAATTCAAGAAATGTTTTCTTTTCTTTAAAGCACTCCTTTCTTTTCAATCGTACTTTATTATGCTTCTCACCCAACTTAGCATTTATCTCCACCTAAGTCATTAACATAATATTTGTATCCCATTATATTAACATATCTAACAACTTTCTCCTAGCGATTTCTTTTAGGAGACTTTTGGGAAGTTCCAGTATGTTAATTTTAACCACTAAAATCTTCTTATAAGTTACAAAGAAGTCTCTAATGCTCATGTTCTCTTTTTAGAATATTCCCAAGAAATATAATTTATTATTTTAATAAAATATAATATAATTACATCATTGGGTAGTTTCCATCCCTACTTCCATAGCCATTAAGTACAACAATAATTTAAGAGTCTAAAAATAGTGATGCTTGCAAAAGAAGGACATAGGCATGTTACAGGGAGGAAGTGTTATATTCCTCTAAATTGGTGATGACTCAAAGAAAATATTATGTTAGGTCTCGACCAACTACAGGAAATGGAAGAAATGGTTAAAAAAAAGGGGCAAATTTAAAAGCATCCCATGATCGACATAAAAGTTATGCAGATTTAAAAAGAAAACATAAAGAGTTCGAAGTATCGGGAACATGTTTATGTTAAAATTAGAACTAAGAAGAGTTCCTTGAGTCTAGGGAGTTTTTCTAAATTGGCCCCTCACTTTTGCGGGCCTTTTTATATATTAGCCAAGGTTAAGGTGGTGACCTACAAACTGGCATTACCACCTCTTATTAAAACTCATAATGTTTTCATGTATTTATTTTAAAGAAGTGTGTGTATGATCCAACTCATCTAATTGATTATTTTGTTGTACACATCGAAATTCCAAGTCAAACCACTATGAGTTTTGGATGAGAAGAATATTATACTTTGGCGTTAAAGTGCAATGGAAGCACTTTGTGTGTGAAGCGGGAACCTCACAAATGGAAGATGAAATGAAAATGACATATCATATGATATTTGCATGAAAGTTAATGGTGAAATAATACTTAGGACCGTGTCCCATTTTTAAGTGTAGAGTAGATGTAATACCATAATAAAGACTTATTTTGTGTCTTTTATTTATTTTGGGAGAATTGAAAAGACATGTGTTAAATTATTATTTTATTTTCTAAAATAAAAAAATAATAATAATTTATGAGAATTTATGTTAGAATAACTAATTCTCTCATAATTATGTTAGAGGCTAACATGTGAGATTAACTTCTAACTATCAGGGAAAGCAATTGAAATAGTTGTGACTAATGAAGTAAGAAATAGTGTAACCTATGTGATTATTAAACACTTAGAAAACATTGAACATGTGAAGTGTAATGAAAATGTTACAAATTAGCGATAGCATAGACATGCAAGTGAGTAATGATGAACAACCATCAACATTTCTCTAAAAAAAGAAAGTATTAAACAATTTTAAATATTTTAGCATTGAGCCTTGCATAAAGAGTTTAAACAACTCTTCTGTAACTGAAAACCATAACATGGACAAGAGGAAGTACAAGCTAGACTTATTCCATAAATATTGCTCACGGAGTCAAATCCTAAATATATAAACATGATTTATAAACATAGATATGTTCTTTCGCAGAACATTGAAAAAAAAATTAATACATAATGAAAATAATCAAGCTAAATAAGCTCTATGACAGCTACAACCAACCGAGCTCTCCATATATTCATAGTAAATATTATTTTTACAATAGCGTGTACGGGTCTACGACCAAGAGATATCATTAAAAATAATAAACCCTTTTACAGAGTAAGTAAACCATATATGAAAATCCTCGCCCTTTGCATTTTTTCTCCGGACATGAACCAATAAATATTTTAGTGTAAAACCCTCGGCTAGACTAGGGTATCGTCTAAGAGATGTTATAAACTAATGGATTCAAGATTAAGCACAGTAGGATGCTGACCGTGACCTGGAAATAAGAGACAATTGGTAATACTAGATCCTAGAACCCCATTTATGTATCGTATCCAACGAAAACAACTTGGAGCCAAACAGCTTCTTAGATGGGTTGTCCCACCAAATATGTAATTGGACAATATAGACAACCAATAGAAATAATATGTAAAGAAAATAGTAAACAAGTATTCTAAGCGGAAGTGACTATACCTATGGAGAAATAAGAGATATATAGTTCTTTGCAAGTGTCCCTAAATAAGTCGATGCATCTAATCACTAGAGGATGTACAATGTGCAACCAAAATCTCCAACTAGAGCTATGACCTATGATTGAAGCCAATTTTTTCACCTAGTGAGTTGGGGTTGTGGTTGAGGCTACCGTCGCAAGGAGACAAACCGGTTTTACAACTAGGCAATATAACCTTGCCTTGATGCAAAATTATTTTAAAAGAAACTAGAAAAATTCTCAAGCACTCTTACTAAAAATAATTTCTAACAAATGAGTTGGATGCGAGTGTTCCACTTATACCTAAATTTTTACCTATAATATCATTTGAAAAACACAATTTTTCTACCTGACAGGTAAAAGGGTTTTACGAGAGCCTCGAGCTAAAGAATTATTCACAGAGCTAGCTTTCAAATTGAGGGAAGAGTACCAGGAGACTTTTCGAACCAAGGAGCAGAGCTCCTCTCATCGCATGAGAAATCATAACAATGAAAGATTCGGCTTAGGTTTGGGTTAGGTAGTTACCAAACCCCTACCCAATCAAATCAAATCTCCTCTGTTAAATTCCAAAGTTAAAATATGACAAATTACAATGAGAAATGACAAAATTTCATTCTATGAATTTCAAGATTATGTATACCCTCAACATTACATTAGGAACCATATCTCAGCTATGAAATAATTCCCAGAGTCACATTATTAGGAACCATATCTCAGCTATGAAATATTTCCCAGAGTCACATCAAAGGATATAAATGTGGTAAATTATTTAAAGTTCATCCTACATCGGATATACAAATGTAGTATTATTAGCAAGGGATGAAAGCGCCAATAACGATATTTATATATTAAATGGAAATCCATGAGTGATATATATATATATATATATATATATATATATATATATATATATATATTTGTTTTTGTGTGTGGATAGCAAGCGGAAGGTAGAATGTTAAGTATGTGCACATAATTTTACACCAATACATATATACTTAGAATGTAAACTTGGGATTACAACCTTAAGTTGAAATGAGTCCAAATGGGGTATAGGCGAAGGTCTATGATAACCTCAGGTTTTAAATATAAAGGCCCAAAATATCTTGTTCTAAGGGTATTGGGACGGATTAAAATCTATATATGCCACATAGAAGGTTTTAGGGATTAGTTAACCATAAAAATAAAAAATAAAAATGTATTTACAACTACTCAATCATGTTGTTTCTAACTTCAAGGTAATTTATTTGGTCACAAAGATATTACACAAAAGTTTTGAGTGATGATACTCACCACTTACAATGTCTTATTAAAATTTTATAAATAAATAAATTTAGTTTATAAATAAATAAATAAAAATTTAGAGGTAACTTGAATAGTTATTTATTTCTCAAAATTGGAGATGTGACACTTCTATTAGCTAACTAAACCCAATTTGTACAAAACCTGAAATTAATTAAGCGTTTTATCCCCAATTATTACTTAATGAGAATTTTCTTAACCATTAAGATTTCTGGCACATTTGGAAGAAAATTTTAGTGTATGAAATTTTAAAGGAGAGGATAGTGTAGTTATCTGTAGCTTGAAACAACCTTAGGCCTGGTAGTCTCTACTGTAGCCATGAAGAAACCCATAGGAATGAAGAAAAAACCCCATAACAATTGAAGGAAGGTTGGTGGCCCAAATGGAGAAGAGTATTATTACAATAACATAAGAAATTGATAGGTTTACTCTTATAATGGAGAAGAGTATCATTACAATAACATAAGAAATTGACAGGTTTACTCTTATAATGTTGAGTAAATGAAATGAAAATAGATGAATTAAAACCTAAAGACTCATTAATACCTAAAGATTATGATAACCTTTCTGGTAGAGATTTTTAACAATGATTATAATTAGGAGTCCCATAGTGAAACCCATGGAGGTCAACATATGTAGATTTAAAGGAAGTTAAAAGTAATAACCATGAGAGTAAACTAGATGAAAAACGGACAAATAGAAACCCCTCTCAGATACATGAAACAAAACCCTCGCACAACAAATAATGATTGCAGACCACATAGCCTTAATCCAATGTTTCTCTTTGGGATAAATATAATATTAAATGTGGATGTGTGCCATATCAGTGATGGGAAAACTCTTAATCGAACGGTGGAAGGATGAAGGACCTGCACAAGAGCTTTTAAACTCTGCCAGTTAGAAAATTATTTTAAGCCCTAAGAAATTCAAAGGAAAGAATACTTATTTGACAATTCATTGTAATTGAAAGGATGGCCATTACCTATTATCATCACCATGGGAGTATCCGACTGTCAAGTCAATAAGTCAATAAGAAGCATTGTATTATCCAACAGAACCAATCTGTCACAAGGTGAATACGTACGACAACTAAGGAGACAATAATATAACGTAGCTCAGTAAAGAAGCATTGTATTATCCAACAAAACCAATCTGCCACAAGGTGAATACGTACGACAACTAAGGAGACAATAATATAACGTAGCGGAAGGGTAATGGAACCAAAAAGGAAAAAAACCCTCATTGGAATTTGTAGAGTGCTTGATGGCCAAACCCATCAATGTGAATGACTAAGGAGAACTTGGGGGCTCGTAACCCTAACCAAATGTGGAGCAGATCTCTACACTATCAGATATCATTGACTAATCTAAACCGTCCACTGCTAATGCATATAGTGGCTAGTCAATCTCAAAGGTTGTATGAGAAGCCGAATAGCTAAAGTTCACATGGCACAATATTGCATAGCTGAGCCACATATGTCCAAACATAAGTTGAATCAAGTGATTCGATCTTAAGGCACATCAATTTCCAAAGATAAGGTCACTCGTTCCAATGGGAAGGCATTATTTTGCCTTTTGTCTTTCAAATAGACTTAAAGCAATTCTTGATGTTGCTTTGAATTTCTCAATCTCTAAGCTTTTCCTATTTGTGAAGCACTGGTTGACTCTTAAATCCACAAGCAGATACACTTGCAGACATAACAACTACCTTTAAAAAAAACCCCTTTGTGGTGGCTTCTATGATGCACAATTTCAAATAAATTTGGCTGTCTAAACTCTTGATCTTACTCTGGTTGATGATTATGACATGCAACAATGGTGGCTCAAGAATTCTAAATTGCTTCCCCTTTACCACTTAAATATGCCACTCAAATAAATTAAAAAAAAATTAATAATAAACTTCACCCTTAACCTTTCAAAAAAAATTTCAAGGGCCCAAAAAAAATCAACACCACCCTAATATTGTTTCAACTACACTCTAAATGAATGTGATAAACGCTCCCATTTAAAAAAAAACAAAAAACAAAAAACCTTTTTTTCAATTTTTTTTAAAACACTTCCGCAAATCTCATAAACACATTCTAAATAGCTCATGAGCAGATATCATATCGTAATTACAGAAAGCACATGCGTAAGGAATTTATCTTTCAAACGAATTCTTGGCTGCGGATTTGTTTACCCTTTTTAAGTTTGAGAATTGCTCTTACTTCGATAAGCTGTCGAGGACAAATTGCTCTTGCTTCAAACAGTTGTCCTTCATCAAGGCTGCTTAACGATGGCACGAGAGATAACGCGACCTTCTGAACTGTCGCTTTGCGTTATTAAAGCCTCTTCTAACACGACTACGGTAAGGATCATATCCCAAAAAATATTCCCATTAGTCAACATACTTTTCAACGCCAATCTTCTTACACCAGTTCATGGTCGAGCGAACTTCACACAGCTTGAATACAATCAGCATGGCCTTTTACATCGACCGAATTGACAGGGTCGAAACCTGACGCAAATTGGCGTCTCCGCCTTCTTAACGCGACTTCTATCTACCTTTCTGGGTGCAGACAATTTGCTCACACGTTCTCTACCGCTCAGTCAAGGAGTATTTTTTTTTCAGTATGAAAAAAGCGATATATTCATTCTCAAAAAAAAGTACATTATGGAGGTTGCACTATGATGCCGTTCTGTACTGCTTTCTGAAGGAGTATTATGCAGGTTGCACTATGATGTCACATTGCTCTATCAAGGAGTATTATGCAGGTTGCACTATGATGCCAGATTGCAGACGCCGGGTAATATAGACAAAAATAAAAACGAAATTAAAAAATGGAGTGGACTCATCATTCTCACCATGCAGGTTGCACCATGATGCCAGATTGCAGAGGCACAAAAATAAAAACGAAATTAAAAAATGCTCATCATTCTCATTACTTTGTCAATAGTTAAATAAAATTACATAATTCTCATTACATTGTAAAAGTTAAATAAAATTACATAGAAAACAAGTAGTAATAAATCGTAAAAGTGAAACTCAACTAAACTCAATTAAATTAAACTGAATTCAAACAATTAAATTAAACTGAATTCAATCCCACAGTAACACCTAAATTAACTATTATGAAACCTAACACAGAAAATGAGTGATTGGAATTATTTACTGCAAAAGCATCCCTATCACTTTTATGTCTTACTCCATTACACAATAGAATGAGCATTGTTATTAGCAAACGAACGAACGAAATAAGAGATATGTAAATACACATCATACTAACGAACGAACGAAATAAGAGTGCAAAATAGCATATATATATATATATATATATAATTGTATGAATTTGAGATACATCACAGATTTTTAGTTAGAAAGGTCATAGCTATCAATTTTTAAAGATTTTTATTTTTTAAATGATTTTTTTATTTTATCCCACTTATCTTTTTATTACTATATAAATAGTATTAAAGATTTTTATCTTTTAAATGATTTTTTTATTTTATCCCACTTATATTTTTATTACCATATAAATAGTATTAATTTCCTTGAAAGACATTCAATACACGATCCAACAACTTCGTACAATCTTGTATTAACATTGAGATTCTGTCAAAAATTCATTTAGTATTTCATCATTGAGCTTCCACAGTGTCGAGGTTTTCTTATGGAAGATCATTTAAAATTCACTCTCATTTGAACTGTAAGTATCACGTATATATCTTTGAACGCTGGGGGAGAACAAGAGAAAGATCTGTAGATACATAGGATTGGATTTTAGGTTAAGATGGTGGACTCGGTAACTTACTTGAACCTCTGAAGAGTATGATGAACTTCCTCACACCATCCACCATGAGCTCGAGAAATACGAGGACACACGACTCCTTCAGTCTTCAACTCGCTTTACAATCCTGACTTAAGGCGATCTTGGAACAAATTGTCCTCAGACAGGTGGCCCAGCAGGCTTCAGAATTAATTCAAATAAAAATGTTACATACCAAGTTATGCCTCAGAGTAGGGCTCTCTGGTCTCTAATATCTTAAATCACAGAATACAAACACTCTTTTACACACTCACACATTCACTGACAATACAGACGTGTCTCTCTACACACACAAGACTCATACTTATAAGTTTAGAAACATATGAGAATTATTGAAGGTCCTGTCAGACATTGCTTAGTCCAGACGGTGTCTATTCAATATTCTCCAGTACAATAATTAAAAGAAAATGCACTACCAAGGTCCCATCGGACTTCGATCACTATCATCAATCAGGATCATGTGCTTCTGATGAAGAAGAGGGAAGCTTTTGCTTTAACCATGATTGATTTAACCACTCCAAATATTCTGTCTCCCATGTGTAGTCCTGTTGCTCCTGAGCATCTTGGTACAAATCCACGAAAATGGTTTCTTTTTCATCGGATATCTTCTCTTTTCCTTTTGCCGTAGCTACCTTTTCTTTTGTCGAGATTGTAGAAGATTCTCCTTTTAGTGGTGCCTTGGATGATTGTCCTATATCAAACTTTATAATGTCAGTTGTAACATAGAGATTCTTTTGTGGAAAGAGAAATTTATTGTCTTCTTTCATCCACCAATTTACATAAGCCATTGGATCTATCTTAATGTGAAGGAAGGAATCTTTTTTGCTTTTTCAGAATTTAGGCATTATTTGAACTGACAATTCGACTCCATCTAATAATTCCCATTTGAAAATTTGAAACATGCTGACAGAGCGTTCTATGGCACATTGGACCCATAGCTTGTAGTTATGATTGATATTCTCTTGTTGCTGCCAACTTAATTCAAAAATCATAGATGAACAAACCTTGGTTGAAAATAATAAATTTATCAAACAAACTACATCATCACTCCAATTTCCTGCCATAACACTAATAGTAATTAATGCCTTTGAATTAATCAGTAATTTGATTACTTCAAATCTTCCTTGAAGTGTTTCCAAAGTTCTGATCATAGACAATTTTTTAGGTAACTTGAGGCTGTGAAATTCTTTAAGCCAGAGAGTGATTTTCTTAATTTCTTCATTATTGTTCGCTATCACAGAGGCAGCAACTCGTTCAGTGCCATATAATTGTGCAAAAGGATTTGGGATAATAGGATTTCTGAACTCTAAACTTTGATAATCCCAAGGTGTCGAGAATGTTCGCAGATACTACAATGTCCTTTCTACACATTGAGAAGCTCTTGTCTATGGCTTATTTTGACAATGGCCATTTTGTATTTCCCAATCTGCAAATGGTTCAAAGAGTTCATACTGGGGAAATGAATCTGTTCCTGTAAAATTTTCATCATTTCTTTGAGGAAATGCACCATCAAGTTCTTCAAAAAGATCAAGAATTCTTAACGACTTTAGAAACCTTCCTACCCTTTCGGTCATATTTATTTCATCAAAATCTAGCATTTTAGCAAAAGTATAAACAGCAAAAGAGAAATCTATACCTCCAATGATCTGATAATAATTCAAAGTTTGCAAAACCTTGATCATGGATTCAGTATATTCTTTAGTCCAATAATCATCAGGAGTCTTGAAATAAAGTTTTACCTTCATATTTGGCAGAGGATATACCTTTACCAATTCTTCATCTAGACCCAACAGAACACCAACATTTTTGGACTGCCAAGCTTGACATCTATGTATCCATTGATTTCTTCTCATTCTTAGTCCAATAACATTTTTAATTTCTTCGACCACATCACCAAGAATTAATTCAAGAATCTGAACTCTTTTTACAAAAGTTTCAAAGCTATCATCTGCAGGGGTCTTACCAGGAATAACAAAGATACCAGTTCTAAATAATTAGAAATACCTCGCACCCATTCAACATCAAAATCATACATTTGAAACCATATCTCTCATGCCAAAAGTCTACCTCTTGCGAGCTATTTTGATATCTTGGCTGATAAGAAATATTTGAAATTCATTGAGTCTGTTCTTATCAGGAACTTGGCAGGGGCGAAATATAATTCAAATTTTTGTATGCCATTAAAAATGGCAAGAGCTTCTTTTTCTACACGAAAATAATTTTTCTGGTGAATCAGAAATTCTCCAGAGGCATATGCACATAAAATTTCTTCTCTCATCTCTTCCTTTCTTTCAAAAAGGATGGCTGCCCAAAAATTATCGGATGCATCAGTCTGAAGGATGAGAGATCCACTACCCAGCAGTTTGAGCTCGGGGAGATTTTTGCATTCAGCTTTTAACATTTGAACTACTGTTGTGGCTTCTTGTGACCATCGAGAATGCAAATGTCTTCTGATTGGAGTAGTTTTTTCTGACAATCTAGCAATGTATTTATGCACATAGTTGAGTATTCCTAGAAATCGTTGAATCATTTTAGTATCCTATAATTGATCGGGAAATTCAGATAATTTTGTTCAAACATGGGGTTGCATCTAAATTTTACCATTGATAACATGGATACCCAAAAAATCAATACTATCTTGAAACATAAGCATTTTCTTTTCTAACAAAACAATACCATGCTGCTTTGCTTCTTCAAGAAATATCTATAAATGCTTCATATGTGATTCAAGATCCTCACTGTGAATCAAAATTTCATCAATATAGACAACAATAAAATCATATTTACAAAAAATATAGTCCATTCGCCGTTGAAAGAAAGCTGGAGCACTGTTCTGTCCAAATGGGACTACTCTCCATTGGAAAAAACCTACAGGACATGTGAATGCAATTTTGTGACAATCTTCTTCTTTGATTTGTATCTGGTAATAACCAGACTTCATGTCGAACTTACTAAACATCTTGCTATTCTGAATTTTTTGCATAATTGTTTCTTGGCAGGGCAGAGGATAGTTGAAGCCCTTTGTGATTACATCCAATGGTTTATAATTAATGACCATTCAATCTTTTCCTCTGACTATCTCTGAGTGATTTCTTATGAGGAAAGAAGAACAGGAATAATGAGAAGAACTAGGTTCGATTAACTTGAGTTTTGAGAGTTCTTCAATCTGCTTTTTGATTTCTTTTTCATCTATTTGAGTACAGGGTATAAGCTTCCCTATAACCCCGTTGTCATGCAGAGTAATTATTTCTTGCTGAGGACTTTCTTTAGTCCAGAATGCTTGAGGATTTTCAGAATAACATTTCAAAATTTCATCATAAATAGTCATTTGTTCGGGAGACCAATCAGGATTTCTGTTTGCCTTTTGTTTTGATTTTGTTTGACTCCTTTCTTCATAAATCTACAATACTTCTTGCCAATTATGAGAAGTATTCTGGGATTTTTTCATGCCGGCCTTCTTTTGGCTATTTTCTTTTCTGGCTTCTGAATTAGCCAAAGTCAATCTTGGAACTGAGATTGCCTTCTTTTTTATATTCAGAATAACTTTGTCATCACTAATTGTAACTGGCAACACAAAATTAATAAATGACATTCCAAGAAACAAACTTGCAGAGGCATCATAGTGCTGAATTGCAGAAATTTTTACAATACTCCCCCCTACTCTTAAAGATACGTTATCAACATAGTGGGTGAGATTGACAGAGCCACCAATGGTCTCAGAAATTAGAATATTTTGTAAAGGCTTCCATAATCCTTTGAATAAAGATGGGCGTGCTAAGTTATTGGAGCCACCTGTATCAATGAATGCATCCACAATGATCCATTCACCTTTAACTTGGACTTCAATAGGAATATAGAGAATATTGTTAGTTTTAACAATCTTTTTGAGAAAAGAAATTTCATCGAGATTAATAGATGTGGGAACGAGAAAAGATGAAGATGAATGAGAAACTATCTTTGGGTAAGGACAAAAAGAATTCAACGTGGATTGTGGAGGCAGAGAATTTAAAACAGAGTGTGAATTCTTAGTATCTCAATCAGTAGATAGATAGGGAATAGTAGAGATAGCATCATCTGAAATGGATTCAAATGTCTCATCAATGTAGTCATCAGAGCTATACTCATCACTAAAATGCAAGTCAGTTTCATTCTCAGATTCAGAACTATCATAGCAAATATTCATTTTCTGGCATGTGTCGGGAACTGACTCAATATCTCACAAGGAAGCATCAGTTAAAATATATACATCTGATACTTCATCTTGGGAATCAACAATTGGCCAATTATGTACAAAATCATCAATCTCTATATATGCTTTTAACTTGTTGGAAGAGCTTTTGGGACATTTTCTGGTGAAGTGACCTTCTTGTTTGCATATAAAACATGCATTGTCTCTTTTTGGTTGCCTGCACTTTTTAAATATTTGAACTTTCAGAATGGCTTTTTGGGATTGGCTACTCTCTTGGGCTTGAGTTTTCCATATTTTCTGGATTTTCTCTTTTTGAATGGTGTCCATGGTAATACAGAACAACAAACATCAATACCATGAGAAAAATCTTGAGCTTTCTTCTGCCAACAAAGATATCTAACTTTTTCTTGACACCGAAATAAGAGATATATCGAATAAGTCTGTTCAATCTTTTTCCCTTGAACGTCCAAATCTTTCATTATCATATCACCTAGATTACTAGGCAATTTTGACAGGAATGAAATCTTTTGAGTAGAATCATTGGTAAGATTAGCTTTAAAGATCTTGGCCATATAATCATTACCAAACTGATCTAAAAACTTTAAATCCTTCAATTCCATCTTGCTAGATCTGTTATAATCTATTTCTTTTCATTTGTCGGTTCGGGGACAAATTGGGTTTTGAGTAGCAATTCTAATGTAGCTAATCCTGCAACAGCTACATGCATCCGTTCTTCTTCTGATGGTCCCATCCACCAGTCATATACAATTCCGGCCATTCGTTTTTCTGCTAAAGCAAAAATAGATAGATTATCTAATTTAGAGACAATTTGCATTTGATATAGGGCACCAATCCAAACTCTGATGGATTTATCTAGATTTGTAGATTTGTCTAAATCTAGAACATATCCAGCGGCAAACACCACTGACCTAGATTAGACCTATCAGATTTGTAATTACCTTACCACATGGTGTGCACATGCATTATGCTCTATCAAGGGAGCACAATCAGCTCGAGTCGGCAGCTATTTTGACACAGAAGAGGTGGTGCAAAATTTTGTCTTAGGAGGCCATTTCCCACCCTTTACAAAACGATGATTTGCGTATTTCCATTCTTCAACAGGAGGAAACTGGATATGAGAAATATGATGCATTTTATTTACAACTAAAAAAGGTTTAGATTTAGGTATATATAGTTCAGTTGACGATAACTGTGGTTCAAAAAGACTGACTTCTTCAACTAGAGGGAGATCAACACATCTTGAAGAAGAAGCTTCAATAGAAGATACAGGGATTACATAACGTCATGGCCAGACGATAGGTCAAGGAATCTGTGGTTTTGCAGGAATAAGCTTTACTTGACCATTATTGATCGAGATTCTTCTGAGTTTTGACTCAGGCTTGCGATCATCTGCAATCGACTTATACTGAAAATACCAATTGCTTGGCAATTCAGTTTGATCATACAGAACACCTTCAACTTGACCATTTGAAATACCAACAGTAACACAGTCTTTTAAAATAGGTTGTTTGAGTTTAGGGTGAGCTGTGTTGGTTAACTGAAAAGAAGCTTGAATGAGTGTAGAAAGATACTCAGTATCTTCTATCATTTGAAGTCCTCGAACTCCTACCAATAGTTTCCAACAATCTTTAAGATGGATATCAACCAAGCTGATTGAATAATCAAGAAATATTGTACCATATTAACACCCAATAGATAGATTACCCAAAATAGTTCTTATTCTTGCATGGTCATAAATTTGGTGACGGGTATCAAAAACTTCAGCAATGGAGGGAGTATTTAATCCATGTCGAAACAAAGGAGCACGACCAATTCTAATACCACCAAAATGAAGATAGGAATACTTCTGATCCTTTACATAATGTCTAAATTTCCTGATCTCTTCATCAGAAAATAGATTTAAAACGACTATTTGTACTACGGGACCAGAAATTGAACCTCTGAAGAGTATGCTGAAATTCCTCACACCATCCACCACGGGCTCGAGAAATACGAGGAAACACGACTCCTTCAATCTTCAACTCACTTTACAATCCCGACTTAAGGCGATCTTGGAAAAAATTGTCCTTAGACAGGTGGCCCAGCAGGCTTCTGAATTAATTCGAATAAAAATGTTACATACCAAGTTATGCCTCAGAGTAGAGCTTTCTCATCTCTGATCTCTTAAAGCATAGAATACAAACACTCTTTCACACACTCACACATTCACTCACAACACAAACATGTCTCTCTACACACACAAGACTCATACTTATAAGTTTAGAAACATATGAGAATTATTGAAGGTCCTGTCAGACACTGCTTAGTCCAGACAGTGTCTATTCAATATTCTCAAGTACAATAATTAAAAGAAAATGCACTACCAAGGTCCCATCGGACTTCGATCACTATCATAATCGGAATTAGGATCATGTGTTTATGATGAAGATGAGGGAAGCTTTTACTTTAACCATGATTGATTTAACCACTCCAAATATTCTGTCTGCAATGTGTGGTCCTATTGCTCTTGACAATCTTAGTACAAATCCACGAAAATAGTTTCTTTTTCGTCGGATACCTTCTCTTTTCCTTTTTCCGTAGCTACTTTTTCTTTGTCGAGATTGTAGAAGATTCTGTTTTAGTGGTGCCTTGGATGACTGTCCGGTATCAAACTCTATAGTGTCAGTCATAACATAGAGATTCTTTTGTGCAAAGAGATATTTATTGTCCTCTTTCGTCCATCGATTTACATAAGCCATTCGATCTATCTCAATGTAAAGGAAGGAATCTTTTTTGCTTTTACGGAATTAAGGAATTGTTTCAACTGACAATTCAACTCCATCTAATAATTCCCATTTGAAAATTTGAAACATGCTGACAGAGCGTTCTATGGCACATTGGATCCATAGCTTGCAGTTATGATTGATATTATCTTGCTGTTGCCAAACTAATTCAAAAATCATAGATGAACAAACCTTGGTTAACAATAATAAATTTATCAAACAAACTACATCATCACTCCAATTTCTTGTCATAACACTAATAGTAATTAATGCCTTTGAATTAATTAGTAATTTGATTATTCCAAATCTTCCTTGAAGTGTTTCCAAAGTTCTGATCGTAGACAATTTTTCAGGTAACTTGAGGTTGTGAAATTCTTTAAGCGAGGGAGTGATTTTATTAATTTCTTCATTATTGTTGGCTATCACAGAGGCAGCAACTCGTTCAAGGCCATATAATTGTGCAAATGGATTTGGCATAATAGGATTTATGAACTCTAAACTTTGATAATCCCAAGGTGTCGAGAATGTTCGCATATATAGCAATGTCCTTTCAACACATTGAGAAGCTCTTGTCTGTGGCTTCTCTTGACAATGGCCATTTTTTATTTCCCAATCTGCAAATAGTTCAAAGAGTTCATACTGGGGAAATGAATCTATTCTTGCAAAATTTTCATCATTTCTTTGAAGAGATGCAGCATCAAGTAAACCTTCCTACCCTTTCGGTCATATTTATTTCATCCAAATCTAGCATTTTAGTAGAAGTATAAACAACAAAAGAGAAATCTATACCTCCAATGATCTGATAATAATTCAAAGTTTACAAAACCTTGATCATGGATTTAGTATATCCTTTAGTCCAGTAATCATCAAGAGTCTTGAAATAAAGTTTTACCTTCATATTTGGCAGAGGATATACCTTTACCAATTCTTCATCTAGACCCAACAGAACACCAACATTTTTGGATTGCCAAGCTTGACATCTGTGTATCCATTGATTTCTTCTCATTCTCAGTCCAATAACCTTTTTAATTTCTTCGACCACATCACCAAGAATTAATTTAGGAATCTGAAATCTTTTTACAAAAGTTTCAAAGCTATCATTTGCAGGGGTCTTACCAGGAATAACAGAAATATGAGTTCTTTGGTTATGAACATGGGCCTTGTTCATTTTCCTGGTAAGAGAGTCAGCTCAATAATTGGAAATACCTGGCACCCATTCAACATCAAAATCATACATTTGAAGCCATATCTGCCATGCCAAAACTCTACCTCTTGCGAACTATTTTGATATCTTGGATGATAAGAAATATTTGAAATTCATTGAATCTGTTCTTATCAGAAACTTGGCAGGGGCCAAATATAATTCAAATTTTTGTATGCCATTAAAAATGGCAAGAGTTTCTTTTTGTGCTGGAAAATTATTTTTTTGGCGAATCAGAAATTCTCTAGAGGCATATGCACATAAAGTTTCTTCTCCCGTCTCTTCCTTTCTTTCAAAAAGGATGGGTGCCCAAAAATTATCGGATGCATTAGTCTGAAGGGTGAGAAATCCATTACCTGGCGATTTGAGCTCAGTGAGATTTTTGCATTCAACTTTTAACATTTGAACTACTGTTGTGGCTTCTTGTGACCATAAAGAATGCAAATGTCTTCTGATTGGAGCAGTTTTTTCTGACAATCTAGGAATGTATTTATGCACATAGTTGAGTATTCCTAGAAATCTCTTAATCATTTTAGTATCCTGTAACTGATCGGGAAATTCAAATAATTTTGTTAAAACATGGGGTTGCATCTGAATTTTACCATTGATAACATGGATACCCAAAAAATCAATACTATCTTGAAACAGAAGCATTTTCTTTTCTGAGAAAACAATACCATGCTACTTTGCTTCTTCAATAAATATCTGTAAATGCTTCATATGTGATTCAAGATCCTCACTGTGAATCAAAATGCCATCAATATAGAACACAATAAAATCATATTTAGCAAAAATAGAGTCCATTCACCATTGAAAGAAAGCTGGAGCATTCTTCAGTCCAAATGGGACTACTCTCCATTAGAAAAAACATGTGGGACATGTGAATGCAGTTTTGTGACGATCTTCTTCTTTGATTTGTATCTGGTAATAACCAGACTTCATGTCGAACTTACTAAAGATATTGCTATTCTGAATTTTTTGCATAATTGTTTCCTGGCGGGGCAGAGGATAGTTGAAGCCCTTCGTGATTGCATTTAATGGTTTATAATTAATGACCATTCAATCTTTTCCTTTGACTATCTCTCAGTGATTTCTTACCAGGAAAGCAAAACAAGAATAATGAGAAGAACTAGGTTCGATTAACTTGAGATTTAAGAGTTCTTCAATCTGCTTTTTGATTTCTTTTTCATCTATTGGAGTACAGGGTATAAGCTTTCCTGTAACCCTGTTGTCATGCAGAGTAATTATTTCTTGCTGATGACTTTCTTTAGTCCAGAATGCTTGAGGATTTTCAGAACAACATTTCAACAACTCATCATAAATAGTCATTTGTTCAGGAGACCAATCAGGATTTCTATTTTCCTTTTGTCTTGATTTTGTTTGACTCCTTTCTTCATAAACTTGCAATACTTCTTGCCAATTATGAGAAGTATTCTGGGATTTTTTCATGCCGTCCTTCTTTTGGCTATTTTCTTTTCTGGCTTCTGAATTAGCCAAAGTCAATCTTGGAATTGAGATTACCTTCTTTTTTATATTGAGAATAACTTTTTCATCACTAATTGTAACTGGCAACACAGAATTAATAAATAGCATTCTTAGAAACAAACTTGCAGAGGCATCATAGTGCTGAATTGCAGAAATTTTTACAATACTCCGCCCTACTCTTAAAGATACGTTATCAACATAGTGGTTGAGATTGACATTTGAACTGCTATTGTGGCTTCTTGTGACCATCTAGAATGCAAATGTCTTCTAATTGGAGCAGTTTTATGTGACAATCTAGAAATGTATTTATGCACATAGTTGAGTATTCCTAGAAATCGCTGAATCATTTTAGTATTCTGTAACTGTTCGGGAAATTCAGACAATTTTGTTAAAACATGGGGTTGCATCTGAATTTTACCATTGATAACATGGATACCCAAAAAATCAATACTATCTTGAAATAGAAGCATTTTATTTTCTGACAAAACAATACCATGTTGCTTTGCTTCTTCAAGAAATATCTGTAAATGCTTCATATGTGATTCAAGATCCTGACTATGAATCAAAATTTCATCAATATAGACAACAATAAAATCATATTTACCAAAAATATAGTCCATTCGTCGTTGAAAGAAAGCTAGAGCATTCTTCAGTCCAAATGGGACTACTCTCCATTGGAGAAAACCTGCGGGACATGTGAATGCAATTTTGTGACAATCTTCTTCTTTGATTTGTATCTCGTAATAACCAGAATTCATGTCGAACTTACTAAAGATCTTGTTATTCTGAATTTTTGGCATAATTGTTTCGTGGCGGGGTAGACGATAGTTGAAGCCCTTTGTGATTGCATACAATTGTTTATAATTAATGACCATTCGATCTTTTCCTCTGCTATCTCTGAGTGATTTCTTACCAGGAAAGCAGAACATGAATAATGAGAAGAATTAGATTCGATTAACTTGAGATTTAAGAGTTCTTCAATCTGCTTTTTGATTTCCTTTTCATCTATTGGAGTACAAGGTATAAGCTTTCCTGTAACCCCATTGTCATGCAGAGTAATTATTTCTTGCTGAGGACTTTCTTTAGTCCAGAATGCTTGAGGATTTTCAGAACAACATTTCAACAATTCATCATAAATAGTCATTTGTTCAAGAGACCAATCAAGATTTATGTTTCCCTTTTGTTTTGATTTTTTTTTACTCCTTTCTTCATAAATCGGCAATACTTCTTGCCAATTATGAGAAGTATTCTGGGATTTTTTCATGTCGGCCTTCTTTTGGCTATTTTGTTTTCTGGCTTCTGCATTAGCCAAAGTCAATCTTGGAACTAAGATTGCCGTCTTTCTTATATTCAGAATAACTTTCTCATCATAAATTGTAACTGGAAACACAGAATTAATAAATGACATTCCAAGAAACAAACTTGCAGAGGCATCATAGTGCTGAATTGCAGAAATTTTTACAATACTCCCTCCTACTCTTAAAGATACATTATCAACATAGTGGGTGAGATTGACATTTGAACTGCTGTTGTCGCTTCTTGTGACCATCCAGAATGCAAATGTCTTCTGATTGGAGCAGTTTTTTCTGACAATCTAGCAATGTATTTATGCACATAGTTGAGTATTCCTAGAAATCATTGAATCATTTTAGTATCCTGTAACTGATCGGGAAATTCAGATAATTTTGTTAAAACATGGGGTTGCATCTGAATTTTACCATTGATAACATGGATACCCAAAAAATCAATACTATCTTGAAACATAAACATTTTCTTTTTTGAGAAGACAATACCATGCTGCTTTGCTTCTTCAAGAAATATATGTAAATGCTTCATATGTGATTCAAGACCCTGACTGTGAATCAAAATGTCATCAATATAGACAACAATAAAATCATACTTACCAAAAAATATAGGTCATTCACCATTGAAAGAAAGTTGGAACATTCTTCAGTCCAAATGGGACTACTCTCCATTGGAAAAAACCTGCGGGACATGTGAATGCAGTTTTGTGATAATCTTCTTCTTTGATTTGTATCTGGTAATAACTAGACTTCATGTCGAAGTTACTAAAGATATTGCTATTCTGAATTTTTTGCATAATTGTTTCCAGGTGGGGCAGAGGATAGTTGAAGCCCTTCGTGATTGCATTCAATGGTTTATAATTAATGATCATTCGATCTTTTCCTCTGACTATCTCTGAGTGATTTCTTACCAAGAAAGCAGAACAAGAATAATGAGAAGAACTAGGTTCGATTAACTTGAGATTTAAGACTTCTTCAATCTGCTTTTTGATTTCTTTTCCATCTATTGGAGTACAGGGAATAAGCTTTCCTGTAACCCCATTGTCATGCAGAGTAATTATTTCTTGCTGAGGACTTTATTTAGTCCAGAATACTTGAGGATTTTCAGAACAACAGTTCAACAATTCATCATAAAAAGTCATTTGTTCAGGAGACCAATCAGGATTTCTGTTTGCCTTTTGTTTTGATTTTGTTTGAGTGTTTTCTTCATAAATATGCAATACTTCTTGCCAATTATGAGAAGTCTTCTGGGATTTTTTCATGCCAGCCTTCTTTTGGCTATTTTCTTTTCTGACTTCTGAATTAGCCAAAGTCAATCTTGGAACTGAGATTGCCTTCTTTTTTATATTCAAAATAGCTTTGTCATCACTAATTGTAACTAGAAACACAAAATTAATAAACGACATTCCAAGAAACAAACTTGCAGAGGCATCATAGTGCTAAATTGCAGAAATTTTTACAATACTCCCCCCTACTCTTAAAGATACGTTATCAACATAGTGGGTGAGATTGATAGAGCCACCAATGGTCTCAAAAATCAGAATATTTTGTAAAGGCTTCCATAATCCTTTGAATAAAGATGGGCGTGCTAAGTTATTGGAGCCACCTGTATCAATGAATGCATCCACAGTGATCCATTCACCTTTAACTTGGACTTCAACAAGAATGTAGAGAAGAATGTTAGTTTTAACAATCTTTTTGAGAAAAGACCTTTCATTGAGATTAAGAGATGTGGGAATGGGCAATGATGAATATGAATGAGAAAATGTCTCTGGGTAATGACAAAAAGAATTCAATGTGGATTGTGGGGGCAAAGAATTTAAAATGGAGTGTGAATTCTTAGTATCTTGATCGATAGATAGAGAGGGAAAAGTAGAGATAGCATCATCTAAAATGGATTCAGAGGTCTCATCAATGTAGTCATCAAAGCTATACTCATCACTAAAATGCAAGTCAGTTTCATTCTCAGATTCAGAACAATCATAGCAAATATTCATTTTCTGGCATGTGTCGGGAACTGACTGAGTATCTGACAAGGAAGCATCAGTTAAAATATATACATCTGATACTTCATCTTGGGAATCAATAATTGACCAATTATCTACAAAATCATCAATCTTTATACATGCTTTCAACTTGTTGGAAGGGCTTTTGGGATATTTTCTGGCGAAGTGACCTTCTTGTTTGCATATAAAACATGCATTGTATCTTTTTAGTTGCCTGCGTTTTTTTAAATATTTGAACTTGCGGAATGGCTTTCTGGGATTGGCTACTCTCTTGGGCCTGAATTTTCCATATCTTCTGGATTTTCTCTTTTTGAATGGTGTCCATGGTAATACAGAATGACAAACATCAAGACCAGGAGAAAAATCTTGAGCTTTCTTCTGCCAACAAAGATATTTAACTTTTTCTTGACACCGAAATAAGAGATCTATCCAATAAGTCTGTTCAATCTTTTTCCCTTGAACGTCCAAATCTTTCGTTATCATATCACCTAGATTACTGGGAAATTTTGACAGGAATGAAATCTTTTGAGTAGAATCATTGGTAAGATTAGCTTTATAGATCTTGGCCATATAATCATTACCAAACTGATCTAAAAACTTTAAATCCTTCAATTCCATTCTTGCTAGATCTGTTACAATCTGTTTCTTTTCATCTGCCGGTTCGAGGACAAACTGGGTTTTGAGTAGCAATTCTAATGTAGCTAAGCCTGTAGCAGCTACATGCATCTGTTCTTCTTCTGATGGTCCCATCCACCAGTCATATACAATTCCGACCATTCGTTTTTCTGCTAAGGTAAAAATAGATAGATTATCTAATTTAGAGACAATTTGCATTTGATATAGGGAACCAATCCAAACTCTGATGGATTGAGCTGGATTTGTATATTTTTCTAAGTCTAGAACATATCAAGCGGCATTGGCTACAAACAAGTCTTCTTCAACCCTTGGGTACTTATGTACTTCACGAAGTACATTGGCTTTTTGGAGAGATAGAAAAATGAAGGAAGGGGATTTAGAGGCAGCATTTTCTAAAGTGGCTATCTCACTTTTTGATTTGTGAAGATTTAGTGATTTCGTTGGCTCTAGTCTATGTTCAGCTTGGGTGCTGGATTCAGCTTCACTGCCCTCTTGCTTTTCATTGATATCCCAATAGTTAGGATTATCCAGGGAGATAGAAAGTTTGGGAACCTTTTTTTCTCTCATTTTCTTTTCTTTTTTATTTTTCTCTTTTGCTTCTCTTCTTGCTTTTTCTTCTTGCTGTTCATCATGGATAAGGTTAAGATTAGCTAGGATTAGCTTAGACTGGGATCCTAAATCATCCAGAACTTCCTCTGCATGTGCACACCATGTGGTAAGGTAATTATCAATCTGATAGGTCTGAACTAGGTCAGTGGTGTTTAATGCATTATGCTTTATCAAGGGAGCAGTGTCAGCTCGGGTCGACCGCTGTTTTGACACAAAAGAGGTGGTGCAAAATTTTGTCTTAGGAGGCCATTTCCCACCCTTTACAAAACGATGATTTGCATATTGCCATTCTTCAACAGGAGGAAACTGGGTATGAGAAATACGATGCATTTTATTTACAGCTAAAAAAGGTTTAGATTCAGGTATATACAGTTCAGTTGACGATAACTGTGGTTCAGAAAGACTGACTTCTTCAACTGGAGGGAGATCGACGCGTCTTGAAGAAGAAGCTTCAGTAGAAGGTACAGGGATTACATAACGTCGTGGCCTGACGATAGGTCGAGGAATCTGTGGTTTTGTAGGAATAAGCTTTACTTGACCATTATTAATCGAGATTCTTTTGAGTTTTGACTCAAGCTTGTGATCATCTGCAATCGACTTATATTGAAAATACCAATTGCTTGGCAATTCAGTTTGATCATACAAAACACCTTCAACTTGAGCATTTGAAAGACCAACAGTAACACAATCTTTTAAAACGGGTTGTTTGAGTTTAGGGTGAGCTGTGTTGGTTAACTGAAAAGAAGCTTGAACCAGTGTAGAAAGATATTCAGTGCCTTCTATCATTTGAAGTCCTTGAACTCCTACCAGGAGTTTCCAACAATATTTAAGATGGATATCAGCCAAGCTGATTGAATAATCAGGAAATAATGTACCATATTGACACCCAGTAGATAGATTACCCAAAATAGTTCCTATTCTTGCATGGTCATAAATTTGGTGATGAGTATCAAAATCTTCAGCAATGCAGGGAGTATTTAATCCATGTCGGAACAAGGAGCAAGACTAATTCTAATACCACCAAAATGAAGATAGGAATACTTCTGATCCTTTACATACTGTCTAAATTTCTTGATCTCATCATCAGAAAATAGATTTAAAGCGACTATTTGGATTGCGGGACCAAATTTTTTTATAGTAACTTCCACTTCTTTCAAAAAAGATTTTCTTTTAAAAACAAACGACATAGGCAATTTATAGACATCAGTAGCATGGAGAGCAGGAGGATTCCAGCTCTAAGGATTCTCAATTGCTTTGGAATTTTCAGTAGATGCAAGGTCAGATTCAATAGTTCGAGAAGAGACTTTAGTGATAACTTTATGATCAATAGACGAGACAGAGCGTCACAGATTTGCCATAATTACAAACTATACCAGAGATTGACTAAAGTAGTGTTTATCTACTCAACAATTGTAGAACAAGAGCTTTTCGAAGGCTTCCTGGCTAGCTTTAGACTCTGTCTGTAGTTTATAACTTAGGACCAGAATAGGGCTCTGATACCAATTAAGATGATGGACTCAGTAACTTACTTGAACCTCTGAAGAGTATGCTGAAATTCCTCACACCATCCACCACGGGCTCGAGAAATATGAGGACACACGACTCCTTCGGTCTTCAACTCGCTTTACAATCCTGACTTAAGGCGATCTTGGAACAAACTGTCCTCAGACAGGCGGCCCAGCAGGCTTCAGAATTAATTCAAATAAAAATGTTACATACCAAGTTATGCCTCAGAGTAGAGCTTTCTGGTCTATGATCTCTTAAAGTATAGAATACAACCACTCTTTCACACACTCACATATTCACTCACAACACAAACGTGTCTCTCTACACACACAAGACTCATACTTATAAGTTTGGAAACATTCTGTTCAATATTCTCGAGTACAATAATTAAAAGAAAACTCACTACCAAGGTCCCATCGGACTTCGATAACTATGATATGATTGTAAGCTCCTCATGCTAGGGCGACTAAACATGTTGAGACCCTACACCTTCGTACAATTTTGTCTAGATTTTGCCAAAAGCTCATTCACGATTTAATGTTCTGATATTGCCGTTCAGCGTTATCGAGGTTTACCCATTGAACATCTCTTAAAATCCAGTCTGATTTGAAGTGTAAGTATCACGTATATATCTTTGACTACTTGCCGAAAAGGATATGGATGAGATCTGTCCATACATAGGATTCGCTCTTAGGCTATTATAATAAGGGACAGTAAAGGGATTGTTTATGAGCAAGAGTAATAGTTGGCTTCTTCAAATTCAACGATTAAAATTCGAAATATTAGAGACACGGCGGCATACAGCGGATGTGTCTAATCTCTTGCATAGTATTGTCTCTTTACTTTTAAGGTGTGCCATATGGTGATACGGTGATACTTATGAAGTGAAACACCAAATAATAATAATAGCGTTATCTTTCAAATTGCGCTCCACGCGCGACACACACCGCATAGCGCGGAACCGTACACACGCGAGAACCTTTGAACTGATGTAAAGTGGGGCCAATACGGAAACACCCCAGCAGTGCCACATTCATTGTTTTCTGGCTTTCGATATATGATTTGATTTCAAATGTTGCAAATCTGATTTGAGTCCATTGAAATTTAATGCTAATTTATTGAATGCCTATTGCTTGTTAGCAAAATGTGGTTTTATAAATTTTAGCAAGTAGTGAGATAGGCACTGAGTTTCTCTATATACTATATACCTGAAAGAATTATTCAATAGTTGTATGGTACATTTTGTAGATTTAAGCATTCAAATATATTAGAGAAAATTATGGAAATCTGTTAACATTTATTTTTTAACATTGTCTTTTTAAAAAAGATTATTGGAAAATTTAACTAGTTCATAATTAATTTAAAAAAAAATAATTAAATTGCGAAAAGAAAAAAAAAAAAAAAAAACGCTATAATACCATATGTTAATTTTAATGTAATGAGAATATCATTTCATTACATATACGCAATGAGTAATGATCCGTCATCCATCTCTAATACGAATCGGAAAATTTTTAACCGTTATGCATTATAATGTATTTTTCTTCTCCTTAATTCGTGCGACATGTTGCTTTAAGTTTTTTTAGATGTTGTAGAAAGTGTAACATTTAATGTCGAAGAGACATCATCGCTATATAAACATGGTATGAACCATCCTCTGCTCCACATTTTGTGATCGTTCGTGTATGGATGGCAGTGTCAAAATTGTTTGGGAAGGCATTGATATATTATAGGAATTGTGTGGGAAGACAATGATATATTATAGGAATGTAATTTATATTCTTTCCTTTCTTAGCCAGAGTTTTTCGAACTCGAGAACTAATCGTTTGTTCCACAAACAAGCTCGAAGCAATTCATGTGAAAATAAAAGCTCATATCCAGGATGTCTTCCATGTGTATTTCATGGGCTTTTTCCACTATTATCGGATCGTAGTACAGAGGCATCTGTCCGTAACTTCAGAATTTAATTCCAAAATTTTAATAAATCCTAAAAGAGGTTATTAATGTATTATTTTTTCTATTTCCACTAGCTTGAAGATATTAGTTTAGATTTATCTAATTCTCAATATATCATAGACTTCTCTTGTCACATCTAAATTTTTTTTCAAATTATTAATTCAAAATTATTAAATTTGAAAATAATAATAATAATATTAAATTTAATAATAACAATATTAATATTAAATTTAATAATAACAATAATATTAGTATTTACATTAATATAGATATTGGATTTTAATATTAATATTAAATTTAATATGTTTTTTATGAAAATAAAATCTATAATAAAACTATATCAAGTTAATATTTTATAATATTATAATATTGATTTGAAAATATTTGTGTTTTTAAATATTTCAAATATTTTTTTGGATATGGTTTTCTTTTTAAAGATGAATTTTTACAAATACTTAATTAAAATATATATTAAAAGATTTTGAAGCACATTTTTTGTGTTGAATTGTATTATATTTTATTATCTATAGTTATTTTCATTTTTGTTTTGGATGTACTTATATTTTTTATTTTTATTATTATTTTTTTATTTTTATTATTAATTTATTAGAAATGCGGCATACTAACATATCCCCTTATACTCAGTTGTTGAATGCGCCTCGTTGAATGCTTCTCTCACTACAATAAATATAGAGTATTCCTGTGAATTTCCCAAAAAACATCAAAATCACGCATAAGCTAAACCATATGTTTAAGGTTTTAATTGTTTAAGGTTTCGAATACTAATCGCAAAATGTAAGACTAAACAATTTGAAAATGTCTACGCCTTTCATTCTAATAAATCCATTCCTTACCATGTGCACTAATGACTAGAATGCATTAAAAAAAAAAAATACTACTATCCCATCAAAATTCACTTAAGAATAAATAAAGGTTGTTATATAATTGTGACATTATTAAAAGTACATGGAAGTGGTAATTAATTTATTATTAAAATGTAGTAATTTGGGTATTACAATTGTAGTGATTTGGTTTTATAATTATTCTACAGCAATTAAAACTAGAACATGTGTTTTAAATATTAATATAGATTCATTTTAAGTATGGATTTAATATAAGTCGAGAGGGGTTAAATTTCTTCACCGTAAATTTATTTTGAAGTACAAATATGATGTGTAATTTTTCATTATTTAAATTGTGTTATTGAATGTTATATAGAGTATATGAAAAAAGAAATTGTAAAATATTGATAATACTTCAAACATTTTAACCGTAAAAACTTATTATTTTCATGATATATACATATATTTTTAAAACAGTAAATTATAAACATACAACTTACATTTTACATAACATGTAGATTTTATGAGCAAACATTAAAATAAATTTTGTTATTAATATGCTTTTAAGTATATATCAATATTAATTTGTATTGAAATATTTTATTTCAACTCACATTAAATATTTTATTATATACAACATTAACACATTTTCTTTTAACATTTTTTTTCATATATAAATATATGATATGTTCATATGAACATAAATTAGTTGACATAAATCTTTAAACAATTTATTTAAATCTTATTTTAAAATATTTTTGAAAAGTGTAAGGTTTAAACATCATACTCACATTTTTTTTTACTACTAATTACCTTACATGCATAGTATATTCATTTTTGTTTTTTATTATAACTAGCATTTTTTTTTTCTATTTAGAGCATATTTTATTTTTACTTTAAGAGGGACACATGTCGAATCCATGTTGAACATGAACCAAATTACACATCTCCTCATATTGGGTTGTACAATGAGCCTCTCAACTCAATGATTGATATTATAATGAAAATAATGACATTATAACGATAATGAAAATAGTGACATTATAATGGGGATAATATAATTTAGAGCATCAAAATTTTGAAATTTGAGTTTTTATTAAACTATAAATTTGGAAAAAATCATCTCTTATTTTATATATAATTAATTATTACATGTTCATTAATATGTGTATGGATATAGTTTACACTAGCACAACCAAATTTATTAATGTGGTTGACAGACAGTTACTTTTATACGTCCATTGTCATATATAAAAGGTGGAAAATGATGTAAGTCGATGTATATCAATCACATTAATAAATGTCATTGTGCTAATTGATGGTCTGTGAATGTGAAGTAGATTCATTGACCATGGCTCAAGAAGGTTCATGAATTTGATCATAATATTAATGTTAATATGTTAATAATAACGTTAGCCTTAGTATGTTAACATATTAATGTTAACCTTAATATTCATATTCATATTAACATTAACATTAATATTAATATTAACAGTTACATTAATATTAATGTTAACATTAATATTAATATGTCAATGTGATTTAACATTTAAAATATTAATGTTAATTTGTTTTTCAATATATGTATTATAATTTTAATATTGAATAATAAGTAATAATTTTTGGTTTATTATTATCCATTATCATCGACAATACTTAAGATTACATTATGTGATAAAGGTGGTATAAAAAATTAGCGTGTGTGAGGTGGATTTGTTGACCTTAATTTACACTAGTTAATATTAATATAATAATATTAATATTTATAGTTAATACTATTATTATTGTTATTATTATTACCCCACTTTATTAATGGACGCTAACATTATTATTAAATGTTAAATATCATTGAGAGACATGAATATTATTATTAAATATTAAAATTTATTCACATTCGATCATGATGATGATAATGATGTTATTATTATTCTTATTATTAAACATTTTCAAATATTGATTGTCACCGAACAAGGAATACCTTAGTTGGTTAAGGTTCATAATTCTTGACTTTGGTTAACTATGCTTTCCTATAATTGAATATAGTCGAGTTACATTTACCATGGACAATTATGAGTGAACAAGGTTGGCTATTGCTAATTATGGTAAACATAGGGTTGACCAACTTTGATCATGGTCATCTATTTAAACATTGACAATAAATGGTGACCTTGTTTGACTACATTTGACTAATGAGGTTGACTATGTTTGATTACTAACACTAATCAATAATATTAATGGGTGATTATGTTTAACCAAAGTGTAAGAGTGCTAACTATCATAGTCAAATATAGTTGAACTTAGTTAAGCACTTTATTAAATGTGGTTGACTAATTTTATAATGTCGCAATGCAAATTTGGATAAATTGCTGTGTGGTGTATTATTGAAAGAAAGATTGTCACATGGCAATAATGTGTGTCCTAATGTAACGTTGGATGAACTTCTCTAAGGTCATTATGATGTCCAAATATCATTATTATTTTGATTAGTCAACTTTAATTATATTAATAATATTATCATTAAACATTTTTAAATCTTGAGTTTCACTAACCAATGATGACCTTAGTTGACTAAGGTTGAAAATGTTTGAGTTTGGTTAACCATGGTTGCCTATAATTTAATACGGTTGAGTTATGTTGACTAGGGAAAAGTGTGAGTGCACAATGTTGAGTATTGTTAAATATGGTAAACATAGGGTTGATCAGGATTGTGCATGGTCAACTATTTAAATAATCATTATAAAGATTGACTTTAATTGACTTTGTTGAAAGTTGTGCTTGAATAATTTTGTAATGTCATAGTGTCACATTGGATAAATTGCAATAGAATGTAACATTACAACAATGATTATCGCATTGCGACAACGTTTTTAACAATGCGATGTTGGATAGATTTCTCTACCATTCCAACATCACAACATGTTTTATTAAAAATATTAACCAATAATATTAATAACCAATGATGTTTAACCAAAGTTGAATATTGTTGACTCTCAAACATAATCAAAGATAATCAACCACATTAGTAAATGCAGTTGACTAAATTTGTAGTGCCATAGTTGACCTTGGACATATTTCATTACCATTCCAATGTCACAACAAGTTTAATTAAAGATTGTTCACTATTAAACATAGTCTAATATAGTCGAACATAATTAACTAAATTAATAAATGTGGTTGAATAATTCTATAATGTAATGTAACATTGCAACAATGGTTGTCACATTGCGACATTGAATAAATTTTTATACCATTCCAATTTCACAATATTATTATTAGTATTATTAATCAACTTTATAAATATTATTATTACAAAATTAAAATACATTTTTTACATTTGGAAAATAATTCTAAAATTAAAATACATCTATCACATTCAAAAATAAATAAATCCAAAATTAAAATACTTCGGAAACTATCTGTACTCAGATGTACTATGGCAGGATCGGAATGAAGGTAAACATTTTTAAATTATTTAATCTTCGCCTTCTTTTTTTGGATCGGAATGAAGGTAAACATTTTTAAATTATTTAATCTTCGCTTTCTTTTTTTGGATTACACTACTCTACGGTAGACAATAATGCATACACAAAACCAGGCGCATGCTGTCTCTCTGTGGCCTTCACATGATCATTTCTGAAATCGACAATAAACCAAACGTACACATCGCGCATATCTACACAGCCCACGATATTACGGTAGATAAACATTTAGTGGAGCGACAAAGAAAGTCGTATGCTCCTCTAAGAGTTATTATTTGTTCCATGCGGACTCATGAGTGGAATTGACAAGATAAACAAAGTGCAACTAAACATGGAACCTTCTCTGGTTCCACTTTTCTCATTTCCCTTGAGTTGTTTCCAGCTTGTTGGCTAAACGAACGATTGTTTCTCGAGGTGGAGATACTCTATTTAGGCAAGGAACTAATTTACATTACATTAATGAAATAATAAATTAAATTAAATTAATAGTGAAATGTAATGAAAAAATGTTTATTGCCTTGCAAAAAAAAGTATTCTTTACCTTTTGAATCTTTGTGGCAAATTCATGATTCGTGCTCCGTTACTAATTGGTAAAGCAGGGAGGATATCATGATTCATTTGATGCTTATATAGGATGGTCTCTCCTCGAAAATAAGAGTTACAGTTTATACTATTTTATTTTAAATTAATGTAAAACACTAATAAAATTAAGGGAGAAATAAATAAAGGAAAAACATAAGTATTTTACAGTTGATAACTAAAGAATATAGAGCACTGAAGATTTAATACTCACAAAGAATGGAAAGCAAAAAAATGGAGATTCAAAATTAGAGCTAAATAGATTACATTGTAAATATCAATAATAAATGACTTAAGTAGAACTCTACACCTATGGAGTAGAACTAGAGCAAAACTCAACTTTCTATGGCTTGTAGTAGACAATGGAATTGAATGTGATGACGCCTAGATGAGAGTGAGATTAATCTTTCAACATCCCCTCCTAATCTCAACTCTTACAAGTGGAATCAGTTATAATGCCTAATTTCTCTCTTTGAAATTCAAATGCATTCTTGCCCAATGGCTTTGTGAAAATATATGCAAGGTGATCATTGGAACCACAAAAGGTCCTATCATTGACAAGACATGGATGAAATGAAAATAGTTTGTCAATGTGGTTGCTTTTTTTGTAGAAAACAAGATTTTTTGATAAGTAAATTGTTGACCTATTATCATAGTAAATTTGAGTTGGCTCCTTCTTAATATTTGAAATATATTTCAATAATATTCTAGACCATTCTGCCCCTACAGAAGATATTGAAACGATTGAATTTTTCTTGGATTCCCATGAAATCATGTTGGTTTCCAGATGAAAAACATACCGTGAGGTTTTTTTGCAATCATCTAAACACCTTGCATAATCGATGTCTATATAACCTCAAAGTGAACAATTTTTAGAATGTGTATAGAACCAACCATAGTCTATTGTACCTGCAATACACTTTAAGATCCTTTTTGAAACCTTCCAATGAGAAATATTAGGCGACTAAATAAACGTGGAGACAAAATTTGTTTCGAACATAATTTGCTGCAAACATAATATCAACTCTAGTTGAAGTGAGATATAACAAACTACAAGCTACAATTTTATAGAGTGTGGGATCAACTCGTGGTGCTACATCTTCTTTACTCTTTTTTGTGCCTTGAGAAATTGGTGTATCTACATGTTTGCAATTGGGCATTCTAAATTTTTGGATGATGTCACCGTCATATTTTTGTTGAAATCACGATTTTTTTTACACCAAAACGAGTAGGTTTTAGTAAACTGACACATCATGAGAGTTAATAGATCCAGGAGAGGGAGTTAAGCCATGTCGTGAAACACATGGGGAGTGTTGGATTATCCAATTTCTGATAATCTCCCCCCGAGGCAAGCATGGTGTGATTCGAACTCAAGACATTTAGCTCTCATACCATGACAAAAATTTAAGAGAAAAAAACGATGGAGGATATCTCTTCTGAGTATTATGAATAAGTTAAATAATATTACATTGGAAACATGAGTAGTAAATTACTAGAGTCAAACTTGATTAAATTGGACTACGTGAAACTAAACCAGGACACTTGGATGAACAATTTTGACAGTTAATATGCTATTGGAATTACAATTCCCCAACAATAACCTCTCCAAATTATATTTAAATACTAAAAGAATAATACATATAGGCCCTTATGAAGGGCATTATAGGCAATGAAAAATCTAGCGAAATTAAAGCACATAACAAGGATTGTATCACTTACTTGGGAGCATTAGATAGAGATAATACTGAAGCTTGGAAATTTTGGTTACACCCTCCTCTCCCCTCTCCTCCCCTCCCCTCCTTGCTACATTATCATCAATGCTATCTTTTTCATGCTGCCTCAAGACACATTATCCCGTCATCCCTAGCAAACTCAACTCTAGTCTCCTCTTCATCTAAAACTTCATCCCAAAATTGTGCTTTGGACATGTCATTTACCTTTTGGCTTCCACACGATATGGTGTCGTCAAACATTGGAAACCCTACCTTGCCATCCTCCTCATCTCCTTTCTTGATACCTATTTCTTCAAATTAAAATTGACTTTCTCTATTAATTATAATATTAAAGATGTTCGGTCCAATTATCATTAGGATTTCTCTAATATTTATTTTCCAAATTTATTCAATATTATTATGAACCATTCTAATATTAATGATACTATTTGTTATTTAAATAAATATTTTCCAATGTAAATTTAAAAAATATTATAATTATAAAAAAATTACTTTCCACTATTAATTTTGTTTTCTTTCCTACATCTATAGGATTTCCTTTGTACTCCAAAGAGATTCTGGAATAACTCCATTGCAATAATTGTCATGCTAATATAATATACATTGACAATGGTTGCAATAACATTATTGTTTGGTCTATCATATTTCTATTTACATGTATTATCAAAGATAGAAAATATAGTTTATATCATTTGTATTCAATAGATTCTTTCAATCTATTATACTAAAGTGTTGGAGGGAAGAAGGAATATTTCCCACCCTTAAATTTAAGGTGTCCACTCAATTTATTTAAAACTTTATTAATTACCACATAGTATGAACACTCAAAACCTCAGCCACTTACACTTTTATTAAATATTTGGCTTGATTATGAATACATTACAAAGAATCATGCATATAACTCCAATACCAAGTCGTGCTGCATATATCATCCTTATAGTAGTTGGATTGGATCAATGGTAATATCATATACCCTACATTTATGGGTCGACATATCAATGTGCGATTAATATATTTCAGTCGTGGAGATCTATCGTCCACATTGCACCCATCACATGGAATTCACATGGAGTACGGTTACGTTGAAGTATTAGTGGTTGCGATGAGCGTTTATGATCCAAGAGTGTGCTTACGTTAGGGCTTGCCCCAAAAAATAACTTCCCAAGGTTGCACATATTTCGTTTCTCATTTCAGTCATCCACAACTCTGCATGCCGGTAAGGGATGCCGCCAAGGTTTTTTCATGCATCTACGATGTTTTCTAGCCTGCAAATCATAATTTTACCACTAGCATTATTGTGGAGAAGAAGTTCCCCCCCTCATTATCGTGGTATCTGCTCCTTCTAGAATTAATTTATGTTGACCATTCCTTTCGAAGTTTTATGGTTTTCGCGTTGGAAAATTGGTCTGTTGCTTTAGTTACTAATGGTTTTTCTTATGGCTGCAGGAGAGGCGAATTTCACTTATGCCTTTGGAATTTGTGTTGGCTCGGCTCTATGAGTCATTAACATTTTTGGAACTTAGATTTTCACGTGTGTATAAATCAATACTATAGTTTTTATAATTATTTTATGGCAGTTTTTATTTGTTTTTGTAAAACCCTAACTCCTTTTGCCGGCTCTCGTGATGGAAAAGGGGAATTGGGGTTTCTCATTTTCAAATGGCACAAGTCTAGTGAATAGGTAATACTCGCTACGCTTTGATGTATCTTTCACTTTGTTGTACAATAGGGTCGTTCGACACTTTTATAAATTGAAGTTTTTTGTTTTCAAGTTTTTCCTATAAGTGAATGCATTATTCTTTAGCAAAAGGAGAATTGGGGCTTCTCATTTTCAGATGGCAAATGTCTAGTGAATAGGTAGTACTCGCTACACTTTGATCCATCTTTCACTTTGTTGTACAATAGGGTCGTTCGACACTTTTATAAATTGAGGTCTTTTGTTTACAAGGTTTTCCTACAAGTGAATGCATTATTCTTTGGAGTTTTTTCCTTTAGTCTAATTGACTCAGACCTCTACCTTTGTGCTCTGCCTGCATAAATTTTATCTTGTAACGTGACCTTTGTTTGTGTTTGAAGGTTGCATTGGAGAGTTTTTCCATAATGTCGATAGTTACACATAACCATACCTCTTGTAACTCATTGCATTATTTGGGTTATTTGTAATTGGCGTACTACTCGTTGATATTAAATTTTAATTGTCACCCTTTTTCTCTTTTGCAGGAAAATCGATGGGCTTGGGGATAACCGTGTGGCTTTATTACAGGTAATGTGGATTCTATATGATTGCCTTTTTATTCATTCATCACTAGTTATGTTCCCTTTTCACTCAGGACTAATTAACCTATCATGTTTCTCCGCCAGGTACCCCAAAGAAATTTGTGAAGCATTTGTTTAATCGCAATGACTTAAGGTCTTGGTTATCAACACTTTGATTCGAGTATTATTCTTATAGTTCGGCATTCTTCCTAGTGTTTCCTCTTGTCTTGGGTGACCTAGCATGAGTGCATGCTTACAGACTTCAATTAAAAGTTCCCATAGCTCTCGCTCCGTTTTTGTTTTTTTAATTATTTTTGTTGTAGAGAGACATCTATATTTGGCTCCATCTTATTATTTAAGAGGTCCTTATATGACCTTTCATTCTAGATGTTTAAAAACTATACCTTTGTAATTATTGTAATGGATTTACATATTATAATGGCACCTTTGTTTTAGATCATTTTTATTTTGTTATATTCCAAGTTAGCAAGCTCCATGGTTCTGTGTATTAAATTTGTTTCCTCTGGCAGTTAAGAAGGCTATCTAGCCTCATATATGAACTGAAAAGTAGTAATGATCATTTAGCTATCAATGTATGCTCAACCTCGACCTCAACCATCCTCTATCTAATTTCAGTTCTAAAATATCTTTCAAAATATCGATTGGAATTAATTTCACCGAGAGGGAATCATTCCTTGTTATTTTATGTTTCCAACCAAAAATTCTTTCGCTCTTTCTCTATTTTAGAAAATAAGTCTACTTATTCCTTCAAAATTCATTCTATAATTACTAGTATAGGATTACATTAACTCTCTGTCTCGTCAGGTATAAAATTAATTTACATTCATGATATAATTAGCAATGATTCTGTAACAAAATTTATAAACTTAAACAGCGATTCTGCGTGCGGAAAAAATTCAATGAATCGTTGAAACTTAATGCCGAGGGATATGAATTACCTCCAACCATTGGTGAAACTCTTGATGCCGCTTCTTTCTGAAAACCACGCTCCAGTTATCCAAGCAAAAAGAAAACAATGCAGAAATTCTCAAGGCACTTCCAAGCTCTGCGATCTCAGCTAGATGGTGTGAAAAACTGAAGGGGATTGAGATCAGAGCTTGGGGACCAAACAAATGAGTTTATAGCTAAGCTTCCATCAAGCTTCTAATAGCTATGTGTTAGATGTCCCACAGATCAAGGCAAAGAACTCGAATCAAAGTAATGGACCACTTTAGTAGCTCCCAATAATAAATTTAGTAATTGCAATTGATTTTCTTAACTTAAGGAAACTACTGCAGTTGGTTTCCATAAGTTAAGGAAAGACTGCAATTTAAATTCCATAATTGTAGGCAGCAATTGTGCAAAATTAATGGAGCTTAACATTCTCCCACTTGGTCCATACTTCCAAACTTAATGTCTCAACTTAAAAACCATTGATAATCTGTATTAAGTAATAGATACATGAATCTTGGCGATAAGTCCTCTAATGACGAGTATTATCTTCCATGTATTACTATGCATTTATTCTTATTATAATTTATGTGGCAACAATTTCTTAATGAATAAACCTTATGTTTATTCTTGGTCCTTCTTAAATGAATTTTCTCAAATCAACTTAAGGTGCACATAAATATGAGAAAAAACATCACAATAATTAAGAATTTCATTAAAATAACATTGTCCATACAATGAGAAACTACATAATGGGACCAAGTCCCATATTCAATACATGATCCTTGAATTTAAACGGTGGCATGCCCTTAGTCAAAGGATCAGCAATCATCAACTCAGTGCTGACGTGCTCAATGACCACTTTCTTTTCTTTAACACGTTCCCTTATAGCTAAATACTTAATGTCGATGTGTTTATTTCGACTCCCACTTTTATTGTTTTTAGCCATAAAAACAGCAGCTGAATTATCACAATATATTCTCAATGCCTTAGAGATAGAATCCATAATTCTAAGCCCAGAAATGAAACTCCTAAGTCATACACCATGTAAAGTAGCCTCAAAACAGGAGACGAATTCGACTTCCATAGTAGAAGTGGCAATCAGGGTCTGCTTGGCACTCCTGCATGATACAGCTCCACCAGCCATCATAAAAATGTAACGTGATGTTGATTTGCGTGAATCAACACACCCAGCAAAGTCAGAATCTGAGTAGCCAATTACTTCCAAGTTATCCGTCCGTCTATACATAAGCATGTAGTCTTTGGTTCCTTGAAGGTACCTCATTACTTTCTTTGCAGCTCTCCAGTGGTCTAAACCTGGATCACTCTGATATCGTCCCAACATTCCCACAACAAATGCAATGTCAGGTCTTGTGCGGACTTGAGCATACATTAGGCTTCCGACAGCAGAAGCATATGGAATGTTCTTCATTTGTTCCCTTTCAAAATCGTTCTTCGGGCATTGGTTCAAATTGAACCTATCACCCTTCACAATGGGAGCTACACTTGGTGAACAATCCTTCATCCGAAATCTCTCTAAAATTTTATTAATATAGGTTTCCTGTGATAGACCCAAGATGCCTCGAAATTTGTCTCTATGGATCTTAATGCCAATGACATAAGATGCCTCACCCATATCCTTCATATCAAAATTTTTAGAGAGGAATTGTTTCACCTCATGTAGCAAACCCTTATCATTGGTTGCTAGCAAAAGGTCATCCACATATAAAACAAGAAAACAAATCTTACTCCCACTAACTTTCAGGTATATACATTGATCCATAATGTTTTCCACAAAACCAAAAGAAGAAACTACATTATGGAATTTCAAATACCATTGGTGGGATGCTTGTTTTAAACCATATAATGACTTATTGAGCTTACAAACCAATTGCTCACCATCACTAGAGGGGAATCCTTCAGGTTGTTTCATGTAAACCTCTTCCTCTAGATCTCCATTAAGAAAAGCCGTTTTCACGTCCATTTGATGCAACTCCAAGTCAAAATGGGCTACTAATGCCATAATAACGCGCAAGGAATCTTTCTTAGATACAGGAGAAAAAGTCTCCGTGTAGTCGATTTCTTCTTTTTGAGTGAATCCCTTGGCAACAAGTCTTGCCTTGTATCTCTCAATGTTGCCCAATGAGTCTTTCTTTGTCTTAAAGACCCATTTACATCTAATGGCTTTTGCACCATTAGGCAACTCAAAAAGATCCCAGACTTCTTTACTCTTTATGGAATTCATCTCTTCCTTCATGGCATTGTACCATAGTTCTAATTCTTTGCAACTCATGGCTTGTGAAAAGGACTCAGGATCATTTTCGGCTCCAATGTTGTAGCTAGATTCTTGTAGATACACAACATAATCATTAGGAATTGTTGATCTCTTAGGTCTAGTAGATCTTCTTAATGTTGTACCATCATCTTCGTGAGAAGTATGTGGTTCAACTTGTTGTTCAAAAGTTCCTTGCAACTCTTGAACTCCTTGATCTACTAGAATATCGTCAGCAGCTTGTGGAACTTCAACAATTAGTTGTTCAACACCAGTTTGTACTTGAGGGGTGCTATGAACAATAACCAATCTATCACTTGAAGTGGAAGGTTGAGATTCTGAATGATCCTTCTCAGAAACTATGTTTCTGGTTTGATCGCTCCTACTGATCAAGTCATTTTCAAGAAACTTTGCATTTCTTGATTCCACAATCCTAGTGCTGTGAGATGGACAATAAAATCTATAACCTTTAGACCTTTCAGCATATCTAATGAAATACCCACTAATGGTCCTTGGGTCCAGCTTCTTCTCTTGTGGATTATAAATTCTCACTTCAGACGGGCATCCCCAAATGTGCATATGTCGTAAACTCGGTTTCCAACCTTTCCATAATTCAAATGGCGTTTTAGGAACCACCTTGGTTGGAACTCGGTTTAATATATACACTGTCGTCTTAAGTGCTTCAGTCCACAAGTATTTAGGAAGATTGGAGATGCTAAGCATACTCCGCACCATGTCCAATAATGTTCGATTTCTTCTTTCTGCTACACCATTCTGGTTGGGTGAACCAGGCATGGTGTATTGGGAAACAATCCCATGCTCTTGAAGAAACTTAGCAAATGGCCCAGGTGCTTGTCCATCTTCTGTGTATCTACCATAATATTCTCCACCTCTATCTGATCTCACGATCTTAATTTGCTTGCCTCATTGTTTCTCTACTTCAGCCTTAAAGATCTTAAAGGCATCTAATGCTTCACTCTTTTTATGAAGCATGTAGAGATACATATATCGTGAGTAATCATCTATAAAGGAGATGAAGTATCTCTGACCATGTGAGTCCATGTCTGGACTACATATATAAGTATGTATGATTTCTAATATGTCTGAACTCCTATTGGCACCTTTCTTTGACTTGTTGGTCTGCTTTCCCTTTATGCAGTCCACACAAGTCTGAAAATCAGTAAAATCTAGAGTATTAAGTATTCCTTCATTTACCGATCTTTTAATTCTTTCTATGGAGATATGACCTAGTCTCCAGTGCCATAATTTACAAGAATCTTTATTAATAACACATCTTTTAGTGCCAGTGTGAACATGCATTGAATCATAAGTGACATTGTTTTGTAAATTAATGCAGTAAAGACTGTTAGACAAAATACCATTCCCAACATAATCAGATTTATAGAATAGACTGAAAGATTTTTCTGAAAAGTTTAAGGAATATCAAAAGGGTACAAGCCTTGAAACTGATATCAAGTTTCTAGAAAAACATGGAACATAAAAGGTCTTTTCTAATTCCAAAACAAAACCACTACTTAAAGTTAAATAACATGTTCCTATAGCTTCCACATGCGAGCCCATCTTGTTTCCTGATAAGATGCTTTGCTCACTTCCCACTGGCTTCCTTAGGTTTTGCAAACTTTGCAAGGAATTCGAAATGTGAATTGTTGATCCAGAATCAATCGACCATGTGTTAATATTAACGTTAACCATATTAGATTCATAACAAACAAACGAGATTAAATTACCTTTGTCTGCAAGCCATTTCTGAAATTTGGCGCATTCCTTCTTCATGTGTCCCTTCTTTTTACAGAAAAAACACTTGGAAACCTTCTTGATATCTGCTTGGGGAGGTACTTTACCTTTCCCTTTCCGATTGGCTTGAGATTTGCCCTTTCCACGCGTTTCCAGCATTGCACTCTCTCCCAGTTCCATCACCAGTCTCTCTTCCTCTTGAACACACATGGTCATGAGTTCATTAATTGACCATTTATCCTTATGTGTGTTGTATGAGATTTTGAAAGGTCCATATTGGTGTGGAAGGGTGTTCAGGATGTAGTGCACTAGGAAGGACTCCGATATTTCAACCTCGAGTTTCTTCAATTGAGCCACAGTGTCCCTCATCTGCATGATGTGCTCGCGCACACCTTTCACACTGGTGAGCCTTAGGGATGAAAATTTCATGATTAGGGTGCTTGCTAGTGCCTTGTCTGAAGAGACGAATTGATCATCAATGGCCTTCAACAAGTCTCGGACCTTTTCATGCTGATCAACGGAACCTCGAATACCAGCTGAAATTTTGGTCTTAATGAACATCATGCTTAGACGATTGGATCGCTCCCATCGTTCATAAAGTGTGATGTCCGCTACAGTGCTGGTATTAGTGAGTGCCGATGGTTCATCTTTCCTGATAGCATAATCTATGTCCATCCACCCTAAATGAAGGAGAATCCTCTCCTTCCAAATTTTATAGTTATCTCCCTTAAGTTCGGGAATGTCACAACGAATTTCAGAGAAATTTGCAGGTTGTACTACTGCATTAAAAAATCACATGCTTATGTTAAAATTGAGGCTTAATAAACTTTCATGTTTTACCAATGTAAATCATGCTAAAAAAATTGAATCAAATGACGTAAAAATTCCCTGTGGGCTAAATTTTTAATTCAAACAGATTCAATAAAACTTTATGATAAAACTTATTAATTCATAACTCCTGTGGGTAGGTTATGAAATTTTATCCTAATTAATTAGATAAATATAATAAAGATTCCTGTGGGATAAAATTTATTATATTCAGTCTAATTAACTACAATTTAATGTCTAAATAATCTTTATGTGATCTAACCAATCAAAATATATAATTTTATTTAATTAAAGATGATGTGGCTATTCTCTAATTAATTAAAATTATATGGATCACTAGACATTATTTTTGTTGCATAAACAAAACTTAACCAGAGAGAAAAATAATGTTTACTGAAAGGAGTAAGTCAAAATGACATTTTAATAAACTCCATATAACTGTAATAATTCTCCAGCAAAATCAAAATTGAGGTTAAAGCAGTCAGCATTACCGAAAATGACTACAAATTGATTGTTCAATTTATAAACTAAACCCGGAGATTGACTGAAGCAACGTTGATTTACTTTGCACTTGCATAGCAAATGCAGTTCGAAGGCTAGCTGGCTTGACTTCAGGCTTCGTCCTTAAGTTTATAAAACAACAAAGGATAGACCAACGAACAAGTTATTTTGCTCACAAGATAAAATTTGAAGTGCTGAACAACGCATTTACAAATTCTATCATCTATCTTATTCATTATTAAAAAATAAAAATTGAACCAATATGGATTTCAACCCATTGTCATTACATTGGGTATTTATATAAGTGGAATATTTCAAAAGAAATTCCACCAACATCTTTGCACATTGATGGGAAAAGCTGATTTATGATACAAGCGCAATTTCCCCTTATGGAAAAGAAAGATTGAAAGATACTTTTTCATTTAAAACACTAGGCATAATATTGGAAACAGAAATTATAATATGTTTAATCCATAAAGGAGTGAAAATACAAATTTTCCCCAACATTTTCCAGCGATAGCACAATTATAATATAATATAATTAGCACATATCCAAATCAAACTCCATACACGCTGACATTTAAAACTATAAAACACCAGAAAACCGATAGTCGTTCTGTTCACGTCATTTTCTACATTTAAACTATAAAATGGAAATCCAACGATTCCAAAATATCGGCTGCTCTTCTATAGATGCCAAAATAGCGCTTAAAATGGCTGCTAAAAAACCCAAAAAAGCGCTGGCAAATCGCCGATGATATGCGTTTTCATTAATAAAGAAAAGAAATTGACGAACAACAAGAACAGGAAGGCCGTTGAGTCTAATTCCGGGCAGCTTCGGGAGTTGATACGAATTTCACTTAATTCATAAAGGGAAAACTTGAAAAGAAAGAGATACGATTTTATCCCAGACTAATTAGTTGCAAAATAAACACATGACTTTCAAGGCTATTGTTAGGAATCGATATTGTGTATAATTTCAATGCCAATGACACAAAATTTGTAAACAAATGGAAGTCAAATTTTAATGTATTTTAATGTACATCAGGCCCAAACTGCGTTGGCACTCATTCGCTGTTATGGCACAGAATATAATCGCAGATGCCCGTGTATTTATATTAGAAGTAAACAAATGGGCAACAGGCCCGTGAATTTTAATGCGCGCCCATAAAAAAACAGATCCGTGTATTTTAATGTGCGCCCATAAACAAATGGGCATCAGGCCCGTGTATTTTGTATTGTTAGTAATATTTCATTATAACAGATCTAAATGAAAGGTACGCAGATCGATTCTGTGCTCAGACATTCATGAAAATAATTTTCTGTACATGGTTCAAATCAAATCACTTCCAAACATTCGAATCCAACCAAGGCAGAGATATAGTGGCTCTGATACCAAATGTAAGAAAATTTATAAACTTAAACAGCGATTCTGCATGCGGAAAAAATTCAATGAATCGTTCAAACTTAATGCCCAGGGATATGAATTACCTCCAGACATTGGTGAAACTCTTGATGCCGCTTCTTTCTGAAAACCATGCTCCAGCTATCCAAGCAAAAAGAAAAGAATGCAGAAATTCTGAAGGCACTTCCAAGCTCTGCTATCTCAGCTAGATGGTGTGAAAAACTGAAGGGGATTGAGATGAGAGCTTGGGGACCAAACAGATGAGTTTATAGCTAAGCTTCCATCAAGCTTCTAATAGCTATGTGTTAGATGTCCCACAGATCAAGGCAGAGAACTCGAATCAAAGTAATGGACCACTTTAGTAGCTCCCAATAATAAATTTAGTAATTGCAGTTGATTTTCTTAACTTAAGGAAACTACTGCAGTTGGTTTCCATAAGTTAAGGAAAGACTGCAATTTAAATTCCATAATTGTAGGCAGCAATTGTGCAAAATTAATGGAGCTTAACAGATTCTCCTATTAAATCCTGTAATGATACTCTGGTGTTTATTATGGCTATTTCAAATAATTTTGTCTAGCCGAAAATGACATGGTATATGTTATCTGTTAACTCACAGGGTTTATTGATAATTTAGACCATTGTGTGTTCGATATATACTCTAAATAAATATTTGTATGTAGTTAAAATTGTTTTGGTATAGTTTATGTTTTGAATATATTTTTGTTCCTTTTTCATTACATTTGAGAACTATACACCTCTTTCTAATAAATTGAGATCATTTATTATGTATAAAGAAGCCTGTTCAGAATTTAAAAATCTACAAGGAACTATTAATTTTTTTTTCCCTTATTCAGTCACACTGATTGACTTGATCAGAGAATATAGATGTCTTTAATATTCATGTTATAATTCATATATTAATACAATTTTATCCTTTTCTGTAATTTACTTTTGTTAGCTAGGCACACAAACAGAGTATGTTTCAAATTCAAAAGAAATATAAAACAATGATTACGACTTTCTTAAATAGCCTAATAAGAATTTTTCACAAATTATTATATGGTTATCTTTACCTCATTAGTTATATCCATTATACATTTATAAATCATTATAATAGTCATAAAATATACTACAATCTCTCCTTCTAACTACCTAAATATTTCATGCATTCATCCACTTTTTTTTGTTCCTCCCAATTCTAATCCACTCAACTATTTACTTCCAGTAGTTTTTTTTCAATCTATTTTCCTTCATATAGATACAATAACTGGAGAAAAATAATATGATTGAATGATCAACTCTTATGTGCTTATATTTACTCCATTAGCCACATAAAATCCTCATGAATGAAATCCATTCTTATGCATCATAAGACACTAGCATAAATATACACCATACTTTCTATACATAAACCTTAATCATAGTTTCCATGGTCTCTTTAAATATTTTGATAGCAGTAAAGAACTAAAAAATTTAAAACATAAAATAAAACACGACAAGTGCATCTAACAATAAACCAATGCTTTGGGAATACTCATAACCAACTTAATTCTAGTCAACTATTGACCACCTCTTTTAGTTCCCCCTAGTTAAGATTTTCTTTCCCTTTGCAATCAACAACCTCTCTAATTCCTATGTGGTTTTTCTTTATAAAGCTCTTCCACATAGGAATCAACAACTTGTGCCTTTTGCCTCGATATTTTTTTTTCAAAAAATATTCTTTTCTTTTTCTTTAAACCATGCATCTCTCTCCCGTAATGGTTTATTCCACCCCACTAAGTATTTATCTCCAACTAAATTATTAACATAATCTTTCTCTCCAATTATGTGGATAGTTTTTATTATTTTCTGGTAGATATTTTTTTGGAGACTTGGAAGGTCCACCATTTTGCATTAACCACCAACAACCTTTCATAAGCTAGAAATGAGTCTTCTAAAAATCTAGTGTTATTTCTTGAATATACCAAACAATTTATTTATTAATTTATTAATACAATAGAAAAATTATATCATCACATTAGTGCCATCATGACTTCCATAGCATTTCAATCAAATAATAATTCAATGTCTAAAAATAGTCAATGATTAAAAAGGAGAGTCATAGTGGTGTTACATATTGCCTACCTAAAAATAAACACCCCCTTTAGTGTTTTTTTTTTTTAGTTCCATTCCTCTTGGAACAAATCTAGAAATGTTTCACACATTTTTTCCTCCATCTCACAAGTGGCCTCTTTTGGGGTGAAGTGCTTCCATTGCACTTTAACTTATGTAATGGATCAATTTTGGAGCATCATTTCTCTCTAATCTGCAATTTGTAGTCGTTCTACCTAGAAATATCCTTTCGGGTCCACCTCCACAAAAGATCAATCAATCACGTGAGAATAATCATGAATGTATTTATTTAGTAATCAGACATGAAAAACATTATGCACTTTGATATGAATAGGAAATTCTATCTTCTAAGCTACTCGCCCAACTCTAGGTGGAACCTCAAAAGGGACATAGAACCTTGGGGCTAATTTAGCCCAAGTTGCTAATCTCAAAGTTCTCTTTCTTGATTTGAATTTTACATACACATGTTCTCCTACTTTAATTTCTTTGTGTGTTTTCATCTCATTTGCATAATGTTTCAATCGGTCATGTGCAAATTTTAAATTTCTTCTTATCTTTTTCACCACTTCTTCCATTTCTTGTGGAAAATTAAGTCATAATACGAGTCCATCTTCTCGATGAATCCGACTTAAAGGAGTATGGCATTTCATTCCATACAATTCTTCAAAGGGACTCATTTTTATAGATTCTTAATAACTATTATTGTAAGCAAATTTTGCTAGATGTTAAAAACTCTTCCCACTGAATTGATATGTCCATAACATACATCCTTAGAAAATCTTCTAAAATATTTTTTTCCATTTATGTTTTTCCATGTATTTGGGGATGGTAGGAAATGCTAAATTTGAGTTGCATGCACATTCCTCTAAACAATTTTTTCCAAATTTTGGATGTGAATTTATCATCTCTATCAAATATCATTATTTTTAGTATGCGATGCAACCAAACAAAATCCCTCATGGATACATTTGCAATCTATGTTGTTCCAAGTGCGGATGGAACACATATAAAATGTGCCCCTTTGCTTAACTTTTCTACCGCAACTATGATAGTGTCATGTTGTCTTCTATTTCTCTGATGTCTAGTGATAAAGTGTAAAGAAACAACTTCCCACTTCAGAATATTACAAATTCATAGCATCCATACCTAGTTCAAAATGCTGATTTGTGAAAATATTCATCTTTTATCCTCAATTGATGGTATCATGTTCTCAAATAAGTATTGGAGAATAATGTCGCTCCTCTCACTTGGTCAAATAGATCATCAATGCGAGGAAAGAAATACATATTCTTAATAGTTAGTTTTTTCAATTATCTATAATCTATGCACATCCTAAATGTACCATATTTTTTTTTCACAAATAGTATTGGGGCTCCCCAAGGTGAAACAATTGGTCTAATGTATCCTTTATCCAGTGATTATTGTAATTGTATTTTCAGCTATAACAACTCTGGAATACTCATTCAATAAGATACCTTTGACACTTGGGTAGCTCTTGGTAGTAATTCACTGGAGAAATATATATCCCTTTTGGGAGGAAATCCTGGAATTTCTTCCCGAAATACATCCTTAAAGTCCCTCATTATAGCTAACTCATCTAGTTTTGATTTTTTGATTTTCTAATTGTTTTCCTCGATTTGGAAAATAAATATTTTGTAGCCTTTTCTAGCACATCTTTTCATCTATAAGGTTGAAATTTACCTCACAGAAATGGATCTTCGTATGCCTTTTATCAGTTGTCCAATTCCTTCATCATTGACACAAGTCATAGTTTTGTCTAAATAATTTATTAAAACTTTGTTTTTCTTTAACTAGTCCATGACTATCAATGGGTCATATGGACCTAGAGGAAGCATGTTTAAACTTAACTTAGTTTTGCAGCCATTTAAGTTCATAGAACATTTTTCTACATAGCTAGTTACTTTCCTCTTTGTACCTATTGCTAAATGTACTAACAATGCATTTAAAAAAAAAAAAAAATCATCTCTTGTCTTACACTTTTCGACCACTTGTGGACTAATATAGCTAAGACTAGGTCATGGATAAATTATTACATGTACATGTTGTTTCAATATGTTACCTTCAATTTCAATCATAGTGGATTGGTGCTCCACTTATCTGTTTTCTAGAGTAGGATTAATCTCGGTAATGTTCCTTACAATATCATTCATGTTGGTTGCTTATTAAAAAATTGTAGACTCTGTACATATTCGATATTTTGTGGGCAATTTCTTAGCATATGGGGTTCTAAAAATCCCGAAAACTTTAAATTTTATCTATTTTTTGCAGTAATTATCCCTTTGTTGTTCAGCTCCATTTTCTTTGAACCCGTTTATGATTGAGAAAATTGTGTCTGATTATTCAAGTTTAACTTCTTCCTTTGAAGACCTCTCACATAATTCATCATAAAAGAGGAATTTTATTTGTTTATTCCTTATATACATTTATTTTTATCCATATTCTTTTAGGATTTTGAACCTTCACTCTTATTCTTTAACTGTTGGTAACATAGTGTTGCCTTGCTCACTGCATGATCCATCATCTTAGGATTGTCAAATTCCATCCTTTATAATAAAATGGTAAAAAATAAAAAATATTTGTACTTTTGTCTTATGTTCCTTGATGTAGGGAACATATTGTAACAAATTAGTGAATTTAGAAACAAATTCATCCATGGTAAATTATCCCAATCTTAAATCATGGTACTTTTTTGCATGGCCATCATAGTACCTCTTACTTAAGTATTCAAATTTAAACAATTTTTGGAATTATTCCCATGAAGTTATTTTCTCTTCCATATTATGCATTGTTTTGGCCTCCTTCCACCATAACGCTATTTTCACTTTCAGTTGGTAAATTTCTAATCTAGCTTTTAATTTAATATCATATTCATAAACTTAAAAAAATTTACTAATATTTAGCATCCATGCTTCTCCATCTTCCTCTTTCTTACCATCAAAGGTGAGCGGCTTTATATTTTTAAATTATCCGTATAACTCAAATTTATTTTTCTTTTTGGATCTATGTGATTTTAGAGACGTTCAATCAAATTCATTTCCACTTTCAATTATTTTTGTTTCTGGTTAAACACGTTTTCTCTTCAAGAGATATTCCTTATCCCCATATTCTTCTATATCCAGAGGCTTATGACTTGAATTTTCAATCAAATCCTTTATCAATTTCTCTTGTCCTTCATCTCATTCCAACAAACATTCATGTATGGCTCTAATGTTGACCAATTCTTGGCATACATCTCTTATTATATCCAATAATTGGGTTGTTGGAGATGTATCTCTCCCTCCCAACTCCACATACACTTCTCCTCATTCAAAAATACATTGATTTGAGGCTTCTTCCATTTTGAATTGCTATGTTGCTTTACTCTTGTACCATATTGCAAACAAACACCACAAATTAGTTTTTCATACATAAAATAATGTACCATGACTTATGCATTTTATTGTCCTATTTTGGATTTCCCTTAGGCCTAGCTTTGAAAACTACAACTTTGATACCATATGTAATGTACCTATTTTCCTACCCAATATTTTTTCTTTTCTACAATATTATTATGACTATACTTTTCTTCATCTGAATTTAGTTTAGTCCTCTACTTTTTGTATGGATCTTTCATTATCAAAGTCATGGATTTTTTTTTCTTTTTAAACGTATAAAATTTTCCCTCCAACTACTGGATTTCCTTTGTACTCCAAGAGATTATGGAACAACCCCATTACAATAGTTGTCATGCTAATATAATTAAGATGGACACTTGTTGCAATAACATTATTGTCTATTCTGCCATATTTTCATTTACATGTATGATCCAAGGTAAAAAATATAGTTCATATCATTTGTATTCAATAGATTCTTTCAATCTATTATACTAAAGTATTGGAGGGAAGAAGAGATATTTTCAACCTTAAATTTAAGGCCTCCATTCCATTTAATGACAACTTGATTCATTACCACATACGATGAACACTTGAAAACTTAGACACTTACACTTTAAATAAGTTTTTCACTTGATTATGAATAAATTACAATGAATCATATATATAACCCTAGTACCAAGTATCAGTGCATATACTATCTTTAAATTAGTGGAATTGGATCAATGGTAATATCATATACCTTGCAACTTGGGGTGAGCATATCAATATTAGATTGATATATTTCAATCGTGGCACAAAATTTTCATTTGATGTATCGTCCACATTGAAATGATCACATGGAATTCACATGGAGTATGATAATGCTAAATTTTTAATGGATACGATGAGATTTTATGATCCAATTATGGGTTTTCCCAAAATCTATCCTCTCAAAGTAGCACACATCTCATTTCTCATTCTGTCCATGCACCACTTTGCATGTCGGTAAGGGATGTCACCAAGGTTTTTTCATGCATCTACCATATTTTTGATCTTTCAACTTGAAATTTTAGTTTTGGCATTTTGGAACAGAAGAAGTTTTGCACCCTCATTATCTAGCTATCCTCTCCTTCTAGAATTCATTTATATTTCCCATGGATTTCGAAGTTGTATGATTTTTTCCTTCGGAAATTTGTTCGAATCTTTAGTTACTAATGGTTTTTCTTATGGCCACAGGTGAGATTTATTCCACTTATGTGTTCGACATTTGTGTTATCCCAAATCTAAGAATTTTTGGTGTTTTTTACAGTTATATTTTAAGGTGTGTATAAATCATTAATAGAATTTTTATTATTCTTTCATGGTAGTTTTTATATATTTTTGTAAAACCCTAACTTCTTTTTATCTCCGGATGGTGAAGGAGAATTCAGGGTTTTCATTTTCACATGGTGCATGTCTAGTGAATAGTAAATACTCACTACATTTTGAACTCTCTTTCACTTTGTTGTACAATAGGGTCATTCGACACCCTTATAGGTTGATCTCTTTTAAAAAAAAAATTCCTATCAATTATAATATTATTCTTTCACGTTTTCCATAGTTTGTCATTTTCAAGGGACCTTGAGATACAATTTAATTCATGGTTCTTTATATAGTTGAGGTCGAAATTTGGGTTTAAACCCTTGGGTACCCAATTGGGGTGTTTTTCGGCTAGTCTAATTGAATCGACTCTTTACCTATATCCCTTGTCTACATCAATTTTATCCTATAACACAACCTCTATTTATGTTTGCAAGTCAGTTTAGATATTTTTGCAACAATGTCAATGGTTACAGGTAATAAGAGCTCTCGTAACTCATTTCACAATCTGGCTATTTTGCATTTGGCCTACTAGTGGTTGATATGAAAGTTTAATCGTTACCATTTTTATATTTTACAATAAGATCCATGGGGTTGGGAATAATTGTGTGACCTTCCCACAGGTAATGAGGATTTCATACAATTCCCTTTATACTCATTCATCACTGGTTGCGTTACCTTTTTACTCGGGTACTAATTAACCTATGGTCTTTCTCCTCTAGGTACCCTAAGGAAATTTGTGAAGAATTTGTTGAATTTCAATCACTTAAGGTCTTGGGTTTTCAACACTTTGCTTCTAGCATTATTTTTACTTGTCAACATTCTTCTAGGATTTCCATCTCGTCTTGGGTGACATATGATGAGTGCATGCTTACGAACTTCAATTACGAGTCTACATTGTAGATTTTCCTGTAGATTCACAATCTCATGCAATTTACTAAACCACATGACAAGAATCTACTCATGTTTTCAACCAGAGGAAGCTAATAGATCGATGAAAACAATATGAACAAGAAAAAGACAAAGGACTAGCACAAAACACAATATGTTTTCTAAGGGAAAGCCACAACTCAAAACCTCGCCTATTTGTATTGCATTAATAAAATATCTGAGTGAAAATACAAAGCTTGTTCTCACAAGAATAATTTCGCACAAGTATGTTCAACTCTCTACCTCACAAGCTTGTTGTTGGTGAACACTTCCTTCCAAGCCCCTATTTCATTGCACAATTCGTAGGATGAATAACTCGTATTTAGAGGGAATTCATGCTTCCAAATCTGCACAATCCAGACATAGGTCTTTCTCTGATTGCATGCATGGTATTTACAACTCAATAAAGCATACAAATAACACCACATTGTCCATGCACTTTAGTCTCAACTGGGTCTTTTTCTTAACCAACATGCATGAGTTTCTCATTAGGGAATCTTCAGTTAACTGGACTAACACTTGTGGATGCACGAGTGCACAAATTTACTGTTAGTCCTCTATTAGTTCCACAAATAGTTAGAATTAATTTGACTCACCATAACTCAGTAAACTAAGTTATCTCATTACAACTCAATTTAACCTCATATTGGACCCCTAAAATTTAGGGAGAACATATACATGACTACAAAAAGACTTCCAACTCAAAATTCCTAAGCTAATTAAGTGAATTAAACTTAATTAACTATTTACAAGTTGCTATGAGAATAAAATTCGATTCCCATTCTCAATTTAATTCAAGCACAAATCAAACCATAATTTCTTGTTGCCATTTCTCAACCCTTGTAATTCTTGTTCCATTTTTGTTTGTTTAATTAATTTAATTATAAAGAGTTATTTATATTAACCTCCTTATTATTACAGAGACCCTTACATAACCTTCCGATCAAGACCTTTAAAATGATACCTCGGTATTGATTGTAATGTGTTTCCATATTATAATGGAATCTTTGTTTTACATCATTTTTATTTTGTTATATTCCATGTTGAAAATATCTATGGTTTTGTGTATTCGATTTGTTTCTTCTGGCAGTGGATGATACTATATAGCCTCGTATATGATGTGAAAAGTAATAATGGTCATTTAGATCTCACTGTATGGTCGACCTCGACCTCAACTATCCTCCATTTAATTTCAGCTCTAAAATGTCGTTCTAAATATATATCAGAATTTGTTTCTCCGAGAGGGAATGAATTTTTTTTTTGTAGAGCCAACCAAAAAGGCTTTGGCTCTTTATTTATTTGGGAATATAATTCTACTTATTCCTTCACGGTTCGCTCTAAAATTTTTAGTATAGGATTACATTAATTCTTTGTCTCTGTCATGTATAAAAATAATTTATATTCGTGATATAATTAATAGCGATTCTTCTATTAAATCCCATAATTATACTCTGGTGTTGATTATAACTATTTCATATAATTTTGTCTAGTAAAAAATGACTCGGGATACGTTCTCTATTAACGCACAAGGTTTATCAATTTCCACCATTTTGTATGAGATGTACACTCTAAGTAAATATCTATATGTAGTTGAAATCACGCTCGTATAATTTATTTTTTGAATATATTTGGTTCCCTTTTTATTACAATCAAGAGAGATACACCTCTGGTTGATAAATTTATATTATTGATGATGTATAAAGAAGCATGTTTATTATTTGAAAATATCTAGGCAACTATTAATCCCGTTTTCCTTTATTTAGTCATACCGATTGACTTGACGAGATAATATACATGCCTTTAATAGTCATGTTATATTTCATAATGTTAGCTAGAAACACAAACATAATATATTCCAGATTCAAAATAAATATAAAACCATGGTTCGAACTTTCTTAAATAGCATTGGAATAATTATTCATAAATTATTCTATGGTTATGTTTTTTCGATATAACATACCATTCTTTCCCTGCTGCATACTGCATATATGAATCGTTAAAATCATCATAAAGTATATTACAATCTCTCCATCTAATTGGGTAAATATTTCATCCATTCATCCAACGTTTTTTCATCACAATTCCAATCCACAAATCTATTTACTTCTAGGGGTTCCACAAATCTATTTACTTCTAGGGGTACCTGTTCAATATCTTTTCTTTCATACACATGTATACAATAACTAGAGAATAATGATATGATTAAATGATAAACTGATGTATGAAAATCTTTACTTCGTTGGCCACACCAAATACTCATGCATGTAATCCATTCTTATTTGCCATAAGACACTAGGATAAATATACACCATACTTTCTGCACACATACTTAAATCATAGTTTCCATGACCTGTTCTAATATTTTGTAGCAGTAAATAACTTATAATTTAAAACATAAACTAAAACAACACAAGTTCATCTAACCTTAAACTAATTTTTAGCGAATATTCAAGAACCAATCATGTTCTACCCAACAATGAACTCTCTCTACCAGTTCCGCTTGATCTAAGATATTCTTATGTGTTTTTTCTTTATATATTTCATCCCAACATATTACTAGTACCGTCTTCCTTTAATGTTTGCCAACGTTTTTCCTACATCTTTTTTTTTTCTCAAAAATGATTTTATTTTTCTTTAAAGCACACTTTTCTTTCCCAGAATGCTTTATTCCACCCACTTAGTATTTCTCTTGAACTAAGTGATTAGCATAATCCTTCTTTCCTATTATGTTAATATTTTTAATTATTTTCTCCAATGGATTTTTATAAGAATTTTAGAGAAGATCCACCATATGGACTTAACCGCCAACAACTTTTCATAATTTTGAAAAAAGTCTTTCAAAACTCTAGTACTTTTTACATAATATCCTAAACAATTTATTTATTAATTCAATAATAAAATAAAATAATTATATCATCACATCATTCTTATCATCTCTTCCATAGACATTCAATCAGATAATAGTTCAATGTCTAAAAATAACTAAAAATATCATCTCTTCCATAGACATTCAATCAGATAATAGTTCAATGTCTAAAAATAACCAAAAATAGCCCATGTTTAGAAGGATGAGCCATATGGGTGTTGAAATTTTAATTATATTAATTTAAAAATATTATTTCGTAATAGTTTTAACCTATTAGTTTTAAGGATTCCATTGGCATTTTTTGCATTTTAATAACGAACATAAATTTGATGTAATTCTATTAGAAAAAAGGGACAATTTATCACTTTTAGCATTGCCATAATTAAAAATAATAAAGAAACATTGTCGTAATGTTTACTGAAAAACATAATAATATATAAATTAAAATTATCTTTTAAAACCAATCATAAAATTAATAAAAAAAATGTTTAAAAGAAAATTAAATTCGTAAAAAATTTAGGTATCAGTGTGATTATAGATTAGAACATGAATTCTAATTTTTGGCTCATAAGTATAATTATAGATTTGATTATTGATTTTGTGGTTAAGTTTTCTAATAACTTAATTCTACAATCATGTTAAGAACAATCATTTTCAAAACTAGACTACAACCTCGCATTTATATAGCAAGCACATTATATTTTAGTAAATACTCACCAATTTGAAGTTTTACTTTCTTAAACTAAGCATAATATTTCATAGAGTCCCCATTGGGTATCAATTTATCAAAATTGCGAAGACATGGACATAGTAATGTGTGTCTTCTCCCACTCACTAAACAATAAAATTTTGTTTTTTTCTCACCAAATATTAAGACAATCAAGATTTGTTCTTGATATATCCTTCCAACGTCAACGTCTAAAGAGATGAAATGATATACAAAACATTAATTAATTTTCTGTGTTCCTTGCAAGGATACTCGTAGGTTGGAAATCCATTAGTACAGGGTGTAATTTTCATAGGATCAATCTCATCCAAGGCATCACCTAAAATTTGCTCAAAATTGTAATATGGCTCCATATTGATGACAATTAGTTTATATTCCTTAGGCTTAAGCACTTAGGAAAATTTATTATCACGATTATTGTGATTTTTTTTAAGTTGACGTTCCATTGTTTCCACATGAATCAGATTTTGGACATTAATGCATAAGGATGGGTGTGGAGGTGGAATAAATTTATCTAGTACTCATTAACCAAATTGGGTTGTTTGGCATAGGTAGTTACCATAACTTGTGCATGCCCACTATGACACCTTCAAATACATAGTCAAGTGATATATATTTCCTTATATTCTCCTCAAGACCATCAATAAATATCTCCTCTAAAAATAATATTCTAATAACCATTCTAATAACCATTTATCAAAATAAGAAATAGTTTCTTATGCTAGTTTCATGCAAGTTAATATGTAACCCCACAAAATTAATATTAAATTCAAATAAGGAATAAAAGTGCTTGAATTTTTTTTTCAAAAAATATACCCATAATATGCCTTCTTATGACATTTCCACAATTGTTAATGTGCTCTCTACAGATATTACATATCCACTTGGAGTTTCAATCGTTAATCATCAATACATGACAAGTGCAAGTATCGTTTCATATAGCCATCCATTTGTATTATATATGTAATACCTTAGTTGACTTCCCTAGAACACATTAACTAGATTATTTATAAATTGTGAATGCATGCTTTTAATGATGGGAGTCAAACCGTTTAACATTAAATGAGTTACCCTGAGTGTGAATATTTTAAAAATTGTAAATTTGCTAGTGTGAATTCTTACTGTACAGCTCAAGGACAAGGCTCAATATTATCCAAATTTAATACAAATTGAAAGAATAAATGCATCTAGATACAGTGAAACTAAACTTTAATTAATAAATAAAAAATTTTAATAACTATATACATGCAGACTAAAAATGAATTAGCTCAGACAATGGTAGCTTATCTCTAATGAAAGATATGATGGCTACATGCCTTTGAACTATGTCACAATGAGGCTCGAAGGCCTTTGAATTATGAGCAAATAATGACAAACCCTAAACATCCAAAAACATAACCGTAAGAGATGAAATGTCAAAAGGTATGGGCCTCAGTGGGGTTTGTAGGAGCATCAACTTCCTTGGGTCATAACTTTGGCATATCATATTTGGTTGGAACACATGATAACCCGTTAGGAAGCTATATCCAAGGAAAACAACTTTTGACTACAAAAATTGATCTTTAAAATATTTTTCCCATTTGCCAAAAAAACAATGTTTAGTGACTCAAAATGACTCCAGAAGTTTAGGGCACGAAAAATTTAGAAGATAGAAAGTTATTAAAAAATGAAACTATACTCAAAAATAGGAAAATCATAGAGAATAGTATTGGGGGTCCAAGTGAAATAGGCAAATGGCCACTAGTACCACCTTGATCACAATAAGTGCTTGACTAGGAAATTAGATGATGTAAAATATACTTATATGAACAGTATAATAGGCTTTCCATGATGAAATCAAGTTACCTAAATACTAAATTCTTGAGTATAGTACATAATTATGGTCTAGGATTTCTATGGAAAGCATGAGACATGCTATGATTCCATTAGAGGGGAATAATAAAGGTGGGGCCTATGGGAGTGAAAATACACTATTTCCAAGTGTGAGCCCTAGATCTCATCTCTTTTTTTCCATGTGCCTTAAATGAATCCACCCAGCTCCATTAGCTTATACAAATAATTATTGAATGCTTGAAAGAGTTTTGTGGGTGAGTCTCTTCAAAAATTGTGTGCTAAGGACAATTCTCAAGGAGAGGTTTAAGAATATCGCATTCCTCCTATTATAATTAATATTAGATATCCTTCCCTCCAATTTTATCATTGTAATTTACTCCAGTCATTCTATCATTGCTAGGTTCATTCTCTATATTGGTTCATGTTATGTTGTCCATTTCCAGCAATTAACCAGTATAAAAATTTAACAAAATCAGTAATCCGAAGACAATATAACATATGATAAATGGAAGATAAATGGTTGTATGTGGGAATATATGATAAGAATGTTCATAATCCTTGATGTATTTTATTTTCCCTAGGTGCTTGAGACTCAAGTTGTAATCTTGTAGGAAATGTTTGGAAATAATACAATGTATTCGACTCTTTTTTCACACATTCAAGTTGGAGCACTAGTGGAATAATATATTGTATAAGGGACTATTAAGCAAAGAAATTGATGATATTCATTTATTTTGTATGGGGTGGTGGAAGAGGTTTACATGGATGTTCAATGGCTAAATGATTTCCTAGAGTTATTTCAATGAGAAAACTAGTTAATCATGAAAATATATCATTTGTGTTGAGAGATATTGAAGCTTGTAGCTTGGTTCCTTTACCCTAGAAAACTCATACATTGGCATATGAATAGATACATTGACATGTGTGCATTCTAATATGTGATTACCTAGGGAAATATACATTGGAATATTTTCATAATATTGGGTTATTTTGATGAGAGGGTCTCTAGGTTGAATAACTGTCACTTGCTAAAGATTCAGAAATATCCATTTTCTGTAGCATATGTAGAAATTGCAATAAATTTTCCACTACTAATAAAATTGAACTAAAATCAAGAGGCACAAATTTCTTCTAATATTCTGCAGAAAGAAAAACACACGATAAAAACACATGCAATAATATGCAGCCATCAAAATATAAGGAACACAATGATTTTACAGGGGAACTGAACTAGGAAAAACCCCTCCTTTTTTTTCTATTAAGCTTGGTAGGATCCTTCATTTTCTATTTATAAATAGCATGTTTATGCCACTTATGTGAGATAGGTGGCCTCAACTTGCCTGATGGGAAGCCAAGTCTGTTGGCCACCTATCCTTGTTATAAGACATCCAAAAATAGTGAAGTATCAATATTTTCAACCAAGCTAAACATGTCTCAGTTTCATGGTAACATGCTATATGTCTATCTATCATAAGCGTGCATATTGTAAATTAAATGCTGCACGCATAAAACAAAAATAAACTAGATTAACTAACTATTCATGTTGCTCTTTCGAAGCCGATTCGACCAGTGTCAGATCCTTGATAGTTTCACCGAACATCTTAGTTAATTCAATGATGCATGGGATGTTCCTTTGGATTCTATCTAGATGGATGTCCTGCTTATGGAGCTGGAATTGGATTCGTTGCAAATCCCATTTGTAGTTGGGCATGTCTTGGAGGGTCAAAGCCATCCCCACTAATATTTGTTCCCCGTCCTTCCCCATCAAGATTTTTAGAAGCCAATAGAGATAAAGGGTCTGCTTAAACTAAGTTATTCTACCTTTGGTATTCCCGAGTTTCGAGACTAAGATCCTCCAGTTCTCTATCTCCTCCTTAGTCTCATTATGTTGCTTAATTTCTCCCTCCAATTCTTCCAGAAAGTTACGAATGCCTACATTCGTTCCCTCCCTCTAAGCCACAATGGCTTTATTGATGAGGTGTTCAACATATTTTCGTCCTCTACATAGTTCTAAAGTGCTAAGATCTTTGGCCCTTACAGGCTCTCTCCCACATTTGCCACGAACTCTTACTCTTGAAAGGATGAGCCATATCCACTTTCTACAGAACCTGTTCGCAGGAACGAGGTACTAAGTTCTGGGTTTAAATCTCATTGCTAGCGTTATCCTTAATCCTTTTACTAGCCCAATTACTCTATGAGAAATATTTGGGTGACAACCCATTCTGGAGACAAGGCCAGTCTCCTTATCCTTGTGTGCTTGTCACTACTCCCTTCCCATTACCGCTCATACCTAGAGTGGTTGACAATCCCCTCTCTCAGCCATGCAAGGGTTCCCATACATAGGTGATCCTTCCCATTCCCCTCTACCGAGTCGAACTACGTCGCTCCTCTTCTTTCTTATAGCTTACCCATCCCCAGTGCATAGCTTCTCTCATTCCACCCCAATTATCACACGAGTTCAAAATGCAGCTCTCAAGAGGGGCTTCCTGACCACTGGCCATGTCAAAACGCGTGAGTATTATAGCCAGGATGCATAACTAGACAACAACGATATAATGCATGGGGTGCTTTCCCCAACAAGTCCCCCAATTCCCCTCCCGAGGTTTCTCCCGATCCCTCTGGCCATAAACAAGCCATGTCACCATTGCAAGAGGGTTTCAGGACCAAGATACATACCTGTGCTCACTTCGCAGATGCCATCAACGATGCCTCCACCTCCCTGCTCCAGTGTGCCAACTCCCAACTCTGCACACAACAATGCAGTTAACACTCCCCTGTCTTGCCTTAACTCCACAATTGACAATGCAATTGCAACTCCCCTATCCTTCCTTAGCTACTACGCCTCTAGCCTTGTCCTTGCCATTCCTACCACCTTTCGCACCACCCTTCCATGTATTCATGCAAAAGCCCACTATACCCATCACCATGAGCAAGTCGGGCACAGTGGATGGTACCAAGCCTTTACTCCTCATAAGTGTACGCCATGTTGAAATTAATGGGTAAATATAGTATTTTATATATTAATGTATTTGGTTGTTTGTTGTTGTACCTGAAGATTGAGATCCTCTATTTAGGTCTAAGATCCTATTATTTAGGGAGTGGTTCAAACAACCCAGCTAATGTGTGAGTTTGTATGTACTAGACTTTGATTTAATGAATTGAGGATGTTAAGCTCTTGGCATTCTCTACGTGACTCACCTAGAGAGCCTCTTGATTTCATCTCATATTCTTTCTCTGATGTTTTTAACATGGTATTAGAGCTACTCATTCATGCTAGTGGACCTGATTCATTGTGGTGAGTTCTGTAATCTATGAGTGTGAAGATTGATTGCTTGGACGTGAAGTCATGTTTGGTTGCACAGGGTCAACTTGTGACAGATCAACCTTGTTCATTGAGTGTTGTGTAATATATCCAATCGGTGATCTCTAGAATTGATTGTGGATCTGCGAGAAACACCAGTGTTAAGTCAATAATCTAACAAAGGGAGAAGTTATATCGGTGTTAGTTGAGACTATGGCATTTAATGAGAAGACGATATCCTCTGTGATTGACTAAGCCTTTGTGAATGAAGGTTTTAGGAGGAGATGTGTGTCAGTGAATAAGTTGTGCTGCCTGGAATTGGTCGAAGAGTTGTGATAAACTTTCTATGTGGATATTATGCCATTCGGTGGATTTTGGATCTGACCACAACGTGAAAAACCAAATTTATTAAAGTGACATTGAAAGCTTGTCGACTTCTGGATACAAAGCAGTGAAATCTGGTGGACTTTTGGATCTGCCCACATCGACGGTGGTGCCAGTTCGTGAAGCAGTGTGGAGCTCCATAGCTGGTGCTGGAGTATTGGTGGAGATAGTTGCAAGTCAACCTCTTTAGTCTCATTGGCTATTTTCGTGGGTCGAAAGTGGAGCAACTAAGGTTGAGACCAGTTCTTCCAGGTCGAGATTGCTCGGTTGTGTGCCGCGGTGTGGACGTTATGCTCCTCTTCTCATGGTTGGGCACTTGTATGTGCTTGATTGTGTATTAACTTGATAATAATTTCTTGTTGGCTAATATCCACAGATCCAGCCTAGGACTGGTGCCCTTTTGTGAGTTGTTATTTTTTTCTTTATTTATTTAGTTATCAAATCTTGCACCTGATTCGATGCATTGGTGATTTTTTATTTATTTACTTGCTCATCGTCCCTCCTCCAGCATAGAAAAATAGATCTTGATAGATCACCAAGTGTCTTTTTGGTAGACACTAATTGCTTGAGGAGAGTGGCAGATTGGGGATTGGTGATGAGGTAGATCGCGCCTCTCATGATTGCATGAAAGCCAAGACAATGTGATTTTTATTATTGTCTGCTACTGGAGATCTACGTGTGGTTTTTGAAGGAGCTCCTCCATCAGGGTTTGCAGAGATCTGTGAGTAGATATAGCGTGGAACCAACCAGAGAGTATAAAAAAATTTCCTTGCAAAATGTGTTGTGTGAGCAGCTACATTTCAAAACCCTTTTCAACTGATCAAAGGAGGCTTTGCCCAATAGATCATTGTTAGATCACTTGTACATTAAAGAAATTGCATAGATTTGGCCACGAAGTGGTGAAAGAAGTGCTGGTGTGGTAAGCGTGAAGGCTTGGTTTGTGGTGGCACAGCCAAAGAGTGGTGGGTTGAACTTTGGTCCTCCCACTATGTGCCATTATGGTAATCCCAAAATACATCGACTGGTGTGACATCATCTCGCTTATCAACCGTCAAATTTGAATTCAGTGGAGCGTGGAAGTCAATCGTTGGAGTTGTGACACGGTCTTAATTTTGTTGGCACAGAATTGTTGCCATTGTTTCCATATCAGGTGTGTGTGGATTCCCTCAAAGGAATTTGGATTTAAATAAGTGGTGTTATCAAGATTTTTGTATTTTCAAAAGACATGGATATTTTTGATGATGTTTTTTTCATGTGGAAATTTGGAGGCATTTCTTGCTTGGGTAGTATTTTTTAGTCAAAAGAATTTTCCGACAAACAATATGATTTTATTAATGACCAGAAGTATCATGAGTAACAATATTATCAACATGTTTCTACAAATGAAGAGCTGCCAGTGATTCATGAAGAAGGGCATAAACACTTGAATCATGAAACTATTGTTCAAGATCTAGATGATTATGTGGGAAACACAGAAAGAACACAACAGAGACAGAAAGGAAACAAAGGTGCCTTAAATATAGCTAACAATTCTTTTCCATCTCAAACCTACAAAGTAATCTACATTAGTCATTGGTAGAGTCATTAGGGGTTAATTTGATTAGGTCTAATAATTATTAACTCCTACAATTCTTTTCCATTTGACTAAGGCACAAGTTAAATGAATCCTTTTCCTGCTACAATTCAAACACTCCCTCTTAGCAAGAAAAGGGTTTTGTATAACCCCAGTCCTGCTCATGTAGGAATGTACTGTAAGAAGATTCACACTAACTATTTTCGTTGATATTGCAACAAATGCTACTGAGGAGTATCCAAAATACTAAAACAATTGTGTCTCTGAGTTGCAACTATCTACTGAGTATTTGAGTGTCACTAGCTTGCAACTCTCCCTCAAGATCTCTCTACATCAACTGACACTGATTCTCCTGCTACTAAATATTGTTGGCCCCTGTAATAAGGGTAAAGATCCAAGAGAAAAGCACACTGCAACTGCTACTATTCTTCGTTGGATCCTTCCCAAATCTTTACAAATCCTTACTTCATTTCATATGATATGAGGCATGAGAATCTAGGTACCGCTCACTCCCTATTACTGTCTTTTCCATGCAAGAAATGAAGGTGAAATCCAACTCAAATTGTGATGCAAGAGGATATCCTCCTCCTCCCACTACAGGCTCTGCAATGGATTTCTTATGCGGACACTTGGTTCCATAGTGTCCATACTCATGGTAGTGAAATCATTTAATTATACTGATGTCTTTCTTCTTCCCCTATTCCTAGCTCGATTTTGCATCACCTTAGGCCTTCATAGCTTTGGTATTATTTCCTTTTCCAACTAGAGCACAATCTTATTCCTCATGTATAGCAGATGTGACATCATCTTTAGTGTTTCCTCTGATTTCCTCTTGCACTGAATTTGACCAAAGTCTCTTCCAATTCGATAGCTTATCTCTTCCATTAAATGAAGTTTGATAGTTTTGCAAGGATTTTAGAAGGCCAAGGAGTGCTAAGCTCACAAGTTCAAATAATGACACATTTTTTTCCTACTCCATGTTCATCTTGAACCAGACCGAATTTGGATAGGTACTAAGTAATGGTTTCATTTGTATGCTTATGAATGTTCTTGAGCTTGTCTCTAAATCCCAGTTACCTGGCATCATCGTTGCTCTAGAATAGATATGTGATATTTTTCACATTTCAAAATGTGTATCCTTTCCATGCAAGTTTGAAACCACCTGATGTTTGATACCTTCCAGAATAATCCTCCTAGATCTTGGTGTGCCTTTCTTCCACTAGGAAAGTGCTTTTGCATCTAATGTTGTTGGTTTTGGAATACCAGTTTGTGTATATTCCCATACTCCATTATAATCTAGGACAACTTCCATCCCATATTTCCAAGCACAAATATCGCGGGTGCCCTCCAATGCATACTCAAGCCTAAATCCATTAAAATTCATTTTTCCTAAACTTAAGAGAATATGCACCAAAAAATATGCAAATAAAAATTTCTCTAAGAGTATATTTGGAACAGGGTTTTTATGTAGTTTTCTATTTCTATGATACCACGTAGAAGTTGCAATAAATTTTCCACTGCTAATGAAATCAAACTGAAGTCAAGGGACACAAATTTCTTCTACTATCATGCAGACACGAAAGAACAAGATAGAAACACATGAAATAACATGCAACCATAAAAAAATAAGGAGCACAATGATTTTACAGGGAACCTAATTGGGAAGAACCCGTCATTTTTTTGTATTATATCAGATGACAGAAAAAATTATTAGTTAAAATTATTGCTTCATACATGAATAAAACCCTTGAATGTAATTCTAATATCCTCCTATTGAGATTTCTTTGCAAAAAACATAGCCAAATCATGGCCTCCTACGCCTCCAATTTCCTTGCACAATTCCTAAGTAAATTGGCTCCTAAAGAATAGGATAAGCCCCTAGTTTTTAGCAAAATTACCAAGAGAAGAGTCTCACCTCCTACATACAAACTATATAGACTCTCTAACATAAAATAATAAATACATTGATGCCTTTTTTCTCCACCCAACTAGGAAATTTGAATTCGATGCATCGTTGGGTCTATTTTTACTACATTGATGAGTTAACTAAGAGATCGGTGAGTTAAAAATTGTTATAACTACTTCACTAAACTCCTACTGAATCTACTAATGACTAGAGCTCGGATAACTTATTTTAACTAACAATAACACCATTAGATTGCTAAATGTTAGCAACCAGCCTATGCACAAATCTACTTCTAGCCTATAACTTGAATTTACTAATTTAACTAGGAGAGAAAGCCATGTCACTCCAGCTAATTAAAATCTAAGTCATCATGCCAATGTAAAAAATCAAATTTCGTCATTTGGCTAAGTCACAAGTCAAATGAAGCCTTTTCTTCCTACAATTCCAAAAACATACCATTCCAAAAATATAATTTATAGTTTATGTTGGTTTGGATTATAAAAATATTATTTTGAATTTGAACATTTGAGTCATGTTTAGGTTGTAGCTTTTGAGGTACCATAGATATCTTGACTAATAGTTGGATTATCATTATTGACATGGTAATTTTTGTTGTGATTGTCATGGGACCATGTGGTTCCACTATAAAGGCTATTAATTATCTATAACAATATGATCAACTTCACACAAGGATTATTTCAAGACATGTCACCAAAAATGGTTTGGATAGCCTTAGCACCACCCCTATACTCGTTTAAGAAAAATATTGAAAATTTGTTGTACCATTGAAATTATTGAATCATAAATATTATAGATTCTATAGGATTTTCACAACTCATGTTTAAGTGGTTTTCTAGGATCCTAACAGGTCGGAATGTTGGGTGTGATATTTGTCTAGTGTACCTAGATTTCTCCAATAATAATACTTGGTTGGTCTCTCACATCACGAAATAGGGAGGATTAAACATAACCTTCACCATATGACTTGATTCCTAGGTATATGCGAATGATATTACCATTTTTTTCCATCAATGTACTATATTGACGAGCAATTGAAAGTTTTTAAGTTTTTTAGGGATGGTCTTTGATATGCCTAACATAACCAAGAGTTCATGGAATATAGAAAATATGAACATATTCTACAAATGGGGTACTAGTTGCTAGGTACCAAAAAAGGTTTACAATGGTATCCAACAAGGTGACACCACTTGTATTCCCTACATATATGATCCCATTCATAGTTTCTACCCATTGAAATATAAATATCTATGCTTATGGATATTGTAACATGTCTTTAGCCAAAAGTAATTCTATAAAATGTGAGTGCATGCTGGAATGAAAAAAATACCTAAGACCATTTGTATTGTATTTATATAGTAAAAATAGAGAAATAGGAGAAACATATGAGCAAGTTAAAAATACTAAAATAAAACTAAATATAGCAAGAGAATTAAACATATAAATTAGGTAACCCTTTATTAATTGTTCAAAAGTTGAGTAATCTTCAAAGAGGGTATCCTTAATATCAGTAGTGATCCAAGAGAATAATAAAATGAGAAAATATTTCATAGATATATACCTATATAAATAATTGAAATATACCCTAATATATAACCATTAATGGCTCATATGTTAATGACTAAGCCACATTGGTTAGTGAGTACCAACTAACTAGCAAGCCGTATTCATGAATAACATTACTGCTTTAATTAAAAAAACAGAAACTACATAAAAGGCCTTTTTTCAAATATTATGGCCATCATGCACTATTTAAAAAACTAAGCTATGCACTCATAACATCATATAGAGATTGGGGATGGGGTTCAACTCTAAGATGAAAGGTAGGAAATCCACAGTTTGAAAGGCTCTGAAGTAACATGGCAACTGCACACGGGCAACTCTACTACTTTTTATCATAATATTCTTACTGGAATAGGGAAAAGTATCCAAGGGGGGATAGGAAATTCTTCCAATAATTCAAGTGGGATTACTTTTGGATTTAGCTATGCTCAGGCAAAAAACAAGGAGGCAGCCATAGCAAATCTTGATCCAGGAAAAGAAGGTCAGAAAAAACACCAAACATTATCCTAGAAGAGCCACAAACTAAAGCCCACAGGGACCAAATGATGACATATGTGTTAGTTTGCAAATTTATGGTGATCTCGCTAAAACAAAAACTTCTCAGATCTTGGATTACATATGTTTGAAAACCTAAAGGGGATTTGGGTTGTCAACAAGGCTCTGAAGGTTTCTTTATGGTTGTATTTTCTAACCTTGAAGATAGCGATAGAATATTTGAAGGAGTCCCCTATTTCTTATCTTCAGCACGATTATACATGTGCCCTTGGAAGTAGAACTTCACTCTAGAACAAGAAACTTTCACATCTGTCCTGGTGTGGAATATGCTATACTCACTACCACTTTATTATTTGCTCCCAAAAACTCTTGAAACTATAGGTAATTCCCTAAGCCATTTTCTCAAACTCTTAGAGGCAACCCATTAGGGAAAATGTAGTGTATGCTTAGATATTTGTGGAAATAGACATATTTGAAGCCCTCCCTCAGGAGTTTCCTCTTTAGTTCCAGGATGAGAGTTGGAATCAAAGTGTTGACTATGAACAAATCTTTTTTCGGTGTCTATAATGTAATGAACATGGGAACTTTATAGAGAATTCCCATTAAATTCTAAAGCCGACCAAAATAAGCCCAATACAGATAGTGATGTCAATGGCTTCACAAAAGTTGGACCTAGGGAGGAAGCAAGAAGGAAAAAAAAATGAAACCATAGTGGCTATAAGGAGTCAAAGAACTGATATGAAATGCTAGCCGAGGAAACTATTTAGGTGGAAGTGGAGAAACAACCCGAGGAGGATACCATGGGGAAAGAAGTACAAGAGAGTGATCTTCTTGCAAATGAAGAGTCATCGATGGCACCCATTCAATCCCATGAGAAGGAAGATGAGCCTACCACCCCTCTACATTTGGAGCAATATTTGGACATGACACCTAGCAAGACAAGGACAGAAGTTGTCAATCTCATGGAAATAGTGGTGAATGACATATTGGACCTCCCTTGGCTCCTAGAATAATAGAAAAATATAGGGTTGAACATGATTCGAAAGGACCAAATCAATCGTGTGAAATATTTGTTCCTAAGCAGGGAAGAAACCTAGACAAGAGAGTCCAAATGAACACATGGGGAAGTAAAAGGCCGAGGATTCAAGCTAAATATCTAGAACAACCTAATCCCAAAAGAAACCAACTGGAAATGAGGTAAAAAAAATAAAATAATAATAATAATAAAAAAATAAAATATATATATATATATATATATATATATATATATATATTGTTGCACTCAAGGAATTGGGGGCTCTCCTAATAAATTGAGGTAATATGAAACCCTAGAACCCAAAATCCCCCCCCCCTCTTTTCCAAGAAAAGTTTTAGCATGGAATATAAGGGGCTTGAATAGCCCTCGAAAGAAAAAATGAAAAACGAAAATCTTGATATTATTTTCATTCAAGAAACTAAATGTAGCATGGCTCATATGAAAGTAAGTAGTGGGAAATTTTTATCTCACTATGATTACGTAGAAATAAAATCTAGGAATTCGTAAGGATGGATCTTAACCTTATGGAATCCCCAAAAAATTCATGTTGTGTCCTCTAAAGCCTCTCGATATGCATTGTCTTTGATAATACAATATATAGGGCCGCCAAATATGGTTCTTTTCACCAATTTTTACGAACCTCAATTGATTGATGAGAATCTTAATTTTATCCACACCTTAGAAGCTCTGTGAAAAAGGTACCCCACATCAAAATGGATCCTGTATGGGAATTTTAACACGATTCTTTCCGTGGTGGAGAAGAAGGGAGGAACTAGGAAACTAGATAGGGACTCTCAAAATTTCCAAAATATGATTGATGGATTTAAACACGTGGATTCAGAGACTTCAAATGGTGTATTTACCTGGACAAATAAAAGGGGAGGTAAATAGCTGGAGGATTCAGGTCTAGATAGATTTCTAGTTTCAAAGGAGTCTACCTTATAAGGAATAGCTAGGAAACCAACGTCCTGTATAACAACATATAAGATAATTGGTTGGCATCCCTGACTATCCAGGTTACAGGTACCCAAAAAAACAGACCCTTCTAGTTTGAAGTCTTCTGGTTGGATCATCCCAATTTTGTAAACAAAGTGAAGAAATTGTGGTAGGAAGTTAATATTATGAGAGGTCCCAAGATGTTTAGGGTATAACAAACTTTTAAGTTAATTAAAGAACAACTTAAGTTATGGAACAAACATGATTTTCAGAATATATTCCAAGAAAAGGGAAACATAGAAGCTAAACTAGAAGCTCTACAAAGATCAACGATGGAGGAAGGCTTTATAGAGGAAAATAAAAATCAAGAACTCATGCTACAATAAGAATTGGAAGAATGATGTTAAAGGGAAGAAAAGCTATGAAGAAAAAAACCTAAAGTTTGGTGGCTTCAAGATGGGGAGAAAAACACTAAGTTATTCCAATATACCATGATTACTCATAGAATCACAATAGGATTTTGAGATTGAAATATAAGGGAGGTAAGGAGGACATTCCCATCAGGATGTCAAGCAAATATTGTTCCATCACCACCAGGATATTACATCATAACAACAAGGGGACAGATTAGGGGTCATCAAGAAAATCCTCAAGAATTTTCACAAACTAATTGCAGAGGAGGAGAATGATAATTCCAATAGGCCAATCTCGATGGAGGAAGTAGAACATGCAAGGAAAGCTATGCCTAATGACAAAGCACGTATCCTAGATGGTTTCATAGCCATCTTGTTCAAATCATGTTGGGAGATTTTGGGTCATGAGATAGCTTAGGTAGTCGAAGACTCCCGCAAATTGGCATCCGTGCTAAAAGCCCTGAATGCTACTCTCATAACCTTGATCCCCAAAGAAAAAGAATCTAACACTATAGATAGGTTTCGAACTATTTCTCTCTACACTGCAATCTATAAAATTATCTCAAAATACATTGTAAACAGAATAAAACCCTTGCACCCAATTTTGGTGTGGGATGAAAAGGATAGATTCGTGGAAGGAAGAAATATCCTAGATAATATAATCTAGACCCATGAAATCATTTACTTCCTCAAGACTCCAAAAAAGGTGGGAATTATTATGCAATTGGATATTACAAAGACATATGATAAACTAAATTTGAAATACATGGAGAACCGTTTACAAGCCCTTTGTTTCAAGGAGCATTAGATGCAGTGGATAATGTCGCTCATTAGCTCCAATAGTTTTTCAATAACGCTAAATGGAGCCCTAGAACAACATTTCTCCCCCACCAAAGGCCCAAGACAAGGAGTCCTCTATCTCCCTTCCTCTTTGTGCTGGCCATGGAGGGACTCACTAGAGCCATGAAAATCACAATTGCTACAGGGGAGGTTAATGGATTATAGCCTTATGAAGAATGAAATCCAACCACTGACGAGAAATTTGTGGATGACACAATGCTGCATAGAGTCCCCTTGGTCAAGGAGTCAAGAACCTACAAAAAAATTCTCGAGGATTTAACTATTGCCTAACGTATGGAGGTGAATCATTCCAAGTCCATGGTTTTATTTTTTAATACTAACGTTGCAGTGCAAAGAAACTTTTCCCTCATTTTAGGCTTTCAAAGGAAATCCTTGTTGTCGAAGTACTTGGGAGCTCCTCTAATAGACAAAGGAAGAAAAGAGGTGACATAGGAAACCCTAGTAGCAAAATTACAACATAATATCATTCAATGGACATAGAATTCTCTAAACCTCGCAAGTAGGTTGTTGCTTATCAAATCTGCTTTGTAGGAAATCCCTATATTCTTATTATCGATGGTCTGAGGTCCCAAAGGAATTCTCTATTAAATCGTAGAAAGTCATAGGAATTTCTTATGGAATGGGGAAAAGGAAAAGAACAAATTGGCACTCGTAAGTTGGGATAATATTTGGAAGGGAAATCCCAAGGAGGGTTAGGCCTTCTATACCTAGAAAAATGAATGTTGTCTGTAGAGCCAAATTATGGTTGTGGTGAATTAAAGATGTCAATCTCCCCTGGGCATTATTTTGGAAGGCGAAATATGATCAACACTCGCACCCTAAATGTTTGATCAGATAATAGATTTAATGACACGATGTTAGGATCCGCTTCATTGAACCTTGCATAGAAAAACGAGGGAATGATATAGGATCACTAGTTTTGGGAGGTAACGAATCATAGAACAATGTTTTTCTAGGAGGATGCATGACAACAAGAACCAAAACTTGAAGGACTAGAACAAATGGAACTCCAACAGGAAATGGAAGAAGAGGGACTATAGTTCATCAATACTGGGACCCGTTAGGAACCAACAAAAATTGGAGACAGTGGATGTTCCTAAAAAAATTCACACAACATCCATTATCCTAAATTATCGAAGGTTTGAATGAGGATCTTCAGCTACGAAGGATTCTCCATTTGTAGGATGAGGATCAACTTTGATGGGGGAGACAAGAAGGTTGTTGTTTTACCTTAAAGGAAGCTTGAAGATATCTTACAAAGGATAAACCAAATATCAAAGGGCCAAATTGGAGTAATATTTGGTCATCTCAGCAATGGCAAAAGATCAATTTTTTTATTTTGTTGGTCATGCACAAAAAAGTTCTTACTTGCAAAAACATTTGCTGCAGGGGTTTTTCAAGACCCTCACATTGTAGCTTATGTCAAAATAAGGAAGAAACTATCAATAACCTACTAAATAGTTGTGAATACTTAACAATGCTATGTGGTTGGACTGCTTAGGTCTTTCGACACTCAAACAAACAAAGAGACAACATCGAAGAGACTATAAAAATTGGAGAGAAAAAATACTAAAAGATAAGTGGTTAATATTGCCTGGAGCTTGAGTCCTATTTTCGTGATTCGGGAATCATGGAAAGAGAAAAAATATTAGATATTCTAAGAAAAATCTTCCCTGGCTTCATCATTGATCTCCCAAATACTACAACAAATACAAGAAACATCCCTACATTGTCGGGTGCGAAAGGAAAATAATAATCCTACAACGCAAGAAAATAAAAACCTAGAAACTTTAGTTTTGAAGGGGTTCAACATCCACTTCACACAAGAAAGGAAACATATATGTTGCGATTGTTAGTGTCTTGGACAACACTGGTAGCATGGTTTCTGAAGTTGAATTTTTATGGGGCCTCAAAGGGAAACCTAGGTCACACTGGTAGAGGAGGGGGAATTCAGGACAACACTAGTAAAATATGCAGACTCTGTTATTCTAATATAGGAGTGATGAAAAATATTCCATTGGATTTCATGGCTCTAGAACAAGAGCTAGACCTGCTGATGAGAGCCAATATCCACTACTGCTCAATAAAGGGAGAATCAACTTTGTAAATCAGAGTAGCTAGAAGGCTACAGTGTGGATTGAGCTTTGGGAAAGTGACAAAGCACTGGCAATTAAGACAGATCATTCATAGGATTCATGGAAACTTTTCTCACAGGTAGACCTTGGAGTTCAACCTCCTTCGTTGATCAACCAACAAGCTTGTGAACAGGATAGCGAATGAAGAGGCAAAGGAGCTTGCAGTCTACGATGAATATGTACGGGAGGAGGTATGATCATGGTAGCTCAAGGATGAGTGGGATAACATAGCTAAGGTCGACATTAAGGTAAGAAATTGGATTTGGACAAACATCATGGAGTTGTGTACGCACCCCAAGGGGGAAAATCACCAAGAAATGATTAATGACCGTATGGAATCAGATGACATGACTAACCCATAACTGACACAGGGGATGTTCGTGACATCAAAGTGGCATTCGAATAATCCAGAAATTTGGTATGTGGAGATTAAGGGCTGTTAGGTGGAAACATAGGAGGATATAATATTAGGTAAGAAATCCCCTTGTCCCAATGATAATAGTGATTATCAATTGAAGTGTCGTTTCTCACAGTTAATTCCCATGTCAAATCAAGCAATAATGATAAGATATCAGTTGAAGGAGACTCAGGGGAGGTCGCAATTCACACAGATGATTCTCTATGAATTATGACACAAAAATCTAGAAATAATGGTAGAAATAAGAAAGTTGAATAATTGTGGGGACTCTGGACTTTGGGCATATGATGTTATTTATTACCTACTTGTCTTTTTTTCCATCACAGTGATCTATGGTTCCTTAAGGTAGAGAATATCCATTTGGTGTTATGAAGAATAATGTCTCACAAGATTACCGATCATGGTTGCAAGGTTTATCATAGGAGAATTTCAAGATGATGGTAGTGATTAGCCAACCCTTGCAAAAGAACAAGAATGTATATTGTGGTGTAGGAGGTTTCACAAGCTTATGTGGACCTTGTCTCGAAAGTGGGAAAGGACATTTAGGAAGTTAAAGAGCAAGAATTATAGAAGAAAAGAGAAAACAAATCAGAGGGATGAGTGGTGGAGGAGGTCGACCGAGTGATAGATATAGGTGTCACTCAAATCCAGAAAACCCTATATCATAAAACTGTAGACACACTGCGGCACATAAAAATATTAATGCACAAATTCGTAATAGATATTAGTTCTCAACAAACCCAACCGAGGAAGTTTGACATCCTTGAGATAAGAGTAGTGTGACTGGAAACTCACCTGCACAGACTAGTGGACATTAAATGTCGTGAGAAGGACCGTCTCGACTCCATGGAAAAAAAGTTTGATAATTTTTTTGACTATCTCGATCACTTAGACATCCGACCTATACGTCAGGACAATCAACTTGCTACTATACGTCATGTGTGTGTGCACAACACGAGAGAAGAGCTAACACACCAAGGAAGTGATGAAGACCCTCTTGAGAAAAAATCCCCACTCGAGGTACATGATGACCCTGATGACTAATTTGATACTATATGTCTCTATTATAGTTTTGGGTATAGTTTATAAGTCTTGTTATGTCTAGTTATGTTAAATGTCTAAAGTATGTTATGGGCGAGCTATTGGTTGGCAAAGAAAAGTTATAAGAAGTCATAAAAAACCTGGAGCTACCTTTTTGGTTGTTGATTTTGTAAAAGTTTTTCTAGGAGGAGAAAGATTTGCAATGTCATACCTTGGATGTTGATTGGAATATGGATATACTACAACTGGTCTGGTAACAAATCAGGCAAACTAGATGTAAAACAATGTGTATGTAATTTTGTTTTCAATGATGAATAGAATTCCCACTACTTATTTAGAAAAAGAATCATATACAGATTATTATTATAATGATGGTAAAAGCCAACGTTTCATTTTTATCAATTTATATCTAGAGGGCCTTGAAATATTTCAAACCATTTTTAACATTTAAAATGGGTTCCATATGATCAATAATCTCATTCAATAAATGTAACACCCTTCTCCTACATCAACTGAAGTAACCAACCAACCAAGGTAAACATGTGATGAGAACCTACTATGGTATGATTCGACCTCCTATGTCACCTTAATGAAGTGGAAGTGATAGAAACACACCATACAAACCTTCCACATCAACAACAAGACTCCCAAGAACCATCCCAACCTCTCAGGTAACTAACCCTGGGTCCCACTGAGGTTTTAAACTATTAAAATCCGAAATGCTTCCTTCATATGTGCATGAATGTGCCTAGGTGGATCTGGATGCTCCCACAACATGTCTATACCAATGTGCAAGGATTTTTCTCCCCAGTGTTGTGTCTGCATCCATGGGATTCCAACCACTCTTTTAGGCCCAAAAGCCCAGGTCACTACCCAAAACTAAATGACACTTTCATAATAGAAATATAACAATGGAATAATGATAAAAATGAAAACACTTAAACAAGGGCTTGATTGGACCCCTAGTGGCCATGACATACATTTCTTCAAACATGTCATAAATATGTACTCTACATGTTTAAACAACATATCTTAACATAGGGGTCTCATACTCATCTAAGAATCACTAAGAATAATTGATGCCTCAATACATTATTTGTAGTTTCATCCATTAGGCCATAGGTACATTACACAATCCTTTACAGGAAAAACTTTGATGGGAGGCATACATAGCTAGAGTCATAATACATGTTCATAACCAACATAATAGAAACAAACATAGCAAGCAAATCACAACCATATCATCCACATATAAAGTAGTACAATACTCATGAAATAGAAAGGATAAATATCCTCATCCTAATGATGTAAAATCCAACCTAGTATGGGACTACCACGTTCCACTCGACTATAGATTGGCTACGCCAAATCTCTCTTTAGCCAATCGCACTTGTTCCATATTCCAATCATGAATGTGGGATATCATAAAACACATCAATGAAAACCATCCAGGGATTTCAAATGCCAAACCACCTAACCCTATTAAACAGTGATTCCACCTCATAGTCAAACATCACAAAACCATCACCAGATTGGTCTCTACCCAAGACTTCAAGGGCTCCAAAGTGTTTGTTCCAACCAGGGTTTCCATGACTGGTAATTGAACCCACAACTGCTTCCGGGCTTCTAGAGTGTTTCTCCAACCAAGGCTTCCAGGACTAGAAACTCAACTCACCATAGGCTTTTAGAGCCTTTTTCTAACCAAGGATTCTAGGATTAGTAACTCAACCTAAGCTGTTATAGGTCATCTAGAGCATTTTTCCAACTAGGGCTTCCAGAACTAGTAACTCTGTTATGAAACCAATTGACAAAAAGATAGAAAATATAGATCAACGACTTAGAAATCAGGCTCTTAGAGGGGGAAATCTCCTTTTAATTACACAAATGAACAATTGTTGAATGATACAAATGACAAAACCTCCTTTCTATGTATAGGAGTCTAAGGGGTCACAATATAACCAAAGCCGACCTAACAATAATAATATAAGGGCACAAAAATAACAATAGTGGGCTTCTATGGGGCATAATAATAACAATATGGGGACAATAGGGGAACAACAATAACAATAAGGGATACAATGACAATAGTAATGGGGGAATCACTAGTATTATAGGGACCCATTGTGTCTGTTTATCATATACAAAGCAACGAAGATATCCTTCCAAACACTTGTTTACTATCTCCGTTTTCCCATCAGATTGAGGATGATAGGATGAGTTATGAACTAACTGAGTACCAAGAAAAGAAAATAATTATGTCCAAAAATTTCCAATGAAAATGGGATCTCTATCACTTACAATAATCTTTGGATTTCCATGTAACTTTTGAATTGTTTCCATAAATGCAGTTGAAACTGTACACACTTTAAATGGATGGGATAATGCAGAAAAATGTGCATACTTGGTAAGTTTGTCAGCTACCACCATGATAACACTCTTTCCTTTGGACTTGGGTAAACCTGTGACAAAATCCATTGAAACCTCCTCCCAACGTTGGCTTGGAATGGATAAAGGTTGTAATAGACCTGGGGTCTTAATTATTTCAGCTTTATTTTGTTGGGAAACCAAACATTTTGCCACAAAATTTTGAATATCCAATTTAAGGCCATCCCAAAAAATTCCTTCTTATCCTTGTGGTAAGTTTTTCGAATTCCTGAATGGCCTCCTAAGGGAGAGGTGTGCAATTCCCTAAGAATATTTTGTTTGAGTTGGGAATTCTTACATAGGTATAACTAATCTTTGTACCATAACGAATCAGTCTTCTAGCTAAATTTATCAGATGTACTTGGATCTTGATATAACTTTTGAATGAGTGCCCACACTTATTCGTCATTCTTCCATTCATCCTCTGCTTCGTTTATCCAATTTGGTTAGACAATAGACATGGTGCAAATAAATGCTTCCACATCCTCATCCTTTCTTGAGAGTGCATCTCGCACAACATTTTGCTTCCCTTTTTTGCAGATGATTTCAAAGTCATAACCAAACATCTTTGTGACCCATTTTTGTTTCTCTTCTAAAGGTAATCTTTGCTCTAAAAGGTATTTAAGACTATCATGATCTATTTTTACCTTGAAGTGTCTTCCCATTAGGTAGGGTCTCCATTTCTTAAGTGCATGTAGTATTTCCAACATTTCCTTCTCATAAATAGCTTTGTGTAAATAATTTCCTTTGATTGGACAACTTTCAAAAGCAATGGGTCTTTCTTCTTGCATTAAAGTAGCACCAATTCCATCTGATGAGGCATCACATTCCATAATAAAGGTTTTTGTGAAGTTCAGTGTAGCTAAGACCGGTGCTTGGCACATTGCCTCTTTAAGATGTTCAAATACCTTAGTTGCTTTTGGAGTCCATGAAAATGCATCTTTCTTCAATAATGTTGTTAGTGGTGCTGCTATTCTCCCATAATTCTTAACAAACATGCGATAGTACCCTGTCAACCCAAGAAATCCTAGTATGTGATTTATGGATGTGGGGATTTCCCATTCCTTAATGGTTTTAATTTTTCTATGATCTACCTTAACACCTTCATGAGATACAATAAGACCCAGATATTCCACCTCTTGTACTCCAAGGAAAATTTGGAGATTTTTTCATATAATTGTTTCTCCTACAATAGTTTGAGCACCTTGTCAACATGTTGAACATGATCCTTCCTAGAATTGTTGTAGATTAGTATATCATCAAAAAATACTAACACAAAATTTATAAGGAAGGGTTTGAAAGTGGAATTCATTAAACCTTGAAATGTAGAAGGTGCATTGGTAAGGCCAAAAGGCATGACCAAAATTTCATAATCACCCTCATGAGTTTTAAATGGTGTTTTTGGAATGTCTTCAGTCTTCATTCTAATTTGATGATATCCTGAACGAAGATCCAACTTGGTGAAGTAAATTGATCCATGCAATTCATCCAATAATTCATCAATGACAGGAATGGGAAATTTATATTTAATAGTGAGCTTGTTGAGCTCCCTATAATATGGACACATGCACCATGATCCATCCTTCTTGTGAACCAATATTACTGGAGCAGAGAAAGAACTTTGACTAGGTTGAATTATACCAGCCTCTAGCATTTCTGCAACCATACATTTAATTTCACTCTTTTGGGCATGATGTTTGGAGGAACACTTCCTAGAATCAAATGAATAGCATGATCATGATCACGAATAGGTGGGAGGCTTTTGGGAGTCTCAAATACCTTAGAATGATTTTACAATAGTTTTTGGAGATCTGGAGAAATAGATGATTTTGATGTGGGAACCTCTAGTGAACATAATTGTGCAATTATGCCTCCTTGTTCTTTCTTTATAAGCTTTTTCATTCCATTAGAGCTTATTATCCTTCCCGGTTTTCCTGTGATACCCATTAATTCAACATCCTTTCCTTCTGAAAAAATTCATGAAAAGTTCTTGAAAATTAAAAGCTATTTTACCCAAGGATTGTAGCCATTGGACTCCTAGTACAACATCAGCACCCCCCATTGGAATGGAAAGCATTGGGCTATTCAATACATATTGTCCCATGGATAGCTTGATATTATGGCACTTTCCTGAGCAAGTTATGGTTCCTCTACTTGCAACCATCACATGACACTCTAGTGATGGATATAGGAAGAAATTCAATTCCTTGGCTATCTTACAATGAATAAAATTATGGGTATTGCCTGAATCAATCAACACTATTACCTTTTTCTTCTCGATATGCCCTTCTATCTTGATAGTTTGAGGTGTGGTAATTCCAGCCAATGCATTACAAGATATGGTCAGATTCATTTCTTCTTTCTCTAGGATTTGTTCCTGGTGTATATCCTCTTCTTTTGATGTTTCTTGTTCCTTTTCTTCCTCCTCTTCGCAATCTATGTAAAATAATTTCTTCTCAGCACACTTATGACCTTTAGTGTATTTTTTGTCACAACTGTAACAAATCCCTTTTGCTCTTTTTTCTTCCAATTTTTGTGGTGTCAACCTTGTTTGTTGTGGATGGCTAGGGGCAACAACACTTTCATATTTATAATTCTGAGTGGTAGGCTTCCTTGTTGCCATAATTTTTCTTTCCATTTTTCCTGCCAACCTGAATGTCTTCTCCAATGAATCAGGTTCCAAAAGGCAAACCTCATGTTGTATGTTATCCTTTAAAGTCCCTATGAACACGTCAAACCTATGCTTCTTTGGAATATCTTTTACCGTTATATTCAATTTTCAGAAGTCCTCAATGTGCTCCATCATTGAACCCTTTTGTTTCAGATTGATCAATTGGCTAAAAAAAGTGTTGCTTTGTATCCTAATAATGTGTTATCATTTCATCCGTAAAAATAGCCTAAGTTACAATTTGTTTTCGAGGGCAAAGCCATTGGTACCATACAAACTGATTTGGTTCCAAATATAAAGTTGCAATGCGTACCTCTTGTCTATTTTGGATATTATGGAGATCGAAAAATTGCTCCATCTGTAGTATCCATGTTGAGGGATCCTTGCCATCAAACTTCCTCATATCAATCTTTGGAACATGGTGGTTTTTCGACCTAATGTTAGAATATATGAAATCATGATTAACATTCATTTTGTTCTCATCATGAGTTTCCTTTACTACCCTTTCGGCATTAGTAAGCATTTCTTGTAGAAATTTTGTCAAATCCTCCATCTTAGCTTCCACGCCATCCATCTTAGCTTCCACATCATTCATCTTAACTTCTATGCCTTTCTTTAAACCATCCATCTTAGCTTCCATGCCATACATCTTAGATTCTATGTCTTTCTTTAAACCATCCATCTTAGCTTCTGTTACTTTTTGTGCGAGTGAAACTTGTTTCACTTGGTCTCGTAATTTTTATATATCATGTTTCATTTCTTCCTCTTGTTCATGAGTCATGCTAGAGCTTCCAGGTTGCTTACTAGGTGTTTCCATTTTCTTTCTTCAGGGCATCAATTACTGATAATAATGCTTCACTATACCCTTTGAATTCCTTCAAAATAATTTTTCAAACCAAACTTATGCAAAAAATTATAAAACACTACACACCTTTTTTCACTTTATAGGAGCTCAAAATTGAAACAACTGTAACTCTGTAATTTCAGATCTCCAAGGTCTGAAAATTTGACCCATAGTATCCCTCTATGACCTCTTTCCAATGCCACCAGTCTAATAGAAATTGGATTCTCCAAGAAAGAGTTATGCTCCACCTCCCAACGTACCCTGCTTATATACTTTTTTAGTAGAGAAAACTTGTATGAAGTGCCACTTGTTACTGTTTCGACCTTCAGACCTAAAACAAATACACAGAAAATTACCATCCATCCTCTTTCTGTATCATTTTATGAAATTTCAATCTTATTCTTAGAGTGAACGTTATGACGAGTTTCCCAAGGTCACCTATTTATAATGTAATTCAGGAGTCTGCAAAAACCCTAACTTGCTCAGTTATATATCCAAAAATATAGTGAGACAAGATCTAAAATTCAGACCCGATGTTCAAACTGATTTCTTCTCAAATGGGTTTCTTTATTAGCTTCTGAAAATTCGTAGCGAAAAAGTTATGGAGAAAATGCCTCGATGGCCTGTTTGGAGCAGTGAAACCCTAGAATCCAAAGCTCTGATACCAAATGTTATGAAACTAGCTCACAAAAAGATAGAAAAGATAGATCAATGACTTTGAAATTAGCCTCTTCGAGGGGGAAACCTCCTTTACATTACACAAATGAACAATTGTTGGATGATACAAATGACAAAACCTCCTTTCTCTGTATATGAGTCTAAGGGGTCACAATATAACCAAAGCCAACCTAACAATAATAATATAAGGGCACAAAATAAGAATAGTGGGCTTCTTTGGGGCATAATAATAATAATATTGGGATAATAGGCGAACAACAATAACAATAAGGGACCACTAGTATTATAGGGACCTAACAAACTCAACCCAAGCTAAAGGAAAAATGAGAACCAACTAGAAAAACAAAGAAATGAACCCAAAACACCATGGATATCCAAGAAATGTCAAGGCTAGGAAAATCTTCTTTCACTCTAGGCAATCCTACATGCCAATGAAAAATCATGATGAAGAAACCACATGCATGTGCCATGCATGAAAAAACTAGCGAGGAAAACATATATGGAACTCGATATCTTCAAGTAAACCTCGTTGTAGTTGTTGATCCCAATGTCCTCTTGTGCTTTCCTACTCTTTCTTTTCCTTCTTGCTCCAAACACCAAGTACTCCACACTCCTCCAGGAGTCTTCCAAGAAGCTCTAAGTTTCCAAGTTTATGAGAGAGAGAGAGAGAGAATAGAAGAGAGTTCCACCAAAAACCTAGCAAGACCTTTCATGTTGGTCCTCAAAATACTTTTGATCTATGAGGCATCTATTTTCTTCAATTTCCATTATTTTCATTCTTTTTCCTCCTCACTGCAACCTCTGATCTTTCACCTTCCTTTTCTTCTATTTTCCATTTTTTTCATAAATAAATGTGCCAAAAATGGCATTTTTCCTTTCCAAAACCTTTTCCATTTCCTTTTCCTTAGCCATAATAAATTGAATGAACACCCAATAGGATGGTTCCCCACCATTCATCTTGGAATACATGTCCCATGACCATGGTCTTATATATTGTTACATGGACTTTTAACCAGGGTTGTTAGAGAACCCCCCCCCCCTTGGGAAAACACTTTCCTTAGTGTTAAATGACACATATAACCAATAAGACAATTGAAGAAAAAACACACTACCCATGGAGCTTTATAACACAACTCGTTGCAGTATTTACAATGACCATTGTTGAAAACATGACAACCATACAACTTACTGAAGCTTTATAACATAGCTCATTACAGTATTTACAATAACAACCACATATACTCATGCACATTTTCTTAAACCAACAAATAACCATAGTATCTATGGAGCTTTATAAATTCAGCTCGATACAATATTTACAATAATATACACATATACACATATGCACATTTTCTTAACCATAAAATAAAGGATATGATGAATGCATCAGCAATAAGGGAACCAAGAGCCTCACACCTCCACCCTTAAAATAGTACTAAGATTCACGTCCTTCCTAGGAAGTCTAGATTCTACTGCCAAAGTCAAAGTCTGCATCCAATTTCTAGCGCTACAATCTTGCGCTATTGTACCCTCAGTGAATAGTTACCTCCTCAGTTTGTCAAGGAACACTCCCAGTGTGCATCTGATTCCATCTAGCAATGCTAATGACCAAAATAAATATATCCCCAACCTTCCCTTCTCTGCTACATAGTCCCTTGGGAAATCCAGTAACCCCCATGTGTAATCACAAACCTTCCAAGTTCCGCTGGCACCCCCATCCTGGGTAGTCCATCCCTTGGCAAGGTTTCCTCGCATTGGAATGTCCAAAAATGAAGGCATTTCCCTACCTCAAAACCATAATACTGGTCACAACATTCTCATTGAAATCAATGGACACTATTGGGTAACAGTGTTCCACAATGGCTTTGCTCCTGAATTCTTTACCAACATACTATTTCTTGTTCCAATTCCTTTTTTTTTGTTTCTAATGTTTTCTGTTAGTTTTGGCCACCCAACCAAGAATTTCCATGCTTTCCTATACCTAGCACATAATTTCCATTAGACTTGAAACAAATTGGAATAAATTCAAATCATACCTCATTTATGGCTCATTAATAAGGTACACCTGCAATCCTATTCGCTTCCCGTCATAATAAGTCAAACTATCATCTTTAACCAAATCATCATGTATAAACATATCATATCTTATTAGCTCAAAAATCAACCATCATAAATCAAAACCATGGATCATAAGTAACTATCATAAATGAGATTCATATATCACATGAAATCATCATAAACCAAAATCATAGATCACATGCATAATTAAAACTGAAATAAAATATTTATGCTTATCCTTTAATTGATCCTTTTTGTATTCACACTAGATTGGTTTCCACACCCGAAAAGAACCCAGTGCCTTCTCTTCAACCACGTACACATACACATAGTGTACATCCCACACATACACCAAACAAGACATACAACACCATGTAATACATGCACCTCACCTAACGTACAACACATACACCTATAGCCAATGTAAAAGACAACACAATAAATACACCTACATCCGATGTACACCACCACACAATACATACACTTACACCCGATGTACAACACAATACATATACATACACAACCTACAACAAAATGAATACACATGTCACGATGCCACGAATACATAATGCACATACGTAGTACCACATGTACGCAACATAACATGTACGACATGCACATAATACCACATGTAAACTAGTATGACATGTACAACATGCACACAGTACCACCTATACACACCACCACCTATGCAACATGTACACAACATCACATGTACATGACACCACATGCACAACGTGTACACATCACCACATGAACACTGCACCGCATGTAGAACATGTACACAATACCACATGTACACATCACCACATGCACAACATGTAGATGACACCACATGTACACATCATCACATGCATGATGTGTACACATCACCACCTACATAGAATCACATGTACGACATGTACACAACACCACATACAGAAAACACCACTTGTACAATCATGCACAAAACTCCAAATTTACATAGCATCACATGTACAACATCCACACAACACAATATGTACATAGTGCAACATATACAACATGTACATAGCACCATATGTACACAACACTACATATCCAACATGTACATAGCACCATCTATACCGAGCACTAAATATGCGATATTTAGAGAACACTATTGTATCACCTTGTGCATACCATTGCATAAATAACATGTACACATACTACATATACACCACACCACATGTGCACAACACAGATGCAAAATGTACAACATATATAATATATGCACAATAGTAGTACCACAGATCCAAAAACACATTGTCTCTACCAAGCAACCTTGCTTTCAATGTCTCTTCGCCATCCCTGCTTATCCCAACATCGCGCAAACAATACTTATTTCATTTTTCTAATGTATCCCTCAGTATAGCCTGTCTATAAAGTAATATAATCACATAATATCAACTCATAATCACATGTTATTGACCTCATATATATTTCATGACTACACTTTCACTTGATTCCTGATAAACTAGGAACCTCTTAATGTCATTCACCTGCGTAAGCAACGATTCCTCCACAACAATGATTCCTAACTACCTTGTCACACAATGGTATGAATATGTTGACAGTGTTGTACCCACCAACATGTGAGGGGATCTCCCTAGTAAGAAGTCTCAATTAGACCTTAGATTGTTTGGTGTAGGAGCCCCAGCGGTGGGTCGTACGGTAATGCCTTGACCGCAGTTTCGCATAGAGGCAAGTAGGATGTCCCTGTTGGTAGCAAGTGTGTGACATGTGCAGTAAGTCAAGGAAGGTGCATGAGCGGTTCTAACACATGGAGGGTGAGGTGAGTGCGCCCCTTGGAAACTTGTGAAAGCATGCAGATAAGAAGGGAACATGAGGAAAGATGCATCACAACATAGAAGGCAAGTAAGGTAGCAATCCAAAGTGATGGTTAAACCAATAACACATTTCCTAAAGATTCACACATACATATACAAAAAATAGCCACACATGCATGCATAAGCAAACATATACATATATCATTTAGAGTAAACAAGATAGCTGAAATACAATACAACATATGCATGAAACATGTTGGTTTTGTTATATTAAGAAGTGTAAGTTCCATCCATACAATACATCCATGTCCAACCACTAGTTTCGACATCAGAACGTTACAGTTGCTATCGCCTGCTCCTCCAAAGAGATATAATAGCTCTCTGTAGTGGAGCAGCCAAGGCTTGTTACAATACATCCAAGATTTCTCTAAGATACTTCTATTGGAATCTTGGCTGACCAAAAGCCTGTAAAATGAGTTATGAGGGACTATATATCGAAAAGGGTAGGGTGACACTTGACATTACCCTTTATGACAGTTCATCTACCCTCATGACTCTTCATCTATTCTATAACTGTTACATCCAACTATCGACACTTGAACTTACACTTGACAAGACATTACATTATAATGCACATGTACCCATGTGAGAAAAAATGGCTAGAGAAATCCATGCAAGACATCACTATGACTCAGACAACTATTTGAAGACCAACTCTTTGACATCCTCACGGTGGTCGACAATACCGAACTGATGCCAAGCCTGGTAGTCTGTGATGGTGTCCGTGTACTATAAGGTGACATCTTTCTAGAAATGAACTCTTGCATCCATAACATCTGGGTACACTACTCGGGCTCCTCTGTCCAACTCATCTAATAGAATGTGCATCATTGTCTTGAGTGCAGACGGACCAACAACATACTTGTGGATGGTGTCTGTAGTCATTGACAAGTCTGGGCTAGTGGCTACACACATCAACTCGTCAAAGTATGAGTCAATCTCTAGTCGGACCTATGCCTTTGTGTTCTCCTAGGTGAGTGTCAAAATAGATGGGATTGCATGTTCGTGCACAACAACATTCATACTCTTGAATACATGTGCATGGGAAGCCTATAGACTAGTGATGAGTTGCGAGAGATCTTCATAGTTCCAGATATGAGGCAAGTTTTGTGGGGCTCCTTTGTATCTCATCATCCATGTTTCAATGCAATCTACACCAACATGCACGTTTGATAGGATATGTGATCTTCTAGCACATCATTTCTGCCAATTGTTGAGATCGAAAGATGCCTTATGCATGGTACCAAACTTGAAATACAATGCTCGCATGATTGTATCAAGGGACAATACTTCATCTAGTATTTCCTTCTTCAATTATACTTGGGTGGATGTTGTAACCAATTCTCCTCCTTGCTTGGCCATCTATAGCTCCTTAGCCATTTGCTCCTTCTCAACTATCAGGAAGTGAACACTCATGCTAGTGTCTTTGGCATATGCTCTCGTAGCATCGGCCAATTCTACTAGATGTTTGCGCACGTCAGACACAATCACTCATTCCTCAAACTGTGTAAGAGATGTATGATCATCTGGAGTAGAAACTCTACGAGTTTGAACAACTCTATGTTGAGACTCATCGAATGAGATGTTGTGCATCTCTCCTCTAACTGATCTCCAAGGATCTCAGTGTCTCCTTGGTCACTTGGGACTTGCTCCTCTTCTGGATGTGGTAAAGATGGTGGGTCGACCTCTTGGTGGTGAGATGTGAGGTCAATGTCTTGCTTTGACACCTATTGCTCCATATATGTATCCATCTGTTCAAGTGCTTTCTCTATCTCCTGAGTAAAGTCCTACTCCTGTGATGGTTCACCCTGTCTAATACCTGTAGGTGAGCAGTTTCATCTGTTTGTACAAGTCGTGCCCCTTGTTATACCTGTTCCTATTGCACTTCCTTCTCCTGTCTGTCCAACTCTTGCTCCTTCCAAAGTTTCTCCTTCAACTCATGCAACTCCTTCTTTGTTTCCTCCATTCTATGTTTCTCTCTCTACCTTTGCGTGTTTCTCTTGTCGCGTTGTTACCTCTTTTCCTCTATTGCCAAAGCTGCATTCTACACAAGTGGGTCTACTCAGAACTTGTAGTTTTCTTCTTCCTCCATATTGTCGACAATCTTCCTCTTGCCCTTGTCATGCACTGGTATGTTTACCTCTGTTGTTGTTGCTTCTGTTGCTCTCCAGGATGTTGCTTTATGTTGCTTCACTATCTATTCCACGGTGAGGCCAGTTGGCTCATTGAGTCTAGAGGAGCTGTTACAATATCTCCATGGGTCTTCTTCCACCCAATGACATGCCCCGTGGATCTAGTTAAAATGTACTCTCATGCAGTGGTCTTTCACAAGACAATGTGGGTCATACAAATTGTAACTTTAGGTGTCCATTGGATATTTCTTCATGTTCTCTGCTTCGACATCCAAATACTTGAAAGTCTGTATCTCGTAAGACCCGATCCACAATGGAATAGTGAGCCAAGGTGCCTTCTTCTTCTGGTGGAGCCTAGGTGATAACCCAACCTAGTTGTGATATTCTACTTCCTGCATGACGAGTTTTTCCAAAGAAAACTTTGGTAGAACATGCAGAGGCTTTTTTGCGTTGTACATCTATATGAAGGTGTCAGATGGTGAGGCATTCCAATCATCTTTGTCGATCAGTGCTACATTGTTGCCTTCGACATGTAAGTTGGATCCTGTTCGAATATCATCTTGTAAATGGGGTGACAAAATCATCAGAGAGTTGTGTGATAACTCCTCTGAAGTTATATTCAGACAACATATTACAATAAGTGCTCAGAGAGGTCGTCATCGGTGTCCATGCCTGCTTCAAGCTTGAAAAATCCCGACAGGCACAGATTACATCCAGGATGTAGGTAGACATGTAGATTTCTACTTTCATCCCTTTGGACGGTTGTTGAACCCTTGTCACTTATTCCTTTAGCTGGTGAGCTAGGATGTCGGACCAGTTGCATGCTTTTCCTTCTCTAGTTAGTTGGTCTAACACGATCACCCAACTCTGTGGGAAGGTTTACATGTTTTATTGGCCATACATATGACATGCAATGATGACCAAGTATTGATACACCTTTCGTAGTATCTTCTTCTTGTAGACCTGGTTGGGTGGCATCCTGAATTTAGCTGGATCCTTCACCCAGTTCTTTAAGGTATCTCTGGAGTTGGCATTCCTACTAGGTATGCCGAAGGGAGTCTCCATGGTGATCACGGGCTTTGACATATGATACATCTACTCATAAACTTGTGCCCTAAAGGTAGAAATCTCCATCACGCTGACACTTTTCAATGTCATCATCCCACGATCAGTGTGCAAGACGATCCAATGTATCATGTCCACTCATTGGAGCATGGGATACCTGCATGCAATCTGGTACAATTCAGCCTTGTGGATGTTCACATAGACTTGGCAGTCTTCGAGGTCTTCCCCAAATGTGCCTACAAAAGCACCATTGACCTCTTGTCATTTCAGCTTGATGTCCTTGTCTATAATTATCTTGGTGTCTTCATAGATCGGCAGACTTGTAGACACTCGCTCAACTGATACTCTAGTCTCACTTCTGTCAGTGTCCTTTGATCCTGCCCTCTTGGAGGCCATTGATCCTGAACTGCTAAGAGGAAGAAATAAATCTGCTATATTTGGAGACAAAGTGACATGCAATGTAAGAAATATGTTAGCTAAAACCAAAGCAAACTGAGGAACGACATGCAACATACCTGGGGATTGACTAGTAAAGGTTATGGAATCTTCCCTCAGAGGTAGGGAGACTAGCTACCATAACTACAAAAAAGGTAGTCTGGGCTATCTGGGGAGGTTGGCTGGTTGCTAGAATTCCATAATGCGCTATCCAGGTTGGCCTGTTTGCTCCTGGAATTGCGCAATGCACAATTTCAACTGGAAATGGTTGTAGGCCTAGTGACTGCATTGCGCAATTTTTCTAGGCCAGCAGTCACTGTCCATAAGAATTTGTATTGCAAAACTGGAGAATAGTCATTGGGAAAAAATGTGCATTTTCTGAGAGAAAGACAGAGCCTTCCCTCTCAAGATTGCGCAATGTTGTCTGGGTGAGGTAGAGTCTAGACCAAGGATGCCTAGACCCATCGGCAGGAAACTGAAAGAAAATATGAATGTGAATGCATAGCGATACTGAGTGTAAGCAGGAGTGAATGATTGTGCATGCAAATAGTGAATGAATGATTCAGGAAATAGAATGACATGCATGCGGGTGAAGAGAGTCACCGAATCGATGATCGTTCGTGCAAAACAGTTTCATGCATGTGACAACAGTGAGATGCTAACGAAAATTGAAATGGTGCTAGTACAAGCTAGTATGCATGTAAATGATAGTAAGAAGTCATAGAAATCAAGAAAACATCACTCACACAAGACAAAACACAAGAAGCAACAAAAATGCTGCAAAAGACAAGTTAAGCCGACTTACCTATGAATAGCTGATTTGGATGTGTCAAAGACTCCTATATGTGTTGTGGGATGTTAGAGCTCCAAGATCGATATGAATAAGTGAGCTTTGAAGCATCGAATAAATAAGTTTGAGGCTCATGATGCGCATGATGCAAATATAGGAAAATGTGACACTTGGAGGAAAGAGTCTAAAACGATCTTTGCATGTAACCTCCACCTGCTAAAAATAACTCCCTAAAATCTAGGGATGATTTTTTCATGTTGCTTTTGCTATTCTGGGGAAAAGAAACCCTTTCATACAAATCAAGTTTTCTCAGTCCCGGGTGCAATCGGTGAACTGAATGGCACATGCAACAACCTGCTCAGCTGAGGGGAAAATTTGTGCATTTCTGGGAGGGATCTGGGTTGATTTCTGAGAATTATTGTGCAATTTTTGGGCTGAGCAGCTGACTTCTACTGATAATTGCCCATTTTTTTGGGTTGAGCATCCCTGCTGGGAGGAATTATGCAATTTTTTCAGTGAAGGGTGACAGGCAGATTTATGCAATTCCGGAGCCCATCAGGGTGCCAAACAGAATTGCACAATTTCTTGAGGGATATGCTCAGCCTACAATTGGAACATGTCCAGAGAAACATCCTATGAGGGGGGTGCAACAGGCCATGATGTACAAGCTGACAATTTGCTCAAAAATCATTGAAGGTTGTGTACTTGATAAGGCAAGACATGCTGCTAAGGATGGTTGGTAGGGAGGCTCCAAAACCAAGCTAAGGCAATTTTTTTAGGGTGGTTCTAGCTCCTACAAGAAAATATATATATATATATATATATATATATATATATATATATATATATATATATATATATATATATATATATATATATATATATATATATATAGATATAGATATATATACATATAAACATCAATATAAAAAAATCGTGATCCTGTCAGATAATGAAATACATACATACATATATACATGAATATATATAGACATTAGCATAAACAATCATGATCCTCTCAAGCAACGACATATATACATATATAAACATAAGCATAATTATGATCACAACATGATTACTAGATATCATAAGATTAAGGTTAAGAGAACTACCTTTATGTGTGCAACACATGCAAAACATCGAGAACAACACTTCCCAACATAGCCAAGGCATATGATGCCTCAATCCATTCACCTTACCTTTCTTGATTACCTTGCCCATGATTGTCCTGACATTGTTCATTTACACCAATGGACCCAACTAGTCCAACTAGATGTCATAGTTTTGCATTTAGCTACCCTTATACATGCACCGTCTTAATTTGAGTCTTACATTTCCTACTCTATTTCATTCAGATCTCTCCAATATCCACTAACTTTCCTCTTTCCCAAATCAATTCCTATGACTCAAAACATAAAAGGCAAGACAAGGACCAAACAAGAAGAAAACCATGAAAATTAATAACAATATGACACCTCAAACAAAGTGGTATGGCCATACACTAGATATAAACAAAGTTGCAAATCAAGCACAAATAATCAAAATAATGAGACTTTGAATAGACACCATGACTCAATCACGATGGTTTCCAGTGTTTCCAAAGGAATGCTCAACCTATGCATTCTTCAGAATTATGGCAGTCTCTTTAGCATGTAATCCCCTACATCATATTTCCATAAACAAATAACTCTCAGTGCATAAATAAATATAATAATACATTGGTTACCTTACCTTGTTGTGCCAAGCATGTTTCCTTGCAACTTAACACATCTATGCCATCTCTTAAGGGACTCTAATTCCCTTGACAAATATAGCTATAACTAGACACCAGCTTTTATACCTATCAAATACATGTCCATGAATATATCACATACCCACATAATGTTAGACGAAATCAAGGTTAATAAGACTTCATGTATGCAAAGCACTCATTTGTCACAAATTAGGGTTTCCAAACATGGCCAAATGAATTCTTACCCAATTCCTTTCTTTTACCGTTTTACCTTGTTGCAAGCATGGCTTACTATGTATTGTCACATCACCCAACTTTTTGTTATATAAACACATCAATTTCTACCTTGTCATGCTAATACCAAGCATGTTTCTTGCAACTGTTTAAACATGTCAGTCACATTCTCCTCAAATCAAGGAATCATGTCTATGAATTTGAAATCAACCTTTACCAATAATAACAACCCTTCCATACTCAAAAATCGACTCTCATTCGTCGGTCATAATACATAATGCTACAACTATCACCTACTTACACTCAAGTACATATCATTTGTCTCAACACTTAATGAGTCAGTTCAACCATCTTAAAACATGACCATTTATTAATGCAATCTTACAAACACATACCCTTATCATGCATGTAATCAAACATTCAAATAACATATAGATAACATAGTACACACCAAACACTCAAACACCAAATAGATGACATAATCAAACATTCAAGCACAAAGCAGATGACATAAGCAAGATCATACCTTAATGTATCTAAGGAAAATAATGGAAATTGAAGAAAATAAGATCATGATATCCATAAAAGTAACTAAATAACATGTTCACATCATAAGCTCATAAACATTTTTTGTTCATGCATAACAATCACATATGTACGATCAGTGTAGATTAGAACAAGATAACATAAAAAATAAGTCGACTCATACTTGAATGTCATAACCCTAACCATACACATAGCCCAATCCAATTTAGCATGACACATATAACATCAACATATTAATTCTATAACCCTAATCATCAAGTTAGCTAACTCATGTAGCAGCTACAACCACCCTCCAAAATTTTGGCCTGCACCAATTTAGGAGCCTCCCTTCAGAGTTTCACTTGATGACTGCACACACTCAGGTTCACTCTGTGAGCTCGTGTGAGTCTTTGCATCCACCTTGCGTGTTCATTTCGTTCAAGCTTCTGCATGCTAGTGTCTAGGTCATGCTCGCAAAAATGTTCTGGTTATGCTCAAATTCTTCGCTTCATATGTGCTTTTTGTGTCCGCTATGAAAGCATCTGCCACACTCACATGGAGTCACATTCACTGTCACCCAAGCATTGTCTCGATCAATGAACGGTCAGTCATGTTGAACATGTGTGTCTGGATGGTTTGGGTCATTTTGTCATTTATTCATGCAAGTGTGTGTTCATATGATCACCTATGCCTCTTTCGATCATTCACACACTTAGTCATTTTTGCTGAAGTTCTGACGACCAAACCGCCCTCTGACAGCCAGACCATCACCCCACTTTCGACTCAATTGACTATCAATCAAAATAACACAGAAGCACCAAGCTAGTATTTTCAAGATGCACTACGTGCAAGCAATTCAGTCAACCCTCACGCTGGCCACTCGGACAGTCAGACCCGACAGTCACCCCGAGGCTAACTCCCTTAAGAAAATTGCGTAGAGGCCACTGAACTTACTCACTCAGCTGACTAAGGAAATTGGACAGAGAATCTGGACAAACACCAAATGCCCATCTATGTCTCCCTCAGAATATTGTGCATTTTTCCCAATCAGTCATCTCGATAGTCGACCCACTGCTCATCTTGGAACTTGCGTAGTTTCATGAGCAGACCTTCTGCTACCCAACAGTCCGCTTAGCTAAAAAATTTCACAGAAATGATTAGTAGGCCGACCGCGTAGCCTCAATGCAGTTTCTCCTACCAACAGCTTCGAGTAGCAGACTACCAGTTCCCTTCAAGAATTGTGCAGTTTTTATTGTAAGTGACTGAGTAACCAACTGCTAGTTCCCTCTAGGAATTGCACAGTTTTGGCTGCCAGTCTCCCGGGAAGTTCCTCCAAAAAAATGTATAATCCCTACCTCGCTACCTTCCTCACATCCTTGCCTATTCCTCTAGAAAATTGTGCAATTTTGGCCTTCCAACCCTTGCTAACCGCTCGTTCTAGAAACTACGGAGATCCTGCCTACCTTGACTTCCTGTAGCCCAGACTATCCCTCCAAAAATTTGCGCAGTTTTGTCTCCCACCTGAGCCACACCTTGCAAATAGTCACTATCGACTCAGATTTCCCGTCTTCATCATTGAGTTACTCTTACACAGTTTGCATCAATAGTGCCCAGAGCCATCATCCCACTTCACAACCTTTCTGCCTCTCCTGGTCACCTGCATGCTAAATGATCATGTGTCATGGTAGAGTAGGAGGTTTTGGATTTGATTTTGTCTCATCACGAGTGATTGCAGTTATAGATACACAAACAAACATGGCGAGATGACGAATGGGATGAACAAAGGTGCACATCCAGAAGGACGAGTTCACCAATGAACGAACAGATGAACATGCACCTTTGTAAACAGATGAGCCTATCAAGCGTTCCAACATGCAAGCAAGGAGCAACATGCTAAAGCTTCATGAAGACAGCAAAAGACCATCAAAGACTCTATGCACTTCGCCATGCAGAGGTGAAGTTGTGATACACCATAAAGACATCCATCACCTAGCAAGATTGTAGCTCGACATGCATTCCAACAAGAACACAAATGTACTAGCACTGTCATGTCGAGTCATGTCATGAGTCATCTCTCCCACATATCTAATATGGGCTATGTTGTCAATCAATGTGATGTAACGTGGAAGTCCAAGAGACCCACTTGTTGAACAAAGAGTCATGTAAGTTGAAAATTCATCGAAGTCAAATGGTCATGAGGGTAGTCAAATAGCCACAAGGTTTAGTTTCACCCTTGGCTATAAATACCTCCTCATTTGTACATGTATTGGACTTTTTCACCTCAGCTCCTTCCACATAGCCAAGAGAGTCTGTTTTATTTTCTTTGAGGATTAAGAAATGGCTCCAGCGTCCCATACTTGAGGTTAGTTATGTATGGTGTAACGATGTGTCTTGGAACTTTTGCTTAACTCAGAAGCCTGCTACAGGCAAACAAGTTTTCACACATGTATTGTATCTGTTGTAAGACTGATCTTTAACACCTGTAATCCATGTTTCTTTAACCTGTGCTCTACATCTGAACTATTTCACTTGTTGTAATCCATAATCTATTAATGGACATGTGTTGTATATGTTGTTAACATTGTCTCGCCCATGTAGACTACTCTCCTAGACATCAGACAAACCTTTCACATGAAGCTTGTTGTAACAACCATTGGACTCGTTCAGACTAATCTGTTAGGTGTTCTACATTTTATCTTACCTTGTATGTTGTGAATTTCGCATCTGTGTGGACTGCTCCTCCAGAAGCTATGCATGTCTTGTTGTGTTGTGTGTTCCTAGCCGAGTTGGGATTACATCCCATCCAACTTGAGACTCACTTTCATCCTCTCCCTTTACAGTGAAAGAACCATTGATACTAGTACACTTACACTCACCAGGCATGAGAAACTCACTTCCTAGAGACAAGGTAGACCACTCTCCTATGTTGACAAGCAAGAGTTGAGGCAAATCCTTAAGACAATGGAAACCAGACCATCATACCAGATGGGACTCCCACAACAAACGGTGTGAGGTCTAGTTGGGACTTCCTATCAGGGTGATCCCCTGAATGTTGGTGGGTCCAACACTATCAACATTTCGGATGCTAGAAGCAGGGCAGCCAGTTGTACATGGCTAAAATTCCTCTCACACTCATTCATCAACCATCTGGTCAAGGTAGTAGCTCACACTCCCTCTCACTGACATGCGAATGTGATGTTGGTTACTTCTCACCTCCCAAAATTGAACACGAGATTTCATATCAACACCTCCACTCCATCCGTCCCATCACTTGCCAGTTCGCAAAGGTAGTCGGATTGATCCCAGGCAGACAACATCTTCCACAGACATCTAGGAAGCCAAAATCTACTCCCACAAGAGTTGTTGTATCATCGGTGGAAGAAGAAGTCCTTGCCATGCTTGAAGGTCTAGAAGAAGCTATTGAAGATGGAGAGGAACCTCCAATCTTCCCACAAGACAAATAAGGAACTCTCGTGATATTAGGATCGTACTCTGGTATAGGAGGCAGAGGGGAAGGCAGCGAAGGAGGTGGAGGCTACGAGGAACTGACAGACACGGATCCAAAACCATCAGTCTTCAAAGGAGAGAAGGAGGATGAAGAAGGTGAAGAGGAAAAGAAGACGAAGATATGGTTGACCTGAATCTTGAATGGATGACTTAGGGACCACTCGCTTGCCTAGCTATTCTGCACAAGATGCTGATGTGAGTGGAGAGAATGAAAATTAATTTCAACCCTAATAGCATAGTGAAGGCAGAAGACCACTTAGACAACTTCTACCTACAACTGTAGAACCTTGAGGTATGCTATGATGACGTAGAATTTATATTGTTCCCATGTACCTTGGATGGCTGCATAGCTACTTGGTGTCACAGGGTTCCACCCAACTCCATACAGAACTAGGGTGCTTTCAAACGTATGTTTCTTGAAACGTTTGTTGATGACAAGACCCCAGCCATGCTACTCAAAGAATTGGGAACCCTCAAGATGGAGGGAAAAGAGAAAGTGAAAGACTTCAATTAGAGGTTTATGTGTATTTTGAACAAGTTTGCAATAGACACTAAACCTCATGACTCCATCACTATTGATTATTACACATCTACACTACCAACCACCATTGCGTAGTTCGTCAAGTGAGATATGAAGACAACACTTTTGGAAATTTGCGAAGAGGCAATTGTTGTTGAAAAGGACTTGTGTGGAATTGGAATCATCATGGATGACGAATCAACGAACGAATCCAAGGATGCGAGCCGAAAGCCCCAAGAAATGATTAACAAGGGTAGAGACAAGGAATCAATTGATACTCATACCCTCACTCGCCTTGTCAAGAACTTGACCACCGATATGTCCGAAGTCAAGGAATGAAAAACGGACATATTCGCAAGCAGTCATCCGCCGAGAGAGAGACAAGAAAATATTGCATCAACTACCTCATCAAGCAACAACTGGTTCGCTTCCAAAGTTGTGTAGAAGCCTGTGTTCCAACTCGATCAGTGCGCTAATCCTAAATTATGTTCCTTCCACAAAGAGTTTCATCCTGAGAACTCTTGTTTAGATTGGAAGTGAGTCATTAGCTTTATTTGCAGTCATACACTCGATGCGAAAGGTGATATGGAGGAGCAGCCGGAAGACATCGATGATGACGAACAAGTTGCACATGATGAAACACCAAGTTCTAGGCATGTGGTGAACGCATATCATTTCTTGAAAGAAATCTTAAAGAGGAACATCGAGAAGCAGCCCAAAAATAAAAATGATCGTTACAATATTAGGATTAAAGGGACTCCCCTACACTTGGGGAAATGCAAGAGAAGGTGAGGCAACTGATAAATAAGGCCGATCCATCAGCCTCCTCAAAGGAAAAAACAAAAGTGGTCTGGGAAGATAGCGGTGGATAGGAGTACATCCATGAGTAGCATGTTGTGAAACACTATATCGGACAACACGAACATCCATTCCACCTCAGACACCTTGGTGAGTCTACCACCTCTGGACTACACCATACTTGATGACACGAAGAAAACTTGAGTGAACACCAGTTTGTTCGAGTTAGCCAAAGTCCAGAGTCAGTGAGATATCTTGTTGCACGCATTGGGATAGATAGAAATAGACAACGCAACCTCTACTAGCAGGGGAGCAAGCACACCTCCCGGGTCACTTTCCACTATGACCAATACACTCTATATCGAAGAAGAAAACTCAGGTTGCGCACCATTCCTGCTTTCATTTGAATTTTCCAACTACAATGTTAACAACTACTTGGTTGATTCTGGAGCGGCAGGCAACCTCATGCCGCTCTCCATTGGTAAGAAGATCAATGCACAATGGATCGAAACATTCATGAGAATCATCCAACTTGATAGAAAATCAATACCAGCCATTGGTGAATTGCAAGATGTGATCATCCGACTATCTCATGACAGTTGAGTCCACCAATGCATCAACATAGTTGTTGTGGACATATTGGAAGCATATGGCCTACTAGTCAGCAGAGACTGGTCAAGGAAGCTAGATGGATATTTTCCTACACACTGGTCTCACATTTTGCCTCCATATAAGGGAAAATGCAACCAAATTAGGGTGTTATCTGAGAGGTATATGAAACACAATGTCACTCCCCTTAATGAAGAGAATTAACCATTGGCCTTCGCAGAACTCATGTTTTGTAAGTGCCTCTTGGAAACAACATTGGAGTGTTATCTTACACGACCAGCTCCAACCTCATCAAACATGTAGTTGGGAATCCTTCATTGCCCAATTGATGGTAATGGAACTTGTACAATTTATTTTTCTGATGGTAGCATTAGTAGTAACAACAATAGTAGCAGTAGTTCTAGCACGAAAACAGTCCACGTACAAAAGAGTTGTGGGCGATGAGTCTTGATGAATCTGAAACACATGATGGCCCAAGGATCAAGTGTATATCAGTCGTCTGAAACAACAGACAATGCATGATTTCGAGATGTTTGAAGTTCGAATGCATAAACAACAATGCTGAGTATGAAGCTATTATGTTGAATATGAGAAGGACCACTGCTATGAACAAACAAATCATCCTGGGAACCTATCATGATCCGAAGATGGCCAATCTCAATGCAAGCTACACACCATAGCAGCGAGAAATATTTGACCACTTGATGAAACATTACCAGGATGGGTCTGCATGGTAGATGATGACCTGAGTACACACTACACCCTAGCAATCCAACATGATATCCCAGGTAAAGGAGGAGACAATCCATTATAGCAAAGACCAGGTAACGAATACATGTTGTTTGCACACCTTTTACAAAAAAAACCAACTAACATTTTAGGTCATTGGATTACTTGCAAAGTTCATCATCATACTTTATTTTTAGTTCAAATCCTACACGTAAGGAATATGGGAAAATATGCTTATGCATTGACTTTAGAAACTTGAACCCTTCTTGGAATAAAAACGACTACCCCATGCCATCATCCGAGCCCATGCTGCACGTATTACCTGAAACAGTGGTGTTGTTTTCACTTGAATGTCTTCAAGAATACCGCTAGGTTCCAGTAGCGGAGCCCGGTAGACTTGCACTAGTCTATGAGAAGCGTGGCCCACACATGTATCTTCTGCAATCACTTGACGGGAGAATTTACAACCTTCGTGTCAATGGCTAAGATCTCAAGCATTATTTTCACTAGTTTGAGCCGCACCCATGCCATGTACAGAGTCTGATTGCTACTTGTTGTTTTCATCATATTTTCTTTGCTTATTATCTTTGTTTTTATTTGTTTGATTCAAATTACTATTTTTGTTCATGTTAATTTTGTTTGCTTGATATATTATCATTTTTGTTTCTGGAAATAAGTGTTGCCAACTACTACGTTCTCGTTTCTGAATAGAGTATGTGGATGCAATTTGAAGAAACTTGTGACACTACAACACTTGGCCAGTCTTGTGTCTGCCTCCTCTATGCTTGGTTGTAACCTTCGGTGGATGAAGTCCTGGCGGAAAATACGAACCTTCTACAAGGGACATTTTGGTCCAACCATGAACCTGTGTCTACATTGGGAAGCCCCATGCGTGTACTCGGCCTTTTGCTCTGTGTGCTCAAATTCATATAACTAGCAAAAAGAGAGAAGGGGAAAATCTAAATGAGAAAACCAATGTCAGAGATCTTACATTCTTCTCTAAAGGAACAACCTCTTCCTCTCTCAATAAGTGGGGATCCCTCTTCTACCCCAAAAATAAATAAGTCCCTATGCACAGTCCTCTTGAAAAATACAAAGGCAAAAGAAGAGAAAGGCTTCCTGTGTAGAGAGGTGAAGAATGCAGCTCCACCGGGGTACTGACTAGGCTCACTGGTAGTGGAGAAATGTGTGTGTTCCTGCGTGACTCCATCAGGGTACTGCCTAGGCATGGTAAACTACCCTTCCTAGATTCAAAACACTGTGATCTAAGTTGAACTTTTGATTGTGCTTGACTGAGTAGGAAAAGGGTGAACCACGTTTGTGATCTAGGTGGATGTTGGTGGCCACCCACCTATCCCACTTGGACACCCACAACTGTCTCTTTCAGTTTTTCAGTTTCCTTAATTGTAACATAGGTTACTATTTTTAGCAGTTTTTTGGGTCTTGAACTTCCAGAGCCATTTTGAGGCCCTAAATGACGTTTCTTGGGAAAAATGGGAGCAACATAGGTCTAATGACCAATGTTTCCCTTTCCAAAGTTGTAGTTCTCAGATAGATATTTCTAACGAGATATTGTGCACATCAAACGGAGATCGTATGCCAAAGTTACAACCCTAGGAAGTTGATGTACCAATTTATCCAAATGGGGCCCAAAGTTTGGTGTTTCATCTTCTAGGGTTAGGTTTTTGGATGTTTATGGTTTTCCATTGTTTTTCAATAATAAATAGGCCTTCGAGCCTCATTGTAACACAGTTCAGAGGCATGTAGCCACCACATCTCTTCTCAGAGATAAGCTACCATCTCCCTAGATCTTTTATTTCCATTCCTGTTTGTAAACATATTTCAGTGTTTTACGTTAATGAAATGTAGTATTATTTTTGCTGAATACCTGTGTTTATGGTTATTTCTGTACTTTATTGCGTTCCTGTATAAATCTCGATCAGTATGTCCATGGCGTAAGTGAGGAAACTAAAGTAACCTACACAATATTTCAATACTCCCCAAAATACCAAGGCCTTATGCTAGCAGTGAACGAAAACATAGAAGTTGGAGTTCTACCAGTGTTTCGCCAACTGTTGTAGCGGCTACAACCACTGTCCAAAATTTTCACCTGCACCAATTTCAGAGCCTCCCTTGATATTTTCACTTGATCACTACACACACTTGGGTTCACTCCATGTGCTCGTGCGAGTCTTTGTTAGGTCCCTATAGTAATAGTGTAACACCTTATTGTTATTAGTGCAACCCCCTTATTATATTGTTATGCCCATGTAGTCCCCATATTGTTATTATTGTGCCCCATAGAAGCCCACTATTGTTATTGGTGTGCCCTTACATTATTATTGTTATGTTGACTATGATTATATTATGACCCCTTAGACTCTTATATATAGAAATGACATCTTCTCATTTGTATCATCCAAGAATTGTTCATTTGTGTAATGTAAAGGAGGTTTCCCCCTCGAAGAGGCTGATTTCTAAGTCATTGATCTATCTTTTCTATCTTTTTGTGATATGGTTTCATAACATTTTGTATTAGAGCTTTGGATTCTAGGGTTTCGTTGCTCCAAACAGGTCTTCGTGGAATTTGAGCTATAACTTTTTTTTTGTGATGTTTCAGAATATAAAAAAAACCCATCTGAGAGGAAATAGTTTTGAACCTCTGGTCCAAATTTCAGATCTTGTGTTGCAAAATTTTTTGGAGATATGATCTAAGGAAGTTAGAGTTTTTCCAAGATCCAAAATTCCATCTCAAACAGGACATCGTGGAATTTTCGCTATAATTTGTTTTCTACGAAGTTTTAGATTCTAAAATTAAAG